>VZSR01000478.1:561362-596865 GCA_013398615.1 Brachypodius melanocephalos
TCTTTTCTTTTCTTTTCTTTTCTTTTCTTTTCTTTCCTTCTTATTTCTTTCCCCAGGCACTTGTCGAGGCAACTTTTTAGTGGTCTTCCATTCCCTTTACACTTAAAAAACCCAGAGGACAGGATTTCAGCACAGATTTTTGCAGGAAAATGCACTCATCCACAAAGCCAGTGAGAAGGAGAAAAGCAAGAAGTTTGGGACAATGAGTGTTTTGCCAGTGATCATATTTTTTTTTGCCACAGATTTCAGTGTGTCTGCATTCCTTTTCTTTGTTTTTCCCCCCTTTTTTTCCACATTGAAGCCCCAGCTCACGTAATTAGGTGAGACTCTTGGCTATCAAGTTTTTGAAATAAAGTTTCTAGCTCCTCCTCCCCCTTGGTTTTGGAGTAAAAGCTTGAAAACATGAATCTTAAAGACCCTAATAAAAGCATCTAAGGATATTATTTTTCAAGCTATATGATGACTGTGCCCATCACATAGTGTATTGGATCAGTGGGGGATTTTTTAGGAGAGTTTGTTGCATTTTCTTCGTGCTGAGGTTGGAAAATGCTGTAAAATCAGCTTCTAATTTTCAACGTTAATATCAAAGTGGTTCTTCATGCTGAAATTTAACATGGGGAATTTGTTTCCTTGCAGGGCCTGATCCTCATCCATGTGCAGGTCAGGAGGGTCTCAAAAGCAGTAAGTAACTTGTATTTTGTTTTTTTTTAAATTAAATATCCCAGTCTTTGCAACCCGAATAGAAACGTTGCATTTTTTATTTCATTAATGCTGGCATGTGTACCCCACTTTTTATGCCAAACCGTGTTTTTTCAGCCAAAAGTTTTACCTGCAGAGTCCCAGCAGTGCTGTCTCCATCAGTGTGTGTGGTTTTAAGGATTGATTGACCTATTGCTTGTGTTTGCAATAAAAAAGTAGGAAGATTTCTGAAGCAATTGAAATGAGAGGACCAAGATGCCTTGATATGATGTGGATGTTAATGGCTGATCTGAATTTGTTGCCCTCTGTTAGCGCCTCAGTGTCACAGTGCACAAAATTTTATTGGAAGCTGTATTAATGATGAAATAATGCTTGTTCACTTCGCCACCTGCCTTCTCCACCCTCCCCCCCAAAAAAAAACTTGGAGGAAGGCAAACATCTCCCTTTTAAAAATGGGAAATGAAGCCACAAAGAAGTGGTGTACATGAGAGCCTGCAGGGAGGCTGAGGGGATTTTCATTTTCATTGGTTTGTAGCGAACTTGGGGAAAAAAATGAGTTGTGTTGCTGGGAAAAGTCATGCAGTAAAATTAATTATGAAATGAGTAGAGTTGATTTTTTTGTTTGTTTGTTTTCATGGGAAAGGAGCCTGTTTTTGAGCTGATATGGGAGCTGTGTACGACTGAGAGTAAGTAATTGGTTTAGCCTAAGAAAATGGACATTTATAAACGGAGAAAGCGGGGAGTGGGAGATGTTCTGGTTTCCAACAGGTTTCCAATTGAGTCCTCGAGCTTTTCAGTAATTTGAAGTGGGAGGACACAGGTCTGCCTGGGCTCTCATGTCCTCAAAGCTCAGCCTGGAGAAAAGGAGGCTCAGGGGGGCCCTTGTGGCTCTGCACAAGTCCCTGAGTGGAGGGGACAGCCGGGGGGAATTTGAGGTCTTATCCCAGGGAACAGGGACAGGAGGAGAGGGAGCGGCCTCAGGCTGGGCCAGGGGAGGCTCAGGGTGGACAGCAGCAGGAATTTCCTCATGGAAAGGGTGATCAGGCTTTGGAAGGGGCTGCCCAGGGAGGTTTGGAGTGCCCATCCCTGGAGGTGTTGAAGGATCTCCTGGACATGTCACTCAGTGCTTGGAGTTAGGTGGCAAGGTGGGGATTGGTCACAGGTTGGACTCGATGATCTTGGAGGTGTTTTCCAACCAAAATGATCCAGTGTTTCTGTGATCACTGCAGGCTGAACTGCAGCTGAGGTCCAGCAGACCGCTCGTGTTTGGTGAACATCACGAAGCATTTCACTCTTTCCATTCTGGAATCACACGTCTCTGATAATCCCTGCAGGCACCAAGCAGTCTGGGATGTCGAGGTAAGGCCAGAGATTAAAGGGATTTGTAGCTGTTATCCCCCTCATTGTACATTTTTTGTACAGCATCACTGGCCATTTCCTCATCCAGCTCGTGTTGCATTAAAAACTCCAAGTGTGTCATTTGATCTGTCCAGCAGGAACAGGGGACGGGTTTTATACAGCCTCTGCCTCTTGGCATCTCTAATTCCTCAGGCTCTTGCAAACAAGTCCGGCTGCCTTGGAAACTAGGTGCCATCACTTTTCAAAAAAAAAATCTTTTATTACGAGCTTAAGAGGTGACTGTGAGCTTACAAAGGGGGTAAAATATAAAACTGGAGGGTCTTGTTCCTCTCAACGTGGGTCCCTGGCAAAGAGCTTAGTGCACCTGTCTGTTATTGAGCAGGGCTTAGGGAAAGCAAGCAACCTAATGGGAATAATGTTCTGCCTTTGCAACTTGTATTTCAAAGCACTTGCAGAGGTCTGGAGTGTCCCTCGAGGCACAGGGTGGGAGCTGGAGCGGGTTTTTCGTGAGTGTTGCTGGCCCAGGGAGGTGCAAAGGGAGAAGCTGTGGGTCAGGGCTTCCTCCTCCAGCCGTGGTGAGCCGAGGCTTTGGGCCACCACTGCTTGGGAGTGGAGGATTGTGTGTGCTGTGTGGCCACAGGGACAGCTGTGACAGCCTGGGATGTGGTGTGGGATGTGCTCTGTGTGGCTGGGCAATCACCAAAATCACCTGCTGGGCTCTGCACCGGGAATGGGGCAGCCTTGGGTGTATGGACACTGGGGAATGAGGCTGGAGGGCAGCAGGGATGTGGATCCTGGTCGATGGCCAGTTGGACCTGGGCCAGCGGTGCCCTGGAGCCAGGAGGGACACCCCTGTCCTGAGGGATCAGGCTCAGCACAGCCAGGCCAGGGAGGGGACTGTCCCCTGGAGCTCTGCTCTGCGCCGGGGCAGCCTCACCTCCAGTGCTGGGGGCAGTTTTAGATAAGAAAGATCTAAAGCTGTTAGAGAGCCTCCAAAGGAGGGACAGAAGATGGTGGAGGGGCTGTACAAGGAGCAGCTGAGGGCACTTGGCTCATTCAGCCTGGAGGAGGCACAGATCAGACCTCACCAGGATCTGCAGCTTCCTCTGAAGGGGCTCTTGGGCACAGGGTGGGATTTTTGGGGTGTCCAGGGCCAGGAGTTGGACCTGATGATCCTTGTGGGTCCCTCTCATCCTGGAGGGCTCAACAGAGGAGCTCTCCCACGAGGGCCAGTGGCTGTGACAGCAGGACAGCTGTGCCCAGATGGACAAACCTCTGAGTCTGGAAAGTGAGAAGTGGGACCTTGTGATGGGCAAGCCTGGGGAGCTGTTGCTCAGGGCTTCACAGAATCCCAGAATGGTTTGTGTTGGAAGAGAGCTTAATGATCATCCCATCCCATTCCCTGCCATGGGCAGGGACACCTTCCACTGTCCCAGGATGCCCCAAGCCCCAGTGTCCAACCTGGCCTGGGACATTGCCAGGGATCCAGGGGCAGCCACAGCTGCTCTGGGCACCCTGTGCCAGGCCCTCCCCACCCTCCCAGGGAACAATTCCTGCCCAATATCCCATCTAATCCTGCCCTCTTTCAGTATAAAACCATTCCCCCTTGTCCTGGCTCTCCAGGCCCTTGTCCAAAGTCCCTCTTTAGATGTCTTGGAAATTCTTTAGGGCTCTAAGGTCTCCCTGGAACTTTTTCTTCTCCAGGTGAACACCCCCAGCTCTCCCAGCCCATCTTTGTAGGCGGGGTGCTCCCTCCCTCTGACCGTGGCTTCCTTGCAGATGGGAGTTTGGTTTTCCTTTAGGCTTGGCTGGAAGTGTTTAAAGGAGCTCTGGGTGGCTCTTTGCAAACCTTGGGGATTTGGGTCAGCCTTGTGGCCTCAAGTGCTGGCGGTGACACCCAGTAGGGGTGACTCTGCCAGCTGGGCTGCACTGACCACTTCATTCAGCCTTGAGACCAGTGGCTGGGCTGTTTTTTCCAGCTAGCATCGACTCCTGGATCTCCAGGAGATTTGCTGCTTCCTTCCAGGTGAAGTGAAGGGGATTTGTCAGCACTCAGGTGTGCTGGACTTTGATACAGCAGCGTGTTCATCAGGCCCGAGCGCGGCACACGGCGGAGGAGGGTTGCAGCAGAATTAGAAGGTATAAAGTTCAAACCTAATTTGAAGAATTTTCCCTCTATCACTTAAATGTGGGAAATGCTCCTGTGGCTTTGGGGATGAAATGTCACACTTCATAAGGAGCATGCGTTTTAAATCTCAGCCAGATATTAAGTGCCGTGTGCCGCACTCCACTTCTCTCTTTGTTAAAAAGCAGAACCCCAAATCATCCCTCCTGAAAGACTGTTGTTTGATAAAATTAAAGCTTTCCAGAGAAGCTGGTTCACACAGTGCCAGCTCTGCATCATTAGGACACAACAGGGAGTGCATTGATTTTATTCTGTATTGACAACACTTTGTCAGCGCTCAGCTATGTAATTATATAGGATGCTGTTCCTAAAGATGCCTACAGCATCAAGAGAGCTGCCCATACAGACTGGCAACACACACCAGATGTTTTCTGGGTGAGAAAGAAACAGAAAAAGGGATCAGACTTGGACTTATGGCAGTTATCCAAGTAATTTGTAAGCAGACTTTTAGGACATTGGTTGGCTTGAATGTTTGGCTTCAGCTCGGGAGTTTTTAATAAATTCACACAAACCCTCTGTCAAGCTTTAGTCACTTAGAGGGGCAAAGTTCACTTCTATATCATTCTGCAACCCAAATATTGGAAATAAGTAGCATTTCTTCTGAAAATATATTCAGTATGGCATGTGGAATGACACTTCTAGACAGACCCTTTTCAGTTCTGCTTAAGATATACAGAGCCTCTGACCACTTCCTCACTTTACAGGCTCACCATCAGCACTCTGAAGTGCTTTATGTGCTTTTCTCATGGTTTTGATAGAAAAATGACAAAGTTTGGCTGTTAACACTGGCTTGTGTGCACATTAATTGCTGAAGGCTTCAAGAAATTCTCATGCAAACACTACACAGCCTCAGCTGCTGTCTGCTCCCTCCAGCTGCAGTGGGATTTTAGCTGACCCGAGCCCCCGTGTCTCATGCTGCGGCCAACAGGAGGTTTGGTGGGACCAGCTGGAGAGCCCCAGGCTGGTGAGAAATCAGAACAGGGACTTGTAATTGGACCAAAGGGGAGGAAGATGCTGGTCTGTTTATTCCTGAGCTCTTTGATGGCCTTTCTGCTCATAAAAGAAAGACTTGTGAGGGGTTGTCATGAATTCACAGGGCAGTAGTCTGGGCTTCAGCCATCCTGCTCCCTACACAGGGCACGGGGGCTGCTGGAAAGTCCTTTGAACTCCAGCTGATGTCTCTGAGCATGACCAGGGTGCAGAAGAGCATGAGTCAGGGGCAGTGGAAGCAGCTCAACCCTTCAGAGGTCCAGCCTGCATGAGGAGGAAGATCTCCTTCCAGACCTGACTGAGAGGAAGCATTTGAGCTCTGGGACCTGAAGTGTTTAAAACCAGAGCTGAGAGTGACTCAGGGCTAGAGGAGACGGGGATGTTTGCCATCTGTTTTAGCAGTTCATTCCCCAGAAAAGGAGGAGGGATTCATCTGCTATTCGTGCACGTAGGCAGTTGTTTCATTGTGTTTTGTTTTGTTTTCCCTCCCACTCTTCAGTAAAACACCTGTTGAGTTAATCCTCTTTGACTCAGCTCAAAAGCGAGGAAGTCAAACTCCACGAGAGGCTGAGCAGCTCAGCTCTCATTTCCCCACGTTTCTGAGGGGGGGCTCTAATGAGTGTGCTTTGAAGGCTTCCAGAAGTGAAACTATTAAAGGGAGGACATGAGGTGAGGGAATACTTAATTTTGCTGGACATTAGAATGACTTGAGTCACAAAGTGATAGTCTGGAAGGCAGAGATACCTTGGAGCTTCTTCCCAAGTTGTTCTTAAGGATGGTGAGAAACATTTCAGAGGTTTCATTTTGGTGCATCTTCCATGAATTTGAATGGATTTGATTTTTAAAAAAATGATCTTGTTACTAAGTTGGATGTGTCCCGCTTTGTTTAAAACTTAAAAGTTGAAAGCAGGCATAGCAAAATGTCACGAGAAAGAACTCACAACAGTGATTCTGTAGGGGGCTACAAGCCATCAGCAGCTGAAATTTGGTGACAACCCGTGGTTCTGCAGATGTGCTTGGTGAGCTGTGCAAGGGAAGAAGTTCCTCCAGAGAGGCCCCTCTATGTCCTCTCTGAGCTCTGGAAGAGCCCCTTGCTCTGTTGGCCCTCGAGATCCAACCTGAAGTGCTGAGGATGAGGAATTTCCCTCATCCCTCCCCCATAATCTCCATGAATTTAGGCTCCAGGGACCTTATTTCCAGTACGTGGTGACTCAGTTTCCCTCTGGGCTGTCCCAGAATGAGTCAGGTTTAACTGACATGGTGGCAAACGCAGCAGGTTGTGCCCTGATCGTTCATTAATTGCAGCCAGAGCTGAGGGGTTAATGAGATAGAGCCAAAGGGACAATGCAAGCCCAGCGCCTGCCACGTCGCACGTGCGTCACTCCTGCGTGGAAATGAGTGAGAAACCTCTCACTTTTTTTTTTTTCCTCCTCCTGGTTCAACTTTTCGTGCTATAAATAAACAGCCCAGTGTGAGAAAAAAAAAAAAAAAAAATAACAAGGGGCTGCAGCTTTTTAGGTGCCTGTGGCAGGATGTTTTCTTGCTTATCCTGTTTCTTGTAAACACGGCGATGACTTTTGTGGCCCAGATGTAGAGGCAGCCCTGCTTCATTGTTCAAACACCTGCTGGCTTTTCAAATGGACCCAGTGCAGCCCATTGATAAAAAAAATTCAGGCTCAGAAACCTGCAGCACCAGGCTGAGCTCCTACAGATAGCTCCAAAAAAAAAAATAATAATAAAAAAATCCTTGAGGATCTGACATCCGCCCTGTAGAGGTTTTTTTCCTCTATTATATTTGATTGGGAGGGGAAGGGAAGCGTAAGATTTTTTTTTCCCCTGCTCTTGTTCTCACAATTGCAATAAAAACAATACTCCTTGGCTTGGAGGTGGTAAACTGTGAGAAATAACAATAGCTGACTTTCTGCTTGTGCAGCCAAATTTATGAATGAAACTAGTGGGTGCAATTTCATTTCCAGGCCTGGCTCTGCTTTTGCTGTTATGGAATGAAATAAAAAGGCCAGAGAAGGAGCAGCTCGTAAGTGCTGCAGGGTTGTCACTGGGAATGAGCACGGGGAAAGCTTTGGTCTGAGTTGGAGAAGGGGTTTTTCCTGAGCAGCTCATAAGTGCTGCAGGGTTGTCACTGGGAATGAGCACAGGGAAAGGTTTGGTCTGAGTTGGAGAAGGGTTTTTTCCTGCTTCCTGCATCACAAAGTGTGAAACAGGTGAATTTGCTTGGCTACATGGGGCAAACGAAGGAGGTGGGCCCTTGCTGGGGTAGGTCTGCTTTGTGAGGTGCACAACAGGGCCACCAGGTCTGGGAAGAAAGGGGGTAAAGCTTAGGAAAAAAAAGCACTGGGGATACTTGTTTTTGCACGTAAAGGTCAGTTTTTTGCCCGAGTGTTTCTTTGGATGGGACTTGAGGGCTGAAACCTGCTTTTTGGGGAGGGCTTTTTGTGTCTGGAGTGAGAAGTTGAGGTGTTCAGCCAGGACTATTTGTGTTTCAGCAGCCTCTTCTTTCCCAGGAGATTGGTTCTCCACGGTGCTCAGAGCGGGATTTTTCTTGTGTTGAGATCTCCTGCATCCTTCCCTGCCCCTCACGTGTCCCCCACCTGTGCCTTTGGCTGCAGGAGCAGAGGGGACGTGCTGGGTTTGTTTCCTGCTGCTTTGAGCAGGGATTTGGAGCAGATGGGGCCGTGAGGATCCCTTCCAGCCTAAATGACTGTACACTCATCCTGCCAAGAGAGGCAGATGCCAACAGTGAGTCCTCACAAAGGCCCGCAACGGGTCAAAGTCTTCCTTCCCCTGCTCTGGAAATGAGATGTGGGGCTCTGAGGGAAGCAGTCCAGCCCCAAAAGGATCATTCTGCCTGAGACAGGTGAAACCAGGTGGCCAGATGTGGCCAGTCCCAGATGTTGTGTGGAGAGGAGGGCAGGGTTTGAAGCATTCCTTGCTCAGAGTGTCCTCCCCTGGGATGTCCTGGCAGAGGGGACACCACTCCAGCTGTGGGATGAAGCCCTGGAGGGACCTCTCTCCTCAGCAGCCCATCCTCTGACTCTCCCTCCTCGGTGGGGACCTGGGGAGGGAGACACCTCTGGATAACCATCCCTGCAAACCTCCCTGTGCATCTGCCTTTCCTCAAGGCTCCGAGGGCTGTGTGTGGATGTCGGCGTGCGAGGGGAGCCGCGGAGCTGCCGTGTGCCGGGCTCTGGCTCTAACCAGCCAGCTCCTGCCGGATCATGGGACACACAGGGGTCTGGCGGTGGGACAGGAGCTCCCGGGAGAAACTTGGCTCCTAAATCCAATTATATTTGCAGACTGAGCTCTTCTGTCCTCACCGCTGTCAATGCGTGTGCAGCCTTTGCTCTTTGCCCTCGTTTCGTCGGTCGCTTCGGGCTTGTTAATGGCTGTGTTTAAAATCAAGGGAGCAAGGAGCTGGAAGGTGCTGCGTGTCCTCGGCGTTCTCCTGCACGCTCTTTCCAAGGGGAATGCCTGTCTGCTGATGTCACCTCGTGAATTCTGCTCCGTTCGCTGGAAAAGCCGCACCGACCACGCGGAATGCTCACATGAATTTCTCCAGCATGCACGGGGAGGTGTCCTTGACGACCTTTCACGGTAATTACAGTGGTTAGGAGATGATTTCCCCAGGCAAATTTCTCTCTGAGGTCCTCACGATTGTGCTCTGAGTTGTTTTGGATTTACCCTTCCACATTCTCCTGGAAAATAGCAGTGTGGCCTCTAATGTCTTCCTTTCCCCCTGAAATCTCTCTCAGAGCAAGCTGCTGGGGATTTTCACAAACAACCAGAATATGGCTTTAAGGAAGCATTTATATTTCCTATTTATGTTTTGCTTTTCAACTCTGACTTCCAGAAACCCTATTTTTTTCCCAAGAAAAACCCAGACAATCAGACTAATGTTTCTTTTAAAACGTGTGAAAGATGAAGGATGAGGCGTCGAGTTTCCTTTCAGGCGACTCTGAGCGAAACCGAAGCCTTTTTGAAGTGGTTTACTGCGATTGTAGTTTGCTTTGCTTCCTGCTCCTGCTTTGGGCACACCTCCCGGCTCCTTGTGTGTGGCTAGAGGCGCTGGGGGAAGTTGGAAGGCCAACAAAAGGCAAGGGGACTCTAAAATCTTATTTCTTTTTTCTATTGAGAGTGCTTCCAACGAGATGTTGGGTTTTATTCCTTCCTACCACCCCCAGTGTCGGCACCGATGGAGGCAGGGAGGGGTAGGGAAGGAATGGGAATAGATTTCATGCTGGATGAGTCTCCAGCTAGGAGTCCAGACTGTGGGCAGGGTAAAAAAAAGCTTTGTTTAGTCTGCAGTCAGTAGTTTTAGCAGGAGCCCTGCACCCAGAGCTGGGAAGTTGGGTGTCCTCTGCTCAAGCTGATGTGATTTACAGTGATGGGATCTGACTATGGGATTGACAGAGCCAAAGCAGAGGGAAAAGTGTGCTAGAGAGCTTGTATCCATGTCAGAGGGTGGGAAGCAGGGGTAGAGTTGCTCCTTCCCCACAGCCACCTTTCTCCTCATGGCCAGGTCCATCTTTCCTGCCACCCTCTGATATCTGGACTGTTTGCCATGCTGGAATTGTGCTGGCAGAGGTGTCTGAGGGACCTTGGGATGCACTGGGTGAGGATGAGGGAAGGTTAGGATGGCTTTGACGTTGGTTGGTTGGGATGTTGTGAGTGGTGTAGGTTAAGGACATTCCTGCCCAGCTCCAGCTGCCTCCATGAGAGCAGGAAGCACCTCCTGAGCCCCTCCTGGCCTGATTCCTTCAATAAATAGGATATTGCCAGAGCAGGACTCCACCAGCTTGGTGAAAAGCTGGGATTTGCAGTAAGGCTGGGGCTTTGTACCACCATGGGCTTGCCAGTTCCTCCAGCAGTGAAAAAACCTCGTTGCTTTCGGTGCCAACACCGTCGGAGGAGCTGAATGGCTGAATTTTCTTGGCACTGTTTCAGAGTCGTATCTGTTCCCCTTGCTTGATCAATGTATCTGTGAATTACATTAAGGTAATCTGACCCTGGGCTCTTGAAAAACCTCCTCCTGCTGCTGAAGGTGGTGGAAACCCTCCCTGAAGTGAGCAGCAAAGCAGCACATGTGGGATCAGAGGGTGGCTGGGGGATCTGGGCACATCCAAGCCCTGGAAAACACCCTGGATGGTAAAGATGTGTCAGCTCTCTGATATCCTGCTGGTGTTGGTCTCACATCGCCGTGTGGCTCCAAATCCAGAGGCTGGCAAAGAGCATACAGTCCCTAAGAGATGCAGCTTGCATTGCTGAAAAGCCTGGCAAACTGGAGAGCAGCCTTTCCCTTTGACTCGTGTCTGGCCCAGGGAGGAGCAGGACTTAAGCAGGTACCTAAATTTCAGCATGTGCTTAAGTGTTGTCCTGAATGGGGACCCTCTTGAGCTTTAGCTGAAGTGCTGCTCTGAAGCAGGGCCAGCAGAGTGTGGAAGTCACCTCTTGTCGCCTCTACTCCACTGTGTTTGTGCTCATTGCAGCTCTCTTGCTGTTTACTACGAGGTGAAAATCACTTTATTTACTTGCAGTATCTGAGAGGAGGCAGGTTGGGAGAGTCTCACATCAGCTGCGAGCGAGACATCTGACCTTGCCTCTTGTCTGTCTTGTTTCTATGATCCTAATTCTGCTCTAAATTAATTCTTTTGTTTAGCTACTGGGTTTTTTTTTTTTCCTCCTTTTTGTTTTCACATGAATGCTTGTCTCTATATTTAGGTCTGCCGGGGCGGGATGTTATGAATAATTGTTGATTGATATTATTAAACACTAACACGCTTGGCTGTGTTGCACTAATGACGGGGCTTTGGGGATATGCAAATCAATTAATTGCAGTAATTGCTGTAATAGCTGTTTTGGAGGAGGCTGTTGAAGAGCCCTTGGGGGAGCGCACAAAGACGCAGACGTTTGGCAGTGCAGAGGAGAAGGGGTGCTCGAGTGTCACTGGAGAGGGCTCCTTCAAGTTGTCAACTTGTAAAGTTGGGTTTGTTTTGCTCTCCAAAGCCCACTCACACCAAATCCTCTCTTGCTTTGTTTCAGAGTTACCCCAGCGTGGCGACTTCTGGACTTTGCTGCTTGCCGTGGAGCTGGAGAAGCTCACAGATGGGACAGAGCCTTTTCCAGGTAATCCCTTGCCTCAGAAATCTGGGAGACCTCCCTGGAAAACACCCCAGAGGGGAAAAAAACATCTCCAGGGCTAAACCCGTGTGTCACCTCTCAGTGTGCAGCTTTGGTTCGTCAGCTGATTCTCATTCACGTCAAAGCTCTTTCTCCCCTTCTGTGGCGGCATCACGGGGCCTCACAGCGGGCACAAAGGGACCTGAGGGGCCTCAGGAGCCACGGTGGGAAGGCTCTGAGGGGAATGGCATTTGGGGTATTGTGAGCATGGCGAGGAAAAAGTCTCTCCTGGCTTCTTCCCCGTGCTCTATGTGCTTTCCCTGCCTTTGTGTATTATTGTATATTCTTTTGTCTGGCTTTCCACATGCAACGTGCCTCAGTGTCCGTGCTCCGGGGCGGGTGTTCAATGTGGTGCACAGATGGTGCTCCCAGAAATCCCGTTATTTGCTAATGGGATTTGGTGCTAAGCGTTTCCACTGCTCTTTTCAAAGTCTGCGTGTTTGTGTCAATACGCCCAGACCCCCATCTTGCAGGGACCCCCTCTCCCATGCAGCTGGGAACACCATTTCTATATTTGCCTGGTCTTTTAATCCCTGCAAAGGATGTCAGGACAGCTTCTGTGGGAGGCAGTGGTTGCAGGACCCAGGCAGCTCTGAGATCACCTTGCACAGTGAAGAAGGGTCAGGATAATTGGGGTTGGAAGGGACCTCTGGAGATCCTCCAGCCCCACCCCCTGGGTCACCTGGGGCAGGTGACACAGGAACGCCTCCAGGTGTGTTTGGAAGTCTCCAGAGGATGAGACTCCACGAGCAGCCTGGGCAGCTGTGCCAGATGTCACCACCCTGCCAGGTGGCCTGGCCAGGTGGATTGGGGCACTCCAATGTGCACTTGTCACCTTGCTGGTGGCCCTGCCCTTACATTTTGTACTGAGATGTACTTACCTATTCAGCAGCTTCCCACGGGGTGCTGCAACATTTCAGTGATGCAGTGTTCAGCTATTATGCAGCTATTCCCAGCTATTATGCAGCAATTCCCCTTTGTGCCCTCCATTCTTCAAGCAGTGCAATCAGGATATAAATAGCAAAAGCCTGGAATATGTTGCTTTTGTTACCAGAGGCCTTTCAGAATAGGTTAGAAGTGTGCCTGACGGGGGATAATACAGTGCTAACTCTTCCAACGGAGCACAGAGCTGGACTAGGTGACCTCCTGAGGTCTCTTCCAGCCCTCATTTTTCCATCCCTGCATGACATCCCCTGCCAGTGGGTAAGAGGAGCTTTGTTTTGTGTCGTGCTGGCTGGAGCGAGGTCAGGGCTGTGTGTCAGGAAGTTCCCTGTCTGTCTGCACACCCATGCACGCCTCATCCCGCAAAAGCCTCTTCTCCTGGACGCTTCCCAGGCTCCTCTGCCACGGGAAGGTGAGTCAGACCAAGGCAGAGGTTCTCCTGGAGCTGGCCAAGGGCTCCAGGTGGTTCCTCTGGAGCTGAGCCTAACCAGGAAAATCCCATCGCAATCCCGGTTCACAAAGTCTGGGCAGCCCAAGGCAGGAAAACTGCCAAGGACTCTTCCTGTTGTGGTGCGGGGCCACTGAGATGGTGAATTTGGGATCAGAGCTGGCAATGGCTCGCTGACCAGGCAAAGAGAACGGGCTGTGGGATACTGCTGTGTGCAGATTGACCCTTAGAGCCCCACTGTGCTGCTCTGAGCATCCAGGACTGTGCTGTCCTCCAGAAGGGGCTCTGACACTCAGGAAACCCTCATCTTCAGCTCTGTGCCTGGGTCAGATTCCAGCTCTGGAAGGGCTGGGGAGCTGTGCTAACAAAGTAAGACTTGTGGTCACCTCCATAGCACCTGGATCTGTCTCCAAGTTTTGTTTGGACCATTGCTGCACCCCTTGAGCATCTGGCTGGCACGGTCTCAGTCCAGCTGTAGTGATTGTGACTGCTTTGTCCAAAATTTAGGAGCTATGGGGGGTTGTGGAGTACAGCCCTCTGTGTCTCAGAGCCCTCCTCAGCAGCACAGTTTGGGAAATAGCATTTTTTAGCTCTGCAAAAGATGGCAGGGAACCGGCACAGACACTTCTCAGCAGTGCCCCGCTGCGATCCGATGTCTCTGCGGGGAAAACAGCTCTTGAGAGGTGTTGGCTTTCCGTGCCTATCCAGAAGCACCTCTTGTTTCTGCAGCCTCTCAGCTTTACTGATTTCATCACCCTTCTGCTGAGGGCGATTAGATCTGATTTGTTTGAGTTACAGCTCGGCCGCTTTCAGCTCTCACAGACACAACACGGTGCTGCTCGGGATTCGAGCAGGGGAGCGAGGAGGGAGAGCCTTCCTCCCCCTCGGATAATAGGGAGCAGATGCGATACCATCCATCACCAGGTCAAGGATCCGCACTCGCCCAGCAGCAGGAAGAGCTCTGTGCTCGGCTGGCCCTTGAGAGCCGTGCAGGGAAGGACGTGGCCAAGGCTGAGTCACCCCGTGCTCAGCAGCACCTCGGAGCGCTGCTCTGCCAGCCTTCACAAGCTGCAGGATGTTTAAGCAGTCCTGGTTTGCTGGTTTGGCCCGGGAATGCACCATTAGTGATGTCTTGTTAAAAACCCAGGCTGCCCATGGCTCCTTTATTGCTTGGAAGCTGTGAGCAGTCAGTTTGTCAGCGTGTCTTGTTTTGCTGCAGGTGTGATGCCCCATTTCCCTCCCTTTTTAGAAGCTCCTGGGCTATTAGAAAGACTTTTCCCCCTGAACTAAGCTTTGTGCAAGGTTGGTGCCCTGCTGTGAGCCACACCATGATGCACACAATATTAAAACGTGGCTTTCTGTGTTATCAGGAGCATTATTTCCCCCCTAAAGCCCTCACAGTAGCTTTGCAGAGTAGTTCAAAAAATCTGGGACAGGTCAGACAGACGACTGTGCCCTTGTGGTTTTGTCCTTTGATCTAGAGGCTGAAAATCTGAAAGCAGACACAGCTAATGTGGGTTTGGTGCTGCTTTGGGCTCTGGGAGGAGCCTGACCTCTGCCTGCTGCAGGTGCATCTTTTCTGCAGAGCTTGGCCAGGAGCATCCCTGGCTCCTGCCCTGCTCACCCCATGCCTTGCAATCTCCTCTCCCCAGTGACTGAAATCACAGTGGCAGAGCCTTGTGGGATTTGCTGTTTAGAAAAAGGCTGTGCCTTAACTTTGGCTGGTTTCAGAGGGAGCAACATGCTTTAAAGGCCATTCCTGGGCTCCAAACCACCCTTGGAAAAAGAGCTTCCCAGGTTTCTGGCTGAAGGGGTGGTCATCAGGTAGTAAGTGGTCACTCCTAGCACCAGGGCAGAGAGGTTTAAGGAGACAAATGGATGTGCTTACAGCATGCCAGCAAAGGACAAAATATCTGGGAATACTGGGATGAGTCTTGAGGAGTTGCTCTGGGGGAAAGGTGAGTGAGTTGCCTCTTTAAAGGCTTCCATGGGGAGGATGTGGTAGCTTCACCTTAATGTGGAGGTGTGTGTTGGGAAGGAAAACTCAACCCGGGCTGTGTTTTTATTGCTGCAGTGGGTGGTGGTGGTGTGATCTACTGGTGGTCTCCTGACAAAAGTCCTGTCCTTTTCTCTTTCCTTTGCTTTTCTTCCTTTTCCCTGCTCCCCTCACCTCCAGCAAGGTGTCCTCTGGGTTAGGTTTAGGATGAGAGAAGGGAAGTCCAGGTATTCAGCTGGATGAATGGCTCCTGGACACACCAGGGGTGAGTGGCCATGGAAGTGCAGCAGGCCCAGTTCTTGGGAGGGTTTCCATGCACGTGCTGCTGTCAGCACTGACTGCTGCTTATCCTGAAGTTCTCCCAGGACTGCCCATGCCCGTGGCAGCTGCACCATCTGCAGAAGAGATGCACCCTCAGCTGCTGCCAAGCGAAACCACGCTGAGGTTCAGGAGCCAAAGCCTTCATCCCCCTCCTGACCTTCTCCTCCTCTCTGAGCATCTCTGCCAGGCCTCTGTCTCCTCCCTCTGAGCTGCACCTTGGTGGATGAGCTCCAGATGGTTGGGTGGAACCTTGCCAAGCACGGGGGGCTATCAGCAGGGCTGGGGATGGCTGTAGGCTTCCTGCTGGGAACTATGTGGAGATCTGTTGGCCTCTTTCTTTAGGCCCCTAAAAAAGCACTCTCCCAACTCCTTTTGGCTTTCCCTTTAGCCTAATGAGTTCTTCTCCCTTTTCCAAAAAGTCTGAGGCCAGTCAGTCCTAAACTCTCCACAGCATCTCTTTGTCTGGTTCCCCTTGTCTGGGACTGTATCCGAGGAGTGCTGTGGGGTGGAGGTAGGTTGGACTTGGGCCATACTTTGGCTCCTGCCACGAGTGCATAAACTTTTATCTTTTCAATGTTACCATTAAAGGGAGTTGGGGAAAAAAAAAAAAAAAAAGAAGAAGAAAAGGAAACTAAACCACAAACAACTGCATTAAAACAATAATCAGAGCCTCATGAAAGCTCACAAAACCCCAGCAAACCCTCTGTGCTTTGAAACTCGAATCTTATCTCCCCCTGTCAAGGTTAATTGTTGCTGGGTTCAAACCATGGACAAGCTTTCATTAAGACTGGAGATGGGAGCCATGGCTGGGCTGGAGCAGAGCTGAATTTGGTCCAGTCTCTTAAGGAGGGAGTCACATCTGCAGCTACACAATTTCATTAGAGTCGTTGGATTGAGGTCTAATCTTTAATGTTTCTGGACTGTCTTCTCCCACAGTTATAACCTGTGGAGCTGTTTCAAAGGTGGCCACTTAATTTCTTCCCATATAACTTTATTTCTTTCCATATTACATTGAAGATGGAGTACTGCAGTGTGATCAGATCTGGAGAGCTCAGGAAGAACTGACAAACGTTCCCCCATGTAAAGACCCATTTAGTTTATGTGGTGGGGAGCAAACAGTCTGTCCTGGAGAGCAAATCCTCCTCATTTCTCACTTAATCAGCCTACCAGGAGCCAGACACTGCTGGTTTTCTCTTTTTCTGGACTGCTGCAGAGTCACTATTGCAGCCCAACCTGTGTGTTCAGGATCCCAGCTCTTCTGGCTGTGGTTGCTGTTTCTGCAGCTCACGTTCTTCTGAAGGGATGCTTGGAGGAAATGGGCTTCTAAGAGCATTATCAATGAGAAAAATGCACCAATGAAAGAGGCATAGTGATTATTTTAAATAGTTTTATACCTCCTTGAACCAGAAAACACAAAGATGCATCAATGAAATGACAGCCTCCCCCTCTCCCTCCCCACCTCCCATCCCAGAGTCATGGCTAGGTTAATTTGGGAGACAGTTTTTTCACATGCAAATATGTTGGGGTAAATTAAAGAAACAGTTCAATGCCTCAATTTGGTCAACCTTGAGAGGGTTGTCTTCACCTCTGCTCTGTTCCCTGGGATGCTTAAGCAAAAACGAGGCTGAGGAGGTATTGGATAAAAAGAAAATTGATTTATTTTCTCACTTTCAGTCATTTTTATGAGGTGGGTGAGAGAGTTGCTTGTGCCACTGCTGGAATCTTTCCTGGTGTTTTTGTTAGAACAAGCAGTAGGGAAAACAAGCTTGTTTTGGAAATAACAGTGGGGTTTTTTGATTTTGGCAGGGTTTTGTTTTTTTTTTTTCAATTTTCATGACTTTTGTCAGAACTTTGCAAATTTCTACCACTGAGTAAAATTCATTAATTCCTCTCCCAACTCCTTTCTCCCAGCTGTGCAGTAACTTTGCACAGCCCCTCCTGAAGTGATTTTGTAGGGCTGAGCCTTGGCTGGTTTCTGGGTCCTCTGGTGTAAAGCAGGGGAGCCCTGGAGCTCTGGGATGTGCAGCCACTGGGTTCCAGTGCCTCAAAGGAGCTCGTGTCCCAAAAAAGAGTCCAAAGTGCTGCAGGATTGCCTGTGCAGGGCTCCTCCTTGGCTGTTTTGACACAAGGACCCCTCAGACACGGCTAAGGGGCTGTGGCCAGCCGTGACGCGACACGATTGCTTAGCATTCCATCCCTACCTTTCCCCCAGCCCGCTCCCCTCCCCTGCCTTGTTTTCATTTCCTTGCTAACTCAAGCATGTCTGATGTTAGCAGGAGGAATTTTGGTGCGGTGCACAGGTCAGGGAGGGCTGACAGGGGCTGGGTTTTACAGGTGATGTTCACGTGTAGAGGCGGGGGAGCGGGACAGCAGAAAGGTCAGCTTTGAGAATTGCTGCTGTGCTTGGTGGGGCAGCCTGGGAAGGGGAATGCGGTGGTGGAAGTGAGGTTAAAACACTCGTGAGTGGGTTCAGTCCACGGAGGTTTGTGTTATTTCTGCTGCTGGAGGCACGGCTGCTGGGGAGTGCCTGTTCTCTCTCCGTGGCCACCGGCCCCTGGCACTGTGTGCCCTCGCGTGCCATCCTTGCTCGCCACAGAAGGGCTGGTGAAAAGCAGGTGTCCCTTGCTGGCATGTGGCAAGAAGAGTCTCCTTTCCTTGGGAATGCTTTCCCCAAAAGCTGCTGCAGCCTTTCTGTGGGGCTCAGCCTGTTCCCTGTGGCTGACAGAAACCAGACCCCTCACTCCTGTGTGGACTCCAGCCACCATCAGCCAGCTGGTGCTGGTATTTGATATCAGCTGGGAAAGCCATCAGCAACGTTGGCTTGTTCTTTCTCCCTTTCCTTTTTTTAAAAACTTCCATCTCCTTCCCAGCCTTGCTCCCCACTCTCTGCCTGGTCTGTGTGGTCCCATGTGCCCCCAGCAGGGACCCACACAGTGCCAAGCTGTAGGAACATCCCTGATGTTCCAATCTCTCCTTGGGCAGCCTGAACTTGGCAGCATTTCTATCAAACTGGAGGGAAAAAGCTCTGGAACAGGCATTTCTTCCCAAGTCGATTGCATTTCCGTGCCTCAAAGTGGGTACACGTACAATTTATTAAAAGCAATCCTTAGAAAGCTACAAGCTGCAGCTTTTAAATTTCTCGAGTGTTTCCTTTCATGAAAAAGAAAAAAAAAATCCCATGTTTTCTTCATTAATGAATGGTATTTACTTCAAGTGCAGCAGAAATCTGATGTTGAGCTTCAAGCTAAGTAAATCTCCATTTATTAAGCCCCTAAGTGACTCCGTTTCCAGATTTTTTCACGGTACATTTAGGCTCCGTGTGGGAGACTCAAGGCTGAGCAGCCTGAGCTCTGCTCCAGAAGGAAGGCTCTGACTTTTGGGCTGCCTTAAAGGCTGGTGCCACGCAGGGGTGTGAAAAGCCTTGCACGTGGCCATGGGAGGACTCTTCAGAGGCCAGCCAGTGTGGAGGGAAATCTGGGAGCAAGGCAAAGACAGGGATCCAGCCTGTTAGAGGCATCAGGTAAGGTTTCATTTCTGGGGGCTGCTTCCTGTGCTCCTTTGGCTTTGCCTTTTCTGGAAATGTGTTGCTTTGTCAAGCAGTGCTGGAAGCCTCCAAAACCTGGGTTTGCAGGAAGATGCTTGAGCGATTTTGGAGAGATCTCTGTGTCAGATCCAGTCAGCTGAGGAAGGGCCCTCTCACCACCAGTGTCTCCAGTTTATTCCCAGTCCAGAGTGATGCAGCTGGAAGGAGGGGAGGCATTTACCACCAGTTGTGCTTCCAAAGCTCTGCCTCCAGCTCAGTGTGACCGTGAGCCTCGCAGGCACCATCATTAGCCGATAATTGTCCCCTTCTGGAATTGGGAGAAGCCTTTGGACTTGCCTTTAATTTTGTCTGATGTCAGGTGGGTACTGAAAGGCTTTCCCTCCTCTCCAGAGGTGCTTAATTCCAAAGGATCTCGAGATGAGATAGGTTAATAGCAACAGGGAAAATCTGTGCCCTTAGCACCTGGTGCTGGATTAAGGGGGGTGCCCTGTTCCTAGAAGAGAGGAAAGCAATTTCTGCCCACTGGCACAGGCTCTCTCAGGCCCTTCTGCAGTGTTCTAGTGCTGGTATTATATTAACTAGAACTGGAAATAAAGAAGCCAAGAGTTAGTCCAGCAAGGGATGAAACCCCCCTAACCAAAAGTTCCAGAAATCTCCCTGCCCCTCCCAGTGTCCAAAACATCCACAAGACTTCTCTGTGCTGTGGGAAGGATATGTTAGGAAATGAGCAGAGGCCACAGGTGATGGTCCTGAGGAGCTCTGCCCTCACCTTTCCTCCCTGCAGCCATCCTCTCCTCCTGGAATGATGAGGCCTGTTCCTAAATAAATCACATTAAATTCCACACCTTCTTCCCAGGCAAAACCACCCTGCAGTGATAGGCATTAGCATAAGCAAAGCTAATTCCCTGACTTATCTCCAGCGTGCCGTATAATTGATTTCATCAAATAAAATCTGCCTAATAAAGCTCTGGAAGTGAAGGGAAAGCTACAGCTTAATTGTAGTTCAGCCAAGAATCAATTCCTCATCTTCTATCTTGTTTTCTGGCAATTCCTGTGTGTTGGTGAGGGCCAGAAAAAAATGGGACATTTTACAAATATTTCTATCCTTTGGATCCCTGACATTTTATATCCAGGCTGAAAATGAAAGGAAATTTTGCAGATTGGATCAGCCACAGCGAGGAAATGTTTGTGTCAAAATGTCCAGCGATGAAGAGCTTTATCCTTCCATAAAGCTAAATATGAATTTTATCCGTAATTTCGTATTTGAGTTCATCCTGATGCTTTCCCTGAACACAGAGTTGGTGAAAAAAAAGGGATCAAGACTAACTCATTTTATGATGTCTTCATTTCAGAGACACAATAAAAACATAAAGCACAACAAGAAGTTCCAAGCTCAGTCCTTGTTTGCTGAGTGAAGACGTTTAGAAAATATTTTGGATAAAACGTCTGCCGTGAAATCCTGCAGTCATTCATGCTGAAAGATATTTGGCTTTTCTTTGTTTTCAGTTTGGAATTAAGTGTCATATCCAGGAGGGAAAAAAGGAAGGACTGGACCACATTTATCCCACATTTTCTGGGATGCCTGGGTAGCTGGAGAGTGGTGGATGGTCTGGGTCAGCAGGTGCTGCACAGGCATAAATTGCCTGTGAAAATAAATGTTGTAGGAGTCCAGCCCTGCCCAAATGCAAGATGTAGATTTTTTTGTTTGTTTTTTTTTTTTTTTTTTCTTTCTCAAGATGGAACTGTTTCCCTTTTGGGAATAGCTTGGATCTCTCCAGTTGGAATGCAATTTTTGAAAGCTTTAGCTCTTCACCTTGTCTCAGTTTGTTGCTGCTTTTCATGAGAAAAATTCAGAGAAAATGCAGGAGACATTTTGGCCACGTAAGAAGCCTTAAGCTCTTCAGAGGAAGATGCCAAGGGAAGTGGTGAAGTGACAACTCCTGTCTCCTCTCCTTAATCCTGTCAAACTTGGGATTTCAACATGGGCTGCTGAGATAGGAGCATCATCTTGATTTGGAGCTCCAGTCCTGGAGGGTGAAGCCCACCAGGTGTAGCAGCCTGGGTTCAGCAGGGATTATTTAAAACAGTCATAACATGGCATGCTTTTAATTTAATGCCTCACGTTTGCCTTCAAGCTGAGAGGCTGCAGAGATCAGGGAGGCTCGGGAATGGATGGAGGAGGAAAGAGGAGTGTGCTGTCCAGAGCCTTGAATTTCCCTCATCCACCATCCACGCAGAGCTGGGCTTCACCGGAGATGCCTCTCCTTGCTTCCTCTGTTTGCACAGCTGGGTTTGAAGCACGCTCCTGTGGCACACACATTCAGAACAAATATTATCCCTATCCACCCTGCTCCTGGTGTTCCTCGTGTGCAGCACCAGCAGCTTGCAGCCCGTGCCTCGAATCCTGCGGGACGCGGAGAGACGGGGCCTTGAAACGCAGCCTTCCCCAGGCCAGCCACCAGGACACCGGGGATGGGGGCTGGAAGGTGCCTCCAGCCAGCCCTGGATGCTGAGAGGGGTCTCAGTCTGCAGGGAGGTGTGACAGGGCTGGCTCTGTGCGGCTCATTACGCTCCCGTCGCCGATTTCTAAACGCAGTCCTGGCGCTGAGGCAGACCAGGTTTGCTTTCACTAAAAACAGAGGGGTGGGGCTTTTATTTTCCTTGTACCAAAGTGTGTAACTTTAGATGGCCATCTCTGTGCCTGGTCACCTCTGAGATTTTTTTTTTTAAATTTTTTTTCTGCTGACATTCACCTTGATAAGCTACAAAGAGGTAAAAACTACAGTGGCTTGCTGTGTCTTGACTAGTGTCTTGCTTTGATAGAAATCCTCAGGGTAAAAAAAAACCACCTCGTGCAGCGAAAGCAAAGGCTGAAGTGGCTTTCATGAAGCAGGCTTAGTTCCCCTGGAGGACTGACATCCCCATTTCTGAGGCCTAATTGCATGAAGTCCGCTGTGATAATTCCTTAGACAGCGATGAAAAGCAGCTGGAGCCAGCCCCTGGCATTGAGGGGAACGAGCCCAGCGGGTCGGAGCCGTGTCTTGATAGGGCAACAAAGGGATCCAAAGCCTTGGACAACAGCGATCCTGTGGGGTGGGGTTAAAGCCTTTCTCCATCCATGGCTGACACAGATCCCTGGGGGTGATCAGTGTTAAAATGCTCCCCTGGAAGGTGTGTTTCCTGTGCCATTGGGGACGATGTTGTGATGATAAAGGAGTGCTTTTGTATGAAGGGATTGTCGGTGTGGAGCGGAGGCAGCGTTTGCAAGAGTCTGACACGGGGCTGATGACATCAGCCTGGCCACACCGGGTGATGGCAAGGACCCATCAGCAGCACCTGCCTTTGTGTGGAGAGACCCCAAACCAGGCTCCCTGCAGCAGGAACCCGAAGGCTTTGTGCTCCTGGCTCCCCTTTTGCACTCCATATTTCAGGATGAGGCGAGGCCGTGCTTGTTCCCTGTGTGTTAGCCTGCTCCCAGCGCTCCCCTTCCTTGCTTTCCCAGTGATCCAGTGTCCCAGTGCCCTGGACTGAGCTCGTAGCAGTGTGTGGGGTATTGATTTCTGCCCTACAGAACGATAGCCTTCAAAGGATGGCTGGGCATAATGAGCTGGGCAGCTGCCAACAGCTCCGTGTCACCAGCAGCTTGTGACTCTCCGTGTGTCAAAGCTTTGCTGCCCCTCAGTACTTCAGATGGCTTTGTGTCTGTAAGAGCAGGCACAATGTCTCGGCTTCTTGGGGTGCGCCTACATCTTCTGAACCCTTTTTGAAGCTATTTCTGCATTTGATTTGGCAGCCTAAAGCCCACAGAAGGGAAGAACATAGGTTTGGAGGCACGCAACCCCTACGTTTAACTTGGACATCACAGCCCCCTCATAAACCCTAAGGAACAAGTGGTTCTGAAAGCCCTCTGCAGCACTGATTTGTCATTTTCTGCAGCATCAGCATCACTTTGAAGAACAAGGGGCTTTGTAATGTAGTGTGCATTATTCCTGTAAGCATCCAAGTGCCTCGTGGGAGCGCACGATCGCTCGAGATGCTTCATAATTTTTTCCTTCTCACGTTTTTCACCTGTGCAATAAAACATTTGTGAATATCCAGGAACGAGTGTCCTTACAGATGGCGTTGACATGCACCAGGCTCACATGAAAACCATCACACCACCTTCAGGAAGGAGAAAAAGAAGGTAGGAACTAGTCTCAGAACTCCCTGAACCTACGTGGTGGGTTTGAAACTCCTGAAAAGGTTTTAAACATGGAGATTTTGCTTCTTGAATCCTCTTCACTCTCAGTAGTGGTGTTCCTGGTTAAGTTCTTGATGGGCTGGTTGATGTTGAGCTGGTAGCATCAGGTGCTGCAGGATTCCAAAAGCAGCTGTCCCAAAGTGTGCAGTTCCACTTGTAACTCAGAGAAGACCTCAGTGACCAGAGGTATGCAAGGGATTAGAAGCCTCAGTGGGCTCTTGCTGGTGAGAGCAGGCTTATGTCATCCCAGATACTGTTTGAGAGTAAATAAATGGCTTTGTTTTATGTTATTTGAGAGAAGCCCAACAGGAAATTTGCTCTGTTGACTTCAATGACCTCGAAAACACTCGTAGCCATTTAATCTGGTTCGTTCAAGTTCTGTGTGGATTTCTTACGGTGATGTAAAGGCCATTTGAAATCTTACTAGGATAAGTTTTTCTTAAGTGGGAAGGCCAAGAGACTGCAGTTCAGTGAGTAAACAGAGAGGAATCTTTATTTCTGGCTCCACATTGGGATTTCTAGCTCACTGTTCCTCCAGGCTGAATGCAGCAAATCCGTGAAGGTAAGGCAGGGCGTGGTGGTCCTTTGACAAAACAAGTCTTGAGGGGTTGAGATACCATCAGCATATCCCTGTCTGCTTAAATTAGCTGATGCAGAACTAACAGTGGTCATATGACTCAGGTTTGAAGTAAATACCAGTCACTGCTGAATGTTGATCTCTGGAGCACAGGAATTGTTCGTGGCGTGTTGACCTGCCCTGAACTCCTGGGCAATTGCAGGAGTTACTGATAGTTACAGCCCTGACACAGTGAGCAGCAGCTTTTGCTCTGTGCAAGCACACTGTGAGACCAGTGCTGAGTCCCAGGGACTGCCCTAAATCCATCTTTGGTTTGCTCTGGCTTCCCAGCATGGCCAGGGCACGAGGAGCTGCCCTGGAGCCACTGCTCATGGGCACCGGGTGTTTGCCCTACCATGGCTGGCCACCCCGGCTACCCAAACACCTGTCTGTGCTAGTGAGTGCTTCATGCCACATCCTGAAGGATGAGCCAAAATGTCTTGGTAGCTCAGGAAAGCCCCCAAAGTGTGTGTAATGTCTGTTTTGCAAGAGCAGTCATCATGTGTGGGCCTCTTGCTCAACAATGGAGTGCTCGGTGAAGGTCTCGCAGAGCAGCTGGAAGGGCCTTTCGCCCTCTCCTTCATCCATCTGGCCATTCACAGCTTGTTGGGGGATCCAGAGGATTTAGAGGGACTGGCAGGAGTGGCAGCTGGCCTGGTGGCAATCCTGGCTCCCTGTAATAACCCATAAATTACCCTCCCTCGCTTCTGGAGCCAGCGGTGGGTGTGTGCTGATTACAGCGCTGCGCTTGACTCATCACTGCAGCCTGGCTTCAAACCCAAATGGATCCTTCTCTTTTTCATGTCAAGAGCATGATTAAGTCCTCCTGTTTCTGTGCAAGAGCCTGGAGCAGCTGCCTCCGTTCTCCTCTGGCTGGACTGTGTTTCTCAGGATACAGGAGGGATGCCAAGGAAGCAATGTCTCTCCTGGGAGAGGGCTGGATGAATCACGTTAAGGGAGCTCTAGCAGAAAGTTTCACCCGCACAGGGTGGGGAGCAGCAGCTGATCGAGACCAAACCATGACTTCACCTTGAAAATTAAGACGATGTTGCTTCAATTTTTGACCTGCTTGAAAACTGAAAGTATTTCCATGACAATACTTCTGTGAAGCCCAACTTCTTTTTTCAGCAGAAAACCTTTGTTCTGCCCAAAGTCTGCCTGTTGGAACGCTCCCCACCAGCTCTACTGGTGGGCTGGGAATGTTCCAGGACTAGCCTGAAGTTTCAATCAAGGAGTTGTTTGGGGTTTTTTGGTTTGTTTATTTGTTTGCTTTTAAGGCAGCCAAGCAAAACAACTGCTGGCAAGAACTTTAGTACCTGATTCATCCCCATAAAATTCTCTGCAAAGTGAGAAGGCATTTGCTTTTAAAACTGAATTTCCTCTGCTGCTCCAAGTAAGAGTTAATAAAGGACTTAGAGGTGTTTGTTTCATTTTGGGTGCCTAATCAGTTCTCAATTTGTTTCAGCTGAGCCATGTTAAATTTATCCCATGACCCTGTAATTACAATCTGTCTTTCCATCCCTTAAATAGCCACTCTGTCTTTTCAAGCATTATTTAGCTTCACCTTCCTGGCATCCAGTTCTAAGTAAATATTTTAAGCTCTGAGGAGCGTGGCTCTCTGCTTTCCGCTCTCCTGGCTTCCTTGAGGACAGCAAGGGCTCCACCAGTTTCCACTGATGGGCTTCAGATCAGCTCCAGATTTCTTTCTGGATCTTTCACTCTGGTGGAGAACAACTTTAGCTATTTAGAGAGTGGAAAGGAGCCTCGGGGAATCTCCTTTTTCTCTTTGAAAATGGAAAACAGGCACTTTCTTTCTCTTTTGTGCCTTGGTGCAGCTGAAAGGGGCTGGAGCAGAGCCTGGGAAGGGAGGGTACTGCAGAAAGAGGAGAGGATGGGCCCATCCTTCCTGGAAAGGGTGGAGCAGGGTGGCCTCTGGCTCTCCAGGACGTCATGGAACACCACCCATCAGATCCTGGGGATGACTTCAGACTGGCTTCAGGATGGAACACCACCAAAGAATGACATTTTACTTGGATTTTTAAAGTTCTAGGCAGAGCTTCTGCTCCGGGTCTGGTTGGTAACTGAGTTCATAATTTTGGCTTTCCCTGCTTGGCCACAGGCTGTGTGCTTTGAAATGGGACTATCAATGAGGCACTGCTGGAGTTTTTTCCACCTCCTTCTCCTGAATGCCTTCCCTTCCCTGCATTTCTTGTGCTCCTTCAGGCTTTATTGCACTGGTCAGGAAAGATGGAGTCGAAATAGCCACAGCTCTGCTTGGAAGACTGCTGCATTAAAAAGAGCTGCTTAACTCCCTTTCTGTCAAGCTTATGATATTAAAATCAATAACTCTGCTATTTTTCCAACTGCTTTTAGTGGTGTGAGCTGTGCAGAAAGGGCTCACTGTGACTGCAGTGCACTTGGCACCTGAGCAGAGAAGGGCAGGTCATGGATAAAGACTGGGCAGGTCTTCTCCTTGCTGGGACCTTTCCTGATGGCTGGAAAATCTCCAGGGTTGGTTTTGCTCGTGTTTTTGGTGTTCTAAGTGGAACTGACTTACAAAAAGTAGTGTCAAGATGGTCCTGCAAACACAGAGGCGTTGCTAAGTTCAGCAGCTGTGATGATGGGTATTTTTTGGGAAGGAAAGATTTGTCCATTAAAAAGTACTTGAGTTTCCACGTGCACAATGCCTAGACCTGCCTCAGCAGAGGAAATTCTCACCGGCTAGGTGAGAAGTGATTTTACAAGGACATGTAGGACAGGGCAAGGGGGAATGGCTCCCCACTGCCAGAGGGCAGGGATGGATGGGATATTGGGCAGGAATTGTTCCCTGTGAGGGTGGGCAGGCCCTGGCACAGGGTGCCCAGAGCAGCTGTGGCTGCCCCTGGATCCCTGGCAGTGCCCAAGGCCAGGATGGACAGGGCTTGGAGCAGCCTGGGACAGTGGAAGGTGTCCCTGCCATGGCAGGGGGTGGAACTGGAGGGGTTTAAGGTCCCTTCCAACCATTCCATGACTGTGCCAGAGTTCTCCAAGACGAGCAGTGGCACCTACCTGCAAAGCCTCTGTGGAGAGACTGATCTGTGCCTTTCTCCTGTCTGAAGGAGAGACCAGGTAAAGCCCTTCCCAGCACTGGTTTCTTTGAGATGGCATTGCCTGGCTGTGAATATTCATGTGCAGCTTGTTTCTACAGAAAAAGTGTGAGCAGGGCTGTGGTGCTGCTAATTGCAAGTGAAAGTGTTAATTTTCACACAGTTGTAAAAGAAATCCCAATTTGTGAAGATTTCGCTTGAGTCAGGGGTGAAGTTCCTGTCGCCTTTAAAAGGCACAGATGGGAAATGCTGAGTTGGAATATTCAGCCCCTCTTAAAATACTTTATTCCATCAGAAAGATTCCCAGGCTCTCTCAGCATGTTACTTTGTCAAACTCACCTTTTTTTTTTTCCTGAGAGAGGTTGGAGTCTCGACTTATTATTCAACTTTCTATTGCAGCTTTGTTTGGTGGAGTTTATACATTCTTAGATCAAACATTATACAATCTGACCAGGAATCATGCAATCACAGTGGGAGATGGGGAAGAAACTGCATAATTTCTTTTATAAACAAAGGCATCATCCACATTAAAGTACCAGTTGGTTAATAAAATGGGTTTTAATGCAATAAAAAAAATAAATATGCAGCTTTCCCTGAGCTGTGTTTAGAAATAGTTGCACTCGAATGAGGAATGCGGTGCTCGTGTCTTCCCACAGAGGCTGCCTTCATCTCCTGAAAGCAGCTACCCTGGCTGGTTTTGTCTGGGAAGGCTGGGGGGATTTGACCAGCTCCTCACTGTAAAATGGAGTGGATGAGGAATGCCAGCAGAAGGGCTGAACTCCTTTTAATATTTATCCAGAGATGAACCAGCTGCTCTAGGTTGGAAACGAGCAAAAGCTTGTGCCAGGAGAGCTTAGCAAGGACAGAAAAAGAGGATGTCCAAGCATCACTAGAGGTTGTCATTACCCACAGCTCGTTCTGCAGGATGCATTCATTAGATCCCTGTGGGACAGCTCTGCTGGTAAAGTTGGAACTTTGGAAAAATGGCCAAATTACTGTGCTTGGGCTGCTGGGTGGGCAGAGGGTCCTCCTGAGTGCTTGCTGGACAGCCAGCTGGAAGATTTGCTGAGTGGGGTTTGTGCTGGGGGCAAAGAGCTGGTGGATCAAGCTGCTGCCTCTGGGAAGGAGGAGAGCTGGGGGGATGTCCACTTTTTATGAGGATGTATTGCAGTGTGGGTAGGGATCGGGAATTATCAGCTGGATCAAGCCTTGCTTTATCCAACAGACAGTTTGACAGCTCGTGGAAGAGGAGAAAGGCTAACTTCAGTGGAGGTAGTGGTAGAGTGAGCCAGGAGCTCATCCTGGAGCTGCAGTGAGTACAACCTGGCCTGTAAAGCCAAAGCTGCAGAGAGTTATTACCCACACGTGCACACAATAGAGCTCAGAGCCCGGCCACTGGGACCCTTCCTTGGGGATCCATATAAAACACCTCTCACAAAAGCTGCCCTGTGTGCAAGCAGAGGAACTCCTGCTAGTGACGTTAAGAATGGTGAAAAAAAAAAAATCCCACCACCCCTTTTTCACACACATCCAAGTGGTGTGACTCTTATCTTGCTGCCAGTCTGTTGGAGATACCAGCACAGCTAAACAGCACACGCCATATGGGGCACTAAAAATGCTGCCTGGGAAGGGCTTTTCAGTTGCTGCTCTGAACTGTGCCAACGTAAAAAATGTCCCCTTTGTGGTGGTGGTGAATGAATCTTCTTGTTCCCCCTTTTCCCTGGATTTATGTTAACCCTGGCTTTCAGCCGAGTTTGATCTGCTCACTTTATTGTATTGCAAACAGTAGTCAATGGCTCTTCAGCTCGAGATCGCCTGGATTTATTTTCAGGTCAAGTCAACTCTCCTTGACCCAAGTCTGAACCAAAATACATTCCCAGAAGATTCCCCCACAGGATATGGGATGCGAAGACAGAGTGACATTGTAATGAGTTCGAGGTTTTGGCTCAGTACAACAGAGCCCCTGTTGGTGCAGGGAGGGCACTGAGCAATCCTGATCTCAGCAGATTTGTCACCCGTCAGTCACTTCCCTTCCCTGAGCAGTATCACACCACGCAGCCCCAGGATGGCTAGGACTGGAAGGGACAGTAAAGCTCACCTTGTTCCACCCCCCTGCCACGAGCAGGGACACCTTCCACTAGACCAGGTTGCTCCGAGCCCCAACACCCTGCTGGTGCTGGTGGTGTGCAGGGAAGCCAGTCCTCACGGATGCGTTTGCGTGGCTCTGACGTGCCTGCGTGGAATTTGCTCTGCAGGCTTTAAGCAGCTGGTGAGATGGTCTGCATTATTTTGTTATTTTCCATAAGGAAAAGGGGGATGTCTTTTGGGGACTGCCTGGCACAGAGGCAGAACCAGCTGATACTGTCCTGAAGTGTAAGACGCTGCTTTGAAAATTTGGGACAAAACCGGAATGAACTCATGGATTTAGCCTGGGTGATAAATCTTCCTCCAAAATAAGGCAGCCTTATGTTTGGTACAAAAGACTGTTTATTTCTTGTATGAAAAAAAAAAAAGGAAAAATGGTGTAATCAGTGAGGATTAACTTTCCAGGGGCCCTGGGCAGAAAAAGCCCACATTGCCTCCTTCTCATGCTCACATTGGATAATTTGAGTAGTTTAAAACCTCTCTGGCTTCCTATGGTTTTGGGCTATGAGCTGCTGCCAGTGTGCCTCGAACCTAAAGCCATTGCTAAGGACTTCAGCAACAGAAATTAAATGTCCAAGTGTTTGGCTGGCATGAACTGCCTGTTTCAACTAGGAGCCTGGCCCAGGTGTGGAAAATAAGTAGGGCTTTATTCCTGTTTTCCTTCTCAAGGAGGTATTGAATCCACATGGCAAATATACAACTAAGGTCCAGCTGACTTAATGCTGCATGAAGTCTTTGTGGTCCGGGTGTGCTGCCTTTGTTGTTCTGCCTGCTCGTGGTTAATGTTTCATCAGCCCTGTTTTATTTTATCTTTTCCTTTTATCTCGTGCAATTACCTGGGGACAGCCCTGTGTGCAGTGTGGCGATGTCTCAAATTTCACACCTCGTTGGGATGGATGCGGGGAGAGCTGTCAGTGAGACGGCCGGGCAGAGGGAAGGAGGAGAGCGGGAAGTCCTGCAGGAGCTCTCCTGGGCAGAGTGGTCCATGCAGTCCCAGTGATAAGCAAATCCCATCTTTTCTGATGGCTCAGGTTGGGTTATCTGTGCCCGGGCTGGCTGAGAGCGTGACGGGGTCAAACAGGCATCGATTGTTTTACGGCGTAAGAGCCGCTCAGCTGTCCCTGTTATCCGGTGTGGGGAGTTCGAGCTGTCCTCCCCCCCTGTCCCTCTGGAATACACTCCTTTGGATGGTGAGTTAGCACAGGGGAAGGCCATGGGCACGAGCACTGACTGCACACTGAGCTGTGTGTTTGCTGAAAACCTTCCTGCAGATATTCCCTGAGGTTTTATTCCTACAATCCACAGGTTTCTCCAGGAGACAGGTAGGGAGGAAAAAAGGGAGCAGGGGTGCTCCTCTTTACAAGGTTTGTGTGGTCAGGAGACAGGTGGGAAGCCAAAGGTGGAGTGTGACCACCCCTATGGAAGGGCCAGTCCCACCCCACACCGTGGAAGCCGCCTTGGTGAGGAGACCTTGCTGTGTGCAGGGTGTCTGCCAGGAAAGGTCTCTTGAGGGAGGCAGGCCTTTATCTGCCTCCATAGGGTGCAATCCAGGCAGGAGATGGGGCTGGATCTGCAGCAGGAGCATCTGGCACGTGCCACTGGAGCCTCCTGGAGAATGGAGGCTCCTGGCTTCCCTGGGCTGGGAAGCAGCTGGAGCAGGGCTTTGGAGAGCCCGTGTTTTGCAGTTGGCTACTGAGGTCTCCCCAAATTCTGAGTGCCTGGCTGGACTGAGAGCTCAGCAATTCCCACTGCTGAGCCAGAAGCAATCCAGAAGGAGATAGTTCCTAAGCACCAAACATCAGATGAAAGCAGCTGTAAAGCCTTTGTCTTCTCACCTGTTTGCTGGTGGGCAAACAGTGACTGTTCACAGCAAAAAAATTACCCTTTGTGTTCACTTACTTAATATTTTCAAGGAGTTGTGGCTGAATGGAGGTGACCTTCACTCTCAGCTCCCATGCATGGGCTTGGCTCCAAGAGCTGCAGTCAAACCATGCTGACTTGCAGCAGCTGGGACTTGGACCCTGCGTTTAATGTCCCTTCCTCGGTGCTCATGCACTCGCTTTTCCTTGCCAAGGTTATATTTGCTTTCCTTCCTCAAGGACCGCTCTAAATATCAGACTTTAAAACAATCTGTCTTTTTTCCCCTGCAGAGAACAATATGATATGCCACCGTTGGATTAATACGTCCATGAGAAGTGAATATAATCTCCCCAGTAGATCCCCTTTCCAAAAGATTTATGATTTAATGAATTTTTTATTTCTTACCGGCCCGTAACATTTAGCTGTTTTACACCTTGCAGGGCTCTTTCCCATGGAAGCAAGCGAAGGTGGGGGGGATCCCATCACCCTAATTCCCGCTCCTTGCTTTCCTCTCTCTGTCCCCAGCCTGCCACTTGCTGCTGATGCAGATTTCCGTAGCATGGCTCCTGTCAAACCCTACCACGTTCACGTCTCACTGCTAATCTGAGAGTGCGCCGCGAGGACGGGAGAAGTTTTTGAATAATGTTTATGTAAAAATCAGTGTCTCTGAAAAAATCCTCTCTGCTGCCTGCTTAGCTGCTCCAGGCAGGATTTCTGGCTCAGGGTTTGACGTTATCCTCCTCATGGTCACATTCTGGCACGCTCTCAAATAAATGGCAGTAATGCCTCTGACAGCAGCAAATAACATCCATTGGTAACACCTTTATTTAGTGGAAAGGGTAAGATGGAAATGAACTGTGAAGGGGAGACCCATCTTCTATAATTACTGGCTACACAGGTCATATTCCTAATTCCACCACCAATTGATTTCTCCTGAAAGCTCTCATTGCATTGAAAATAGCAAATTGATTGCTCTGCCAGCCCTTTCCTCGATGGATCCTGCTGGAATTGTTGCCGTATTATTGCTTGGCTTTGGGAAAGCTTGCTGGGATTGACAGAAAATGCCCTGCCACGCAGGTGGACCAGACCTTAAACCTTTCTCCTGCTGTGTCTCTCTCTCCTTCACCCCTGGGGGTGCCCAGGGAATGCCTTGAAGTGGCACTCCCCGCTCTGGGCTGGGTGACAAGGCGGCGGTCGCTCACAGGTTGGATTCGATGCTCTCGGAAGTGTTTTCCAGCCTGAGCAATCCTGTCACTCTGTCTGTGGGTGGACAGAGGCAGAGGATGGTTAAGAGCCTGGGTGGCCCAGCTGAAGAAGGCCACGTGAAGCACCATGTGCCTCGAGCTGTCTCTCTGGATCAGAGCTGCTCGCCATCACTTGTCAGGAGGCAGCGGCTGACGGCAGCGTCCCCGGGCCGGACGGGGCCTGGAAAACACAGATCTCTCCCGGCAGCTTCTCACAAAGCTTTCAGCCTGTGCTGCCTCAAACCGCAGATGCTGGCGGCCTGTGACAGCCCAAGAAGCTCAGCTTGATGCTGCAAAATCTTCTTCTTTGATTTGGTCCTTATTGTGCTGAAGCTGAAAATGCAGCCTTGGAGCTGCAGCAGAGAGGGAAACCAGCCCCTGAACGGCTTGTTTTGCAATAAAAATATAATATCTCATGAACATTTGAACTAACAGGTGGCTGGTGTGGAGGAGGAAGAGAAGTCCTGAGCTGTGATTTCTCTTTTATTGCTTGGTTTAGTGGTTTAGGCTAGGCTAGGGGAAGCAGGAGCCTTGCCCTAGGATGGGTTGTGGTTGCCCTGGCAGCCTCTCCGTGCGTTTCTCTTCCTCTTTGCTCCACTTTTAAGAGGTCAGCTTCTTTCTGCCACAGTTTCTCAGCCCCTGAGCAGCTTCCTCGGCTTGGGGCAGCTCTGGCTGGCTCCATCCTTGTGCAGAGGAGGACTCTGGTTTCCTGGAGCTGCCCATGAGCACAAGAGCCTTTCCTGCCCTGCAGTGGGAGGAGGCTGCTTCTCCCTGCACTCTTCCCTTGCTTTCCTCATCGAGAGCCTGTTCCAGCCCTTTGCTCCTCCACCCAACACCATCTGCACTTTGCCTTCTTGCCCTTCCCTCTCACTCCCAAACCCGTGTCTTCCCAGCGCTCGAAGCTTCCAACTTGAGCTTTTTACTTTTTATTTTTGATTTCTCTGTTGGTTTGAGTAAGCAGGGCTGGGTGTCAGCTTCCATCTGCCTCCCAGCTGGAAAGGGAAGCCTTAAGAGAAAGGGAGGGTGCTGTCAGCCTGTCTTCCCAACGGCAATAGGGAAAGGCTGGGAGGACGGGGAGAAATTCAGGATTTTTTCTCTCCCCTACCCCCATTACTAAAAACTTGTGCTTTTGGAGGAAAAAAGAACATATTGCTGAAGTTCAGGCAGTTAAACAAAATATAAATGGGAACCAAAGCAGTTAAATAAAATGATCTGGCTTTCAGTGCTGCATTTTGCCCAACACTGACATGTTGCCACAGACTCCTCCATAACAGAGGAGGGAAAACTGCAGAGCTTTGCTTTCCTAAGTCATAAAATTTAGATTTGGGTTGGAAGGGACCTTAGAGATCATCCCATTCCACCCCCTGCCATGGGCAGGGACACCTTCCACTGTCCCAGGCTGCTCCAGTCCCCCTCCAACCTGACCTTGGACACTTCCAGGGATCTAGGGGCAGCCACAGCTGCTCTGGGCACCCTGTGCCAGGGCCTGCCCACCCTCACAGGGAAGGATTTCTTCCCAATAACCCATCTAACCCGGCAGTGGGAAGCTATTTCCCCTTATCCAAAGCCCCTCTTCAGCTCTCTTGGAACCCCTCTGGGCACTGGAAGGTGCTTTAAGGTCTCTCCAGGACATTCTGTTTTCCAGGCTGAACAACCCCAGTTCTCCCAGCCTGTCTCGTTTCAGTGAGTGACGGATCACCTGGACAGCTGCATCTCCAAGGAGCTGCTGGCCACAGCAACTGCAGTCTGCAATCACATCTCTTGGATCACCTGCCTGGATTGGTGGCGGATTCCAATCAATCATGGCAAGCAGGCTGCACCTCGACCTTCTGCTGATTTTATCTGAGGTTCCCAGCTCTGCTTGCCCTGTTCTAGGGAGGTGGTTTTGTATCGTGCAGATTTTCAATGCCTGAACGTCAAACAAAATCTTGTTTTTGTAAGGAAAAGGGAACTGGCCGTGGCTCTCCTGTGAGGAATCCCTTTAAAATGATACCTGAAAGGAGGAACCTGGAGAGGGCAGCAAGGGCTCTGCCCTTGGCAAAATGCGGGAGAGGGGAGGTTGCCTGCCACTTGTGGACATCCAGGTGCTGGCTGGTATTTTTGGAGAGCTCTGGAAGACTTTGCACTTTCTGGGGTTGTTTTCTGGCTCACCAAGTAAGGTAAAACCACTTGCTTTTTTGGCTGAGTGACCAGAGTGCTGCTAGAGTGCCTTTAGTTTTGTTTGGGTTTGGTTTGTTGGGTTTTTTTTTTCTCCCTAAGATTTTCAGAGCCTGATTTAGCCAAGTTCTTCAGTCCATGATTATTTTTAAACCTAATCCTGTCTCTCTCTGACATCACTGCACTTCCATCCCACCAACATCCGCGGACTCGGGCGAGCGCTCGGAATTCCAGCGGATGCTGAAACACTTTGCTCACTGACAGCTGTGGAGCTGGGAGGAGCTCATCCAGGGAGAGTGGGGGTCAGGAAGGGAGAGGAGGCTCCTTACATCCCACCCTTTCCATCCATGGCACGGTGGGACACTCATCCCTCTGTTCTTGTTCCCTGGCAACCAAACCAGAAACCCCTCCAGTGCCATGGGCAGGGACACCTTCCAAAATCCCAGGCTGCTCCAAGCCCCATCCAGTCTCATCTGGAACACTTCCAGGGATGGGGCAGCCACAGTTTCTCTGTGCCAGGGCCTCATCACCCTCCCAGGGAAGATTTTTTCCCCCAATATCCCATCTCAGCCTACTCTGAAGGCATTCCCCCTTGCTCTGGTAATTGCCCATGGATATAGGATTACAGGGATTTGCACTTGGACTCAGTCACTCCCCAGCTTCTTGTTGCTTTTCCTTGGTGTTAGTTTTTCGTGCCCTTGGGGAGGGAGCAGAGGTGAGGATCTGCTGCCTCCCCTTGCCTTGTCTACCTCAATACTTTATTGTGGCAGGGAAAAACAAATCAAAATAGAAACAACTAGAGACGTGCTGTGTATTTTTTTTTCCTTTCTTACATATGTCTTCTGCTTTTTCACCTTTTAAAATATTCCTTCTCTCCCCATTTCCTCTACTTTCTCTTCTTCTGTATTTTTTCTCCTTTTTATCTTTTTATTTTCTCTCCTTTTTCCTCTTTTCCCGCTTTTGTCACTTTTTTCTCTTTTTCCACTTTTTCCTTTTTCTCTCTTTTTTCACCTTTTCTTTTACTCTTTATTTTACTTTTTCTCTTTGCTCCTCTTTTTCTGCTTTCTCTTTTCTCTAAATTTCTTTTTCCTTCTCTTTTCTCTCCTCTTTTTTTCCATTTTTCTCTTTTTCTTTCCTTTTCTCATTTTCCCTCTTTTTCTATTTTCCTATTTTCCTTTTTTTTCCTCCTTTTTTCTTTCTCTCCTTTCTTCTCCCCTCTATTTCTTTTTCTCCTTTTTCTTTTTCCTCTTCTGGTTTTTCTCACTTTTCCCCCTCCCTCTATTTCTTTTTTTCTCCTTTTTCCTCTTCTGCTTTTTCTCTCGTTTTCCCTCTTTTTTCTTACCTTTCTATTTTTTTCTTTCCTATTTCCTCCCTCTTTTTATCTTTTTCTTCTTTTTCCTCTTTTCTTCTGCCTTTTTTCTCCTTTTCCTCTTTTTTTCTCTCCTTTTCCCTCTATTTCTCTTTTTCTCCTTTTTT
>VZSR01000478.1:596965-621317 GCA_013398615.1 Brachypodius melanocephalos
ATCTCCGGCCGTACCGGGGCCGGACCGATCCGAGCCAGGACTTAGCTGTGGCGATCTCCAGCCGTTCCGCAGCTGGGCTGAGCCGACCTCCACCCGTACCGTGGCTGGACTGAAGGGCCTTGCGGCCGTGCCGGGGCTGGGCCGATCGGAGCGGGGCCCGCCGGAGCCGCCCCCGGGAGGCGGGCTCCCCTCACGGCCGATATAAGGCGGCGGCGGCGCCAGGGCCGCGCTCACTCGCTGCGCAGAGCTGCCGCCAGCCCCGAGGTAAGGACGGCCCCGGGGCAGCCCGGCCGGGGCTGCGGGACCCATGGGCGCTCACACGGCGGCCGGCCCGCTCCCCTTGAGCGCTCGCAGCCTCCCCCGGCTCCGTCGCGTCCCTCTGGGCTCGCACTGGGTGGGGGGAGCCTCTTCTTGCCCTCGGCGGGATTTCGCGTGGCGGGAGGGTCTGGAGGAGCTTGGAGAGGCACAGCTGCCCTGGGGGTGCCCCTGCGTGCCCAGGCGCGACCCTCGGCTCCGCGGTTGTTGTTTGTTTCTTCAGCTCGGAACTGCGGGAGAGTTTGAATGTGCCGGGCTCGGTCTCGCAAAGCGCCTCGCGGGCATGGGTGTCCTCTTGTGGTGGCCACCTCCTCATGCGGGAGAGCCAGGGCACAGGGGAAGGGTGAAGGTGTGCGAGTGACAGCCCGCCCGGCATTCCTGACTTTCCCTGGCATGGCTCATTTCCTCCTCCCTTTGGGAAGGGCAAAGCCCAGCTTGCCCGCTCCCCTGAGCAGTGGGGAGGCAGGACTGAGTGCGGGCAGGAGCGGGCTGTGGGATGCTCTGGGAAGCTCCCCAGATTGCTGAGGGCTTAGACACTGCCGTGCCGTGCCGGGCTGCTCTCCCAGGCAGGGATGCTGGTGCCTGTTTACTGTGTCACAGCCTGCAGCGGGTGCGGTGGGGAGGGTGCAATCCCTCAGGCTGCATCAGCTCCAGAAACAGCTCTGGGTGTCTGGGGCAGGATTTTGGGTGCGTCTCCTTTCCTTCGTGTCCTAACTCCTGTAAATTAGCAGCGGCTGGACTCAGCACTGGTGCTTGCCTAGTGAAGGGGTGATGGCCCGTAGGAGTTTTGCAGCGTCGTGGACACAAATTTCAGTCCCAGCTTCTTTCACGGGTTTTTCGGATGCCGTGCTGTCTGCAGAGAGCGCTGAAGGTGTTTTGTTAGGAGCACGGTGTGGCTTTATTGAGTTTGTCTGGTGGGTTCCCCCCCGTACCTCCCTGCTAATCTGGATAGGAGTCAGAGCTCGGGTTACAGCAGCTAATCCCAGACTACAGCCCGGTTCGTGGGGCTGTAATCTGTGAGCACAGCCCTCCTTCCTCCCCGGCGGGCCCTGGAGCCTGGGAGGCCGGCTGGGTTTCGGGTTTTTATTGCCGCGCTGGGGATGCGAAAGGCGCAGGCAGATGGATGCACGTGTGTGCAGCAGCCGTGCTCTCGGAGTGCAGGCGGGCTGGGATCGGGCCGAGCATCCTTCGTGCTCCCTAACATCCCCAGGGGGGCTCTGAGCCAGCAGCTGGATTGTGGTGTAAGCCCCAGCCTGAAGGGCTCTCTGCTGCCCTGTTGCTGCCTCTCTGTCGGAATCTGACAGCCCGCGGCCGGGTTTGAGTTTTTTCTCCGTGAGGTGTGCGCTGGAGGCTTGCTGGTGCTGCGTGGTCACTGTCCCGTCCTGAATTGGAGTCTTGGGATGTGGAGTGAGCCTGTTCCTCTTGTTTTAGACCGTGCGCCTTTCCAGAGGAGCCCTGGCCCACCCGTGCTACTTTTGTGGGGTGTAGCTGGGTGTTCCTCCTGCTGTGCTCCTCTTGTTGCCCCCAAATGCCAGCAGGACCTGCTGGCCTGTGCTACGGAGCTGGAAGTTTTGTGGCTTTTAGGGAGTTTGCTTTAATTGCTGCAGGGTTCTGAGGTGCAGGAGCTTTGGGATGGTGCTGCTTCTCTCAGTGCGTGAGAGGCTTGGAAAGTGTGCTGGGGATGCAGTGGGACCGTGGGTGAGGTCTGGCAGGAGCCCCATCCCTCTGCCCCAGGATGAAGTGAACATCCAGAGGGATGCATCCAGCCCTGCTGCCTGCAGCACCAGGGTGGTACTGGCAGCTCTAGGGGGGCTCACAGGGAGGGGAGGATCAGCCCTTCTGCCCTGAATGATGGGGGTTAAATCACTCTCTGCTTTCCCGGGAGGAGCACAGGATCGGCCAATGCAGCATGGAGAGCTGCCACTGTCTCAGCCCCCTCCTTAGCCAGTGTTTTAGCGAAATCCGTGCTTATTTTGGTTCGAATCTCGGCCCCGTCTTTCATCGGGCCAGCAGGATGAAAGCCATAGGCCACATCTCCTCACGGGGCCAATTTGGGCCTGTTTGTGGAGAGATTTGATCTCCCCTGAATGTGTGCACGGCCCCCCTCATTGTTAGTGCCACCAGCTTCCCCTCTGTGGGACAATAGTGCCTTGAGTCCTCTCGGGTAATCTCCCCCCTTATCTCCCTTCTCTTCCGCAGCCTCTGTCCCTGACAGGCAGGAGGGTGGGATCTTTGGGAAGAGCCAATTATGCAGATGGAGAAGGAGAGGTGCTGTGTCAACCAAGGTCCCTTTTTTGGGAAGAGGGGGTGAGAAGAGGATATTCAACACCTCCAAGCTCTTCCCTGCTTACCTCTGCTCTGTGCTCCTGGAAACCCTACCAAGAGATCCTGTGGTGGGGTCAGGGATATTTGGATATGCCCTATTGCTTTCTGGTCACTTGGTCACGTTGGCTTTGCCCCAGGCTGCTCCCTTTCCTTCTGGGGCTGTGGTCATGGGCCAGAGCAAGGTGGCCATTGCTGGGGATGCTGAATGTGTCCATGGGTGGGCTGGCTGACCTGGTGGTCCAGCTCAGGTGAAGCCATGAGGGAACAAGGATCTATCCCTTGGAAACTCACCTCTGCAGCTTTATTTTGGCATCCAGTTCCTGGCTGGATCCTATGCTCCAAACCTGGCCTGGTTGAAGCGTGGTGGGCACAGGCCTGTGGCTGGGGGTGGTACTGAGGGTCCTGTGAGGGTCCCAGGGAGGGGGGACAGCATTTTTATGCCACCCCAAAAGCACAAGGGCAATTAGCAGCCCCACTTGGGGTTTTGTGTGAGCCATTAAGGTCTGATGGGCCTTTTCTTTCTGCTGGTGAGGGAGTTAACAAGTTGGTTTGTCCACTGCCTGCAGATAGGAGAAAGCACTGAAGAGGCAGCAAAAGTAGATGTGGAACAGGGAAAGGGTGGAAAGGAGGCGGTTGTGGAGCCAGCCACGATGGGGGAGTGTTTTGAAATCAAAGCACTCTTCTCAAAAGAAAACTTAAGCCCAGCAGATCTATGCAGCAGTCAAGCTCGGATGATTTTTCCTTTTCTCAACGCTGTGTAATAATTGTTAAATGCGTGGCATACTCTGTAAAATAGAATTCCAGGGAAGGGGGGAAGGGAGGACGGAGCAGAATTTCAATTTAAGTTTGGATAGGGGTACAAAGCCCCTTAGTTCCCCACTTCTGCTTAATGCAGCTGTAGCTGGGCTTGACGAGATGCTGACCAGAGCCTGTGGTAAACGTTTTACGGTACCGTGTATCAGCCAGATCAATTCCACTGTGCTTGAGGGAGTGCAGATAAAATGGCTTAAAGATTCCCCTGCTGGAAGCGATAGGACCATCATTTATGCCGGAGGAGACAGTTTTAGTTGCCTGACATTTATTTGGCCACGGTGTACTTTGCAGATTTCACACCCGGGGACCGTAGCCAACCTGATGATGTCAGATGTGAGCTGGAAGAGAAGGAGGAATCACGCAAAATCTGATGCTGCTCCTCTTTAGTCAGGCAGATGGGTTTTGCTGCCGTGGTTGTTTCACTCCACGGAGCGCTGTAGCGGAAGGTGCCCGGCAGGAGCGGGACGTCACTAAGGTGGCGCATCCCGGCGTGACACGGCAGCAGAAATGGCTCCCTAATTTACGTCACTTCTCTCAATCCTGTTCTGCCCTTAGGTCGTTTGAAGCCCAATCTGAGCGACCATGAGCGCGCTCGACTTGACTTCCGTCCTGGATTTCCTGGAGATGGCCAACTTGACGGAGATCAACTGGACGTGCAGCAACGGCGAGTGCATCACGGTGGACGCGACGACATGCCCCGGCACGCTCAACAAGAGCGCCCTGCTCTACACTCTGTCCTTCTTCTACATCTTCATCTTTGTCATAGGCCTGGTGGCCAACTCGGTGGTGGTGTGGGTCAACCTGCAGGCCAAGATGACGGGCTATGAAACCCACCTGTACATCTTCAACCTGGCCATCGCCGACCTGTGCGTCGTGATCACCCTTCCCGTGTGGGTCGTCTCGCTCGTCCAGCACAACCAGTGGCACATGGGCGAGATCACGTGCAAGATAATCCACCTGATATTTTCCATCAACTTGTACAGCAGCATTTTCTTCCTGGCCTGCATGAGCGTGGACCGCTACCTGTCGGTCGCCTATTTCACCAACTCCAGCAGCCGCAAGAAGAAGATCATCCGCCGCTGCATCTGCATCCTGGTGTGGCTGCTGGCCTTCTGCGCCTCCCTCCCGGACACATACTACCTCAAGACGGTCTCCTCCAGCAACGAGACCTACTGCAGGCCCGTCTACCCCGAGGAGAGCTTCAAGGAGTGGCTGATTGGCATGGAGCTCATCTCCGTGGTGCTGGGCTTCCTCATCCCCTTTCCCATCATCGCCGTGTTTTACTTCCTCCTCGCCAAGAGCATCTCCGCCTCCGGCGACCAGGAGAGGAAGAGCAACGGGAAGATCATCTTCTCCTACGTCGTGGTGTTCCTGGTGTGCTGGCTGCCCTACCACGTGGCCGTCCTGCTGGACATCTTCTACAGCCTTCATTTCATCCCCTTCAGCTGCCAGATGGAGAACTTCCTCTACGCCACCCTCCACGTCACCCAGTGTTTCTCCCTGGTCCACTGCTGTGTCAACCCCATCCTGTACAGCTTCATCAACCGCAACTACCGATACGAGCTCATGAAAGCCTTCATTTTCAAGTACTCTGCCAAAACTGGCCTCACTAAACTCATCGACGCCTCCAGGGTGTCAGAAGCAGAATACTCGGCTCTGGAGCAAAATGCCAAATGACTGCCACTCCAGAAAGAAACTCCCTTGACTCTCTGACCTGATGTGGTTTTTCTGTTGTGTTACGGTTTGTTGTTGATTTTTCGTTTGTTTGTTTGTTTGTTTTTGACCCCTTCCTTTCAGTGTGCTTGTTATGAACGGGGCGTGAATTCCAGCCTACAAAAGAGAGAGGACAAAGCCTAATTTAGGAGTAGGATCAGTTGCAAAGTGGAAGTGGTACCAAAATGAAAACCTTTTCTCCTCCTAGCCCGGTGTGGACTCCTCAACAACGCTATGCAAATGGAAGTGACTTCCTAGCAGACAAAGCCATTGTGTACCATAGATAACAGGGATAATAAGCTTCTCCTTCCACGTCTTGATTCCCTCTTGTCTCCTTGTATTTGTTTATATATATATATAGTGTGTGTTGTATTTAAAAGCTCGAGACTTTATTTTCTGCCTCTTGGTGTACCTTATACAAGTGTATTTGAAAGTTAAATCTATTTTTATCATGTATTTGAAGTATATTGCTGATGAGTGTATCCAGAGTGCTGTAAGTCTGTGTGTTAGGTGGCCGTCTGGCTCCAAGAGGATGCTGATAAATAGGATGGGAATGATCTCTTGGGAGCATCCTCCCTGGCTGGCACACTTTACGGACCATGGCTTTATGTGGTGTCACACCCACATGCTGGAGCATGAATATATGTAGTGTAATATAGCTGCCATCATGTTAAAATTAACAGTATTGTCAGAGCCCTTAACTCCCACACCCCTGCTTCAACAGGCTGTATCCTCCTGCACAGAGTGAGTGATCTTACTGCTGAGAGTTGTCTCTATTTGTAAGTTATTTTTGTAAAATAAAGATCTGAGAAAAAAGAAAATATCCCTGCCTGCCAGTGGTTTGACTTGCCAGCCTTCTCCTCTGGGAGAAAAAAAAAAAAAAAGAAAAAGCCAAAAAGGAGGAATCTCAAGGCCACCCTCTGTCCTTTGGTGCAGGAGCAGACAGCTCAGTCAGAGTTTTCCTGGCGTTTGGTGGCCAGAAAGACCCGATGGAGGAATGGGAGATGGCACTGGAGCATGGTGAGCAGGGGAGGGGTGGGAGGAGTGGGTCTGTGCTGGTGGAGGGTAAAACTGATGGATTTATAGGGTAAAAGCTGCTAGGGATGATGAAAAGCTGTGTTTGTGGCTTAGAAATAAACACAGGGAAGGGAAATACGGAAGTGTGCAGATGGAGCAGATATTTGGACTAATCCAGGTTCAGCCCTCTGTGGTTTTTGCTGGCGGTGGAACTGGGGGTGAGCGGTCCTGACAGCACTAAATCCCTTTTTATCTCTTCTTCCCTTTGTTGTGGATTTGCAGGGCCGTGGTGTCCGAGCGTGGGGCAGGATCCAGGCGCTGTAGGATGCCTCAAGTGGAGCCTTTTAAGCCAGCAGAGGACTTGAATGGTGGTGCTGTTCACCTCAGGACAAGGTATTTAATGTCAAATCAGTGATGTCTCCCAGCCGTGTCTGCCGCTCCACTTAAATTCCTGTTCAGTCCAAGCATGCCCTCATCCCTCTGCCATCCCAACAGCCCAACAATTTGGGAATGACTGTATTTAGCTTCTTTCTACACATCACTGCCTCCTCACAGGTCATCCTGTAAATACAGATGTTAAGCTAGCCATCCCTTCCTCGCGCTGGTGTTGCTTAAAAAGCACCGTCCCGTTCTCAAATGGGGAGAAATCCCCAAAGAAAAAGGATTTCTGGTTGCAGGGAAGCTGTCAGGATGGAGTGCAGGTGAAGCTTTTTGTGCTGATGGTTCTTGTACACCGTGGGTATTTTGAGCTTCCTGTAAACCTTAAGATGCTGCCAAAATGCAAGGAAAGTTCTCTCTTGTGCTGACACTTGAACTTGGTTAATGCTGAGAAGTGAATCCCCTGTTTTATCTGGGCACTGCTTCCCTTCCCTCAGCATCCCTGTGTGCAGCTGTGTGTCCATCCCAAAGGTGCTGGATACGGCTCTGGCATCCTGCTCTTGTGCACCTGCGGGGTGTTGCTCGTTTTAGAGCAGCAGAACTGTTTCAGTTCGAGTTCCCTCTCAGGCAGTGCGTTGTTCTCAGCTGGTGCTGTAGCTTTACACTGGCAGAAGCTGACGGGAATTTTGGTTTTCTTCCCTTTCCCTCTGCAGTTTGGTATTCACAGAGCGGCGTCAGCCCTGCACATGGCCTGGGTGGTGCTGAGTGTCGGCGAGATCCTGCAGAGCTGCTGCTCCAACCACGCTGATAAAGCCTCCAGGCCCCTTCCTTGGGGAGGTGAATCGTGGTGTGATGGTGCCTTTTCCAAGAGCAGGGTCAGACGGGGAGCAGGGAAAGGTCAGCACCATGACCCTTGCTGTCATTGTGCATACATGGATCCTTTCCAGCTCCTTGATGGGAAAACCTGGAGCTGAGGACTCGCCTTCTCCCTTGGAAGGACGAGTGGAGCTGGGAGGCAGCATGCCCCCCACCAGCAGTTTGGGAAGTGTTGGGAACACTGTTCTCTCCAGGGATTGGCACTGCTGAGTGGCCCCGAGGTGGCCATGACTCTGGGAAAGGGGTGGAGGGCAGAACAATGCAGGGGGGCAGGAGGGATGGAGTTCGTAATTGTTGTGTATTTCTCGTTAGGACTTTGGTTTCATCCTCAAAAACCAAACTGACAAAGGTGTAATGGCTAAAAACTCATCTGTGTTCTAGGAAGCTTTTCTCCTGTGTGGCACAATACCCCAGCTGGTGTTTGCACTGAGGCCAAAGTGTGCATCTGGACTCCTTGGAGACTGAAATGAGGGAAATGATCAGCAGATAGCAGGTGAGTGAAAATAGATGTCTTCTGTGATGTGACTGTGACTTAGGGGGATTGATGTGACAGCTGCTGTCACTTTGTTTGGCCAAACATCCCGAGCCTGGAGCTTGGGGTGTTCAGGAAGAATTTCTTCGTGGGAAAAGTTGTTAAGCATTGGAAGGGGCTGCCCAAGGGAGTGATGGAGTCCCCATCCCTGGAGGTGTTCAAGGAAAGACCGGACGTGGCACTCGGTGCTCTGGGCTGGGTGACAAGGTGGGGATTAATCACAGGTTGGTCTTGGTTGGAACAGACCTCCCAGACCATCAAAATGATTCTGTGATCCTGTTTGATGAAGGGTCCCTGCTTCTTCCTGCCGTGGCTTTGTGGCTACCTGTGCCTGGGGATCCCCCTTGTTCCTCTGACACCTGCAGGTGTCCATGGGGATTCAGGTCTTACCTTTTCCAGGAGGTCAAACTCACTGTGTTAAAGCTTGACTGGAAAAAGGAGTACAAATCAAACGTAATCCATAATCTCGAGCGAGTCCTCCTGCTTAACTCTTGGGCTTTCTGGTGAAAGCATCTCCTCGTGCCTCGGGGGCAGGCACTGAGCAAATGAAAATACACCTGCTCCGTGAGAAAGGCTTTATTTCTCTTCTTCCATGGAAAGTGCAGCGCTGCTTTATTGTCCCTTAAACACAGCTTTCCTTTTTATGAGCCGTGAGCGACGTTCAGGTGCAGCACAGCGACTTTAAATCGGCTCCTCTGGCGTTACGCAGATAATGTACTGCAAGAAACACCCAGCTGGCCCCTTTCTCCTTGTGCTAATTCATGGTTTCAGTGCTGACTTTAGGTACTCTCCTTTCACGAGTTCACTGAGCATAAAAGCCAGTTAAAATTCCTAAGGATCGAGAAATAACTCAGCTGTGAGCAATATCGAGGTACGGGGGGGCGGAGGCAGCGCTGCCACAGCCCAGCTCTTGTTTCTCAGAGTTTCTCCAGGAGGAGAGTGGAGCTGTTGCTTTAAAAAGTGAAAGGCTGGGGGGCTGAGCAGGGCATGATGTGCTGGCGGTGGGTTTTGGGGGGAATGGGTGTGTGCAGAGCCCAGTTTGGGTTTCTTGTAGGGCTCCATTAGGATGTGTGACTGAAGAGCGTCTGAGCCAGAGCCTTAGAGCCCGGATTTCCAGTAAGATAATGCTGCCGGTTTCAAAGGAGCTCTCTGGGATTTATGGGGCTTTCTGTAAGCAGGCTCAGGCATTTCAGCCATAATCCCGTGCAAATGCACGGGTGTGAGCGGCGACGTGTGCATCTGCATGGCTAATGCAGAGTAATGCCCACCAGAGCTCAGGGATGGAATCACAGCAGCACTGCAGAACCAGGGCACTTTGCTCCCACAAAAGTGCTTGCATTACAGGGTTTTAATGGGATTCAAACCAGCCTCCCAAAGATCCTGGCGTGGATAAGGCAGCTGTAAGTCTAAAACATGTGGCTGGCTTTCCAACACCCACTGGCACGAGAGAAAAACGCCCTCCTTCCACTTTGGTGGTTGCTGTTTGAAAGCAATTTTTTTTTTTTTTTTTTTTAATAGAAGTCTGGATCTCTCTGTTGTTATTGTGGGAAATACATGCAAGGCCTTAGCTGAAGGAAATGCTGTCACTCCATAGTGCCAAGGAAGCACCAACATCCCAGTGATGATGTGAATCCGGGGACACCCCTCAGTCCTGAAACACTGAGCGGGATGGCACTGGAGTGAGCATCAGAGTGAGGCTTTTGGGGGTTTATAACTGACTAATCAGGTACAAGAAAGCCCTGGGAAGCCAACCAGACCCTCTGCAGATGATCCTTCCTGTCATCTTCTGGTTTGAAGCCAGCTCTGATGATGGATGGTGCCTCTTGCCTTTAGGTTAAGGGGGGAAGAAAAGCCCCAAGCCCCTCTCGTGTTTGCTGTCTGTACAGTGCTATTTCCAGACTAAAGAAAAAGAGTTAAATTACATTTTAGCAGAACAATGCTGACAACAGCAAAGGTCAGGAAACTTTTGCGTAAGGTCACCCTATCGATTGCAGCAGTGAAAGGAGAGACATCAAATACTTGGCCATGAAAGGCTGAAAAGAAGTAAATTCAGCATGAGATATTGAAACCCAAGCCTCTTTCATATGTGGCAGAGCCTCTGACATAGCAGGTTTACTGTTCAAGCTGAGATATGTTGCCTTGCCAACATATATTCTGAGTTACCCAAGCAGATTTAATGTTTTTGCAGTGGTGAGTTTTCCCTTTTATTTTTTTTTTGGGGGGGGGGGACGCTTTTCTTTTTCTTTTCAAAAACGGAAAAAAAAAATTGTTGCAGAAGATTTCAAACCTACCTAGGAAATGACCTTAATCAATTTAGTTCCACCGATGAGTATGAAAACTCAGATCATTCCTTTTGCTTTCTTCTGAACATTGTCTTGCCTGCATTGAGCAGGGTGACCGAGTCACAGCTTGAGAGAAAAGTGTGTTTTGTTTGTTGTTTTGTTGTGTTTTGTTTTTTTTTTTTTAATCCATCCAAGTGGCAGCTCTGTTTTGTCCAAAAGGATTGATGTGACTGACAAGTGTTTTGAATTTCTAAGCTCCGAGGTCTCCAAATGCATGAAAAGCGAGTGACACGCATAAAAATGTAAATCTTTGGAAAACAAGCACCAACTACACACAAAAAACATAACAATTCTGCAAAAGGGTGACAGACGCTGCATTCATTCGGGGGGGTTTTTTTCCCCTCCCTTTTTCTTTTTAATAAGCCAGTGTTTCTGGGCCACCTACAGGCACGTTTGTGTCTCCTGCCGTGGGGAATCGAGGCACAATAAGGCAAAGTCATGGCCGTGCATCAGGGTGGGTCTTTCTGCAGCTCCCGTCATCACCAGCCTGCCAGCATCCCTTCCCATCAGCTCCATGTCCGTGGGGTCACTCCCTGGATCTTGATCCAACGGCCACACGACACACCAATGTCCTTGTGATTTGGGGCTTGGGCTCTGGGAGTCCCAGGGAGCAGGACTGTGCCTCCCACCCTGGGCATCCCTGGCAGCGCTGTGCTCCAAAAGCTCCTGGAGCTCTGGCAGGGCTGGGAATGTGCCCATTCCCTGGGGAGCCTGGGCAGTGCCCAGCACCCTCTGGGAGAAGCAGCTGTTCCCAATATCCAGCCTGAGCCTGCCCTGGCACAGCTCCACGGTGTTCACTCCTGTCACTGGTCCCCACAGAGTGACCAGAAGGTGTGAGAGGGAAGGAAAGGCACGTCCCTGGTCTCCCAAGCAGCAAGCTGGCTTCTCCCTTCTTCCAGGCATCCCATCACAACCCTGTTGTCACTCACTGTCCTGGGCAAAGGCTGTTTGGCTCAGGATTATCAGTGACAACCGTTTGGAGTTACTCTAGAGAGTGTTTTACTCATTTTTGCCTCCTGGTCACATACCTGAGCCCAGACCACCTGAGTGACCCCACAGAGTAGCCCAGGAGCCCTCTGTGGCATGGCCCTGCTCCCTCCTGGCTCTCTTCTCCCTTGTGGCAGCATCCAAGATGTGGGAATGCTGCACTGTGAGGAGGAGGCTGAGCCCTTGATGACACAGTCTGGAGCTCTTGTCCCCAGCTCAGCCTCCCTGTTCCAGGGCTGGCTGGAAGCTCAGGGTCATGCCTTTGGTGGGTGGCAGTTTTGTGAAGAGGGGTGCTGGTGGGGAGGGAGGTTTTTCTTCCCATTTCCCGTCCTGTCTGGTCTGGTGAATGCCACGTTTTGGTTGAGGGCTTTGAGAGAGCGAGGGGAGCAGTCAGGTGGAAAGGCTGATCCTGCAGCTTCCCCTCGGATCAGCTCCAGTGCTTCCTCATGGCTGCTTTCTGGGAAGCTGGCTGGCACAGGAAAATCCATACCTTCCCTTTGCCCTCCATCCATAAAGCACCAGAGTGTGTTTGGATTCCTGCTCCCAGGAGAGAATAGCCCTCATTGTACTCCTGGAGAATAAAAGAGGAGAGGGAGACTCTTCCCCGTGCACGCTCTGGCTCCCTTGGCTGAGAGGCAGCCTTGCTCGCCCACGTTTGGTTTTTGGCATTATTCAAGGCTTTCTAAACCTTGCCTGAGTTCTGTCTGCCTGTGGAGCAAATGCCAGGCATTCTTTGCTCAATCTAATTACGGGATGAGGGTGATGGAGCCTAGCAGATCCCCGGGAAAGGGTGGAAAGTGGATTTTTCCATCAGCAGCCCTGGTCATTTGCTGTCTTCCCTGGGCACCATCTCAGCACCTTTGCACCTGGTGATCTCTTGGCCCTGCTTGTCCCAAAGATACTTCAGGCTGAAAGCCTGGATTTGAGGTTGTAGACTCCCAGACAGGTGAACACCCTGTGTGTCTGAGAGGGGTGACTGCTTGGCTCAGCCCCTGGCAGTCTGCATGCAAACCTGAAGTGCATTAAACCTTCTCCAAGAGCGGGGAGTTGGGGGATGCTCACACTTTGGAAAGCTTGCTGAGCCTTCCAGTGTCTGCTGCTTCCAGTCAGGCTGGAATCCAAAAGTGCAAAGGCCCGTGAAAGTGATTAACAAGGAACAAAAACCAGACCTGAGACAGGTTCAGCTCTGGAATCGCGGGCTTGCAGCAGCCTCGTGCTTTCCTCAGGTAGGTTTGCTCTTGGAGGGCTGGAAATCCATTTTTCACGCTGCATTCCCTCCAGGTGCTGTTTGTATAGGAGTTAGGAATGTCTCCAGGTGTAAAATTTCCAGTGTCTGCTGGCAGCCGTGTCTTGTACTCCTTTATGCACCCAGAAAGTCTGGTCCAGGCGGTTTGGGGAAGTGAAGGGGATTTACTTGCAGGGTGGGTAAGTGCTCCTGTACTCGTGGCCTTCTCCCTGAGCTGCCCATAGATCTGGTGACAGTCTCCTTTCCCTGAAGTCAGGGAGAAATTCCAAGACACTCTCAGCCTGGATTTCTTCCCAGGAAGAGATTCTTGGTTCCCCCCTGCTCTGTTGCCTGTAGGGAGGGAGAGGCTGTTTCCCACTTGTGCCAAGGAATGTCTGTGCAGGAAAAGGTGCTACAACCCCAGAGATGAATTGTCACACAGACTGAAAGGAAGCAGTGGACAGCACCAGAAATATCACTTGGGATCTCACAGATCCCTTCTCCTTTCCTTTGGTAAGTGACCAACCCTTCCCACTTCCCAGGCAGTTGGAATACGTCCACGTGGCTGGGGAGCAAAAGCTGCTTCAGCTTGCAGGGGGATGGAGAAGGGAACCTGAAAAGAGCTGCAGGTTTGTGTTACACGTGTTGCACACTCCCTACTTTCCTGCAGGGAGTCGTCCTGAGCTGGTTTAATCACCTTCCCCCTTCCACTGACAGCTGGAGTCGTGCATTAGAGGAAGATTATAAAGGAGAACAGCTCAAAACAAGGCTCTGAGGTAACCCATCAACCCATGCCTCGCAGGAGAGGGATGGAGACAACTGCTGGGGGAAGAGCAAAGCTGTCTGACTGTTTCCAGGCCCTGTGGTTCACAGCTAAGGAAGGCTTTTTTCCCCCTTTGCTGCTCTAAGATGTAAATTAAGCTGCCCTCTTAACCAGAAACACATTCAGTTCTGATTTTGAGTCAGCTGAGGCATGGTTTGAGCTTTATCACAACGTGCAGCCTCTCTGGGTGCTCCTGTTGTTCATCTGCAGGGAATGAAGGTGAGAGCTTGGATTTGGGAGAGGCAAGAATCCCACCCTGAAGTGGAAGGCTGTGTCTTCATCTGCTCGATAGCCAGCCCTGCATCCATCAGGATGGATAAAGCTGATCAGGTGTTTTCTGCATTGACCTCCCTGCTCTCTGCCTCCTGTGCTCTTCTTGCCCTCCTCCTGCAAACCTGAGGCTGGGAGAGCTCCTTTTCCTCCCCTTCCAGGAGCCTTATCTCTGCCTTTCAGCCAGGAGGAGCAGGGCTCTGTCCTATCTGGCGCTGCAGGCTCTGGGCGAGCCGGCTCCCGGAATCCAGCTGGGCTGGGACGAGCACCGAGCTCTCTGCCCGTCTCTCCCAGCTCCTTTCCTGCTCAGGGACGTTTCTCTGGGGCCCCTGATGTAGGTGACAAGGGCTGATGCTTTGTAAAAGCCATTTTGGAGCTGGCAAGTGCCCTCAGGCCTCCCTGGTGCACTGCTGTCAGCAGCGTGGCTGTGTGAGGAGCAATATCTCCTGTCAGATTATCCAGCAGATCTGGGGAAAACCAGACAAGCCACTCTTCAGGCTCCAAGCATGACTGTTTCCCCCCAGTTGTTGTGCAGTTGTGTCCGTGCTGGTTTTTCCAGTGGTGTCTGATAAAAGCCCCGTGCTCCCCAGCATTCCCACAGGGATGTGCCTGCTTTGGCAGCAAGCCTTGAGCTTCTGGAGGTCAATTCCTGCTCCCTCCCTTCCTAGGTGATCCCAGCCCAGGTGGGGGCTTCCCATCCATATCCAGCTGTTCCCAAACACGTGGAGGGCTCTGCTGCTGGCTGTCACCCCTGGAAGTGCCTGCTCCTCGTGGCTCCTGAGGGAGAGGTTGCCCCCTGCCCCTTCCAGTCCATGTTTGGCAGACTGAGCCAGCTTCCTGTGAAACCCCTCCAAGGCAGCTGAAGTCTCTTGGTTTGTAGTGACTTTTTTTGTGCCTCCACCAGCAGCAGCCAGTTGTTTCTGTGCAAGTCTCATCCAGGTTAGTAATATGTCATGGAATAAAGTTATAGGTTTTTCTCCAGTGCCAGACACTTGGGAGCATCTGGCGAGATAGAGGAGTACCCGGCGTGGATAAATCATGTTTAAAAAGCTTGCAAAATGTAACTGCTCGTTAAACTGCTTTATTTTTTCTTGTGTGTGTGCTTCTACCTGGGGGGCATCTCCCCAGCTGGCTGGCAGTGAAAGCCTAGCCCAGAGGATGCTCTGCTGGAAAGGCAAGAAAGTAGTGGGAATGGTCTGAATTCAGTTTTATACCTCATTTACTAGGAATTGCCTTTAAAAGCTGACTCTCCAGGAAAAAAAAATAGGTTTCCTTTACTCACTTGGCAAAGGAAATGTTTTGTGCAGGGCTCTTGTCAGAGCATCTGTTCCCTTTGTTTAAACCCCAGCTTTTTGAGCTGTGCTTTGTGGATGTTTAGGATAGCATATTAGTGATCTGGTAATTCTCTGCTCCTTCTAAAAATAGGATAGGATGTTCTCTCAGCTCCTGTTGGGGCTGGAGTTTTCCAGCTGAGGTGTCTGCCTTGGACCAATTTCTTCTGGAGGAGCACCAGCTCAGAGTGGAACAACCACTCCTGAGAATAAAAGTGTGCAAAACCAAATAATTTTCCAGGCTGGAGCGAGCCTGACTCCTGTGGAAAAGGCAAAGGGGAAAGAAGGGAGGCTGTATTAGAGCTTTCCAGTTCATTCCCTGTATGTGCCTCTACCTGGACCATGTTTGATCATTGCTCAGAGCTCTTTCCTTGGTTTGTGCAAGCCTGAGGGCTTTGGCCACAAAGGGATGGGTAGCCTGTCCTTGGGGGAACTTCATCTCCACTTGGTGGCTTCCAGGGATGAAAAGGGGCACTGAGCTGCCTGGAAACATGAGGAGTTTGCAGTCCATGCTTTTATCAAATTTAAGACCATTTTGAATATAGTTTCTTTTCTTTTTAAAGACAGACCCTACCCCAAACTGGAAGAAGCTCTGTGGTTTCCAGGAGATGTCAAAATCTGGACGAATTAATCACGCTGGGGTGTCCCTGGGGAACACCCAAAATCACCGTCGAGTTTTGTATCCCACCAGGTTTTCTGCCCACACCTGACAGGACAGGAGGGCGTGAGTGGGATGTTGTGGACAATCTCTGGATGCATCATATGGCAGAGATTTGCTCCGGGGAGCGATGCGAGGGGACATCTCCCTCGGAGCATCCTTTGTGTGGGATTCGGGGACATCTCCCCTGGAGCATCCTTTGTGTGGGATTCGGGGACATCTCCCCCGGAGCATCCTTTGTGTGGGATTCGTGAGCGATTTGCTGCGAACAAGCGAGGACGGGCGTGATCTGCATGAGAAAAGCCGGGATCAGAGAGGGCTCCAGCTGCAGGATCCCCCCGCATTCCCTGCCTGCTGCGGGGTGCCTGGGTGGGCTCGGGAAGCCCACCTTGGTGGCAGCCCGGCTTCCAGGGAGAGCAGCAGAGGCAGCTGAGCGCTTCCCAGAGCAGCACTGGGAGCTGAGGGTGGAAAACTCTCTGGATCAGCTGGTCTGGAGAGCCCTGCTCAGCAAAATCCGAGCTGATTCTGCAGGGCTCAGCCTCAGCATTTGTATTTTGGGGTAAAGAACGGCCAAAGGCTGTGTGAGGCGTGGCTGTCACCCGTGGTGCCCAGCACGGATGGGCTCCTGCAGTGCTGCCCTCGCAGGGACAGAGGCAGGGCTGGTGTCTGCCCAGCACCAGGACAAACTTCCCCAGGGTGCAGGGGAAGGTGGAAAAAGGCCATGGAAATTCCTGCAGGGTCAGAGGTGGTTTTGACTGCTGCCTTGCAGAGGAGACGGCCGGAGGCTGAGGGCACTGGCTGCTGTTCCCAGTTTTGCTGTTTTGTCCCTTCCCATCCCGGCGCTGACCAGGAGAGTTTGGTACGCGGGCTGCTCTGTTGCCCTTGGCAACTCTCCTGCCCCGATGCTCGTGCCCTTTTCACCGGTGTGAAAGGAAGGGATCACTTCTCTTGGAGCTGACATTTCCCTCCCCTCCCAAGCGCTCCATCCCCTGCTTCTTTTCAGTCCAGCTGGAAATCTTTCTGTGCAAGGGGCACTGCTCGGCAGAGTGTTTAGCCTGAGCAGATTAGGGAAAGGCAGGAAGGGCTTCTGATTGTGCTCTATCTGTAGCATAGGTGTTAAAGATGTATTTGTGAGCCAGTCAGGGAAGAATGCTGAGGAAATCCTGTTTGGGTTAATCTTGTTTAATTTTATAATAAAAACCAGATGGCCGGCCATCTGGTGCTTCTTGCAATCAAATATCTCACAATTAACAGTAATTTACTTGCCCTGAGACTTCCATGATCTTCATGTGCTCTTTCTTTCCCCCTCCAACCTGAGCCTGTGTGGTCCCTTCCCAGAGGAAGGCTGAACGTGAGGCTGCCTGTGGAAAGCTGGGATGGAGGGGCTCCCGGGAGGCAGCTGCTTTCCTCCTGGATTTTCCTCCCCCAAAACAGAGGTCAGGCAGCATATTTTGTGATCTTCTGACCCTGCAGGACCCACCTTCAGGGTAAGCCAAGTGAAGGACTGTGTAAACCCGTGGATGGGTCGTTGCAAGGTGTATAAGGCAGCACTGGAGGGGAATACACAAATTAAATCTACATTTTTCACCAGGCTGTGGGATTTCTTCAGAGCTCAAAATGGTCATACCTAAAGTGGCTTTGCTCCAGCAGAGCTGGAGGTGCTGGATGTAATTAAATGGGATGCAGGCCGTCCTTGGCACTAGGAGAGCTTTCTGAGGGAATTGGCAGCAAAATGGGATGCAGAATAAAATCCATGGAGCAAATACAGGATCAGAGAGTCACAGGATGGTTTGGGTTGGAGGGGACCTTAGAGATCATCTTATTCCACACCCTGCCATGGGCAGGGACACCTTCCACTGTCCCAGGCTGCTCCAACCTGGCCTTGGGCACTGCCAGGGATCCAGGGGCAGCCACAGCTGCTCTGGGCACCCTGTGCCAGGGCCTGCCCACCCCCACAAAGAACATTTTTCTCCTAGTAGATGCTAATTTTCTGTGCAGTCTTTCCTCCAGGTCTTCCTCGAGCTGACACTGGCCTCTTCAGGAACCTCAGGTCTCTTGGACCTGCCCTTCCCCAGCCACCTCTGCAGCTGAGCAGCATCAACAGTGAACTGGGATAAATGAATTCCAGATGAGAGCTCTGCATGCCGGTGGGTAGGAGCAGCTCCACGCATTCCTGGGTGATTGCTGCCTGTTTACTATCCCTTTTTTTTTTTCTTTTTTTTTTTTTTTTGTTAGCAGGTTGAGGAAAAAAAAGAAGGAATGAGCTTTTCCCTTCCTTCTCCTCCACAAGATCAGCTTGGTGTGCACTCAGGGACCCAGGCCATGGAGCTAAAGGGTAAATTCAGACACTGGGGACCCTCAGTGCTGCCGTGCTCCACCTCCAAGCTGTTTGTTTAAATACAGAGGAGCCTTCTGAAGGGCTCAGTTCTCCAGCGTTCCCAGAGGGGCTGTCAGGGCAGCAGGGATAGGGTTTCACACTGCCCCAGCTGCCAAACCATCCCACCTCAGCCCAGGAGTGGATGTGACATCCAGCCGGAGCTGTCACCTTCCCTGCCAGTGCAGACAGGGGCAGCTGGGTGAGCAGAGTGACTGCTGCCATGGCACCAGCACACAGCTCACTGAAATAGTAATAATAATATTAAATAATAATAATAATAATCATAATTATTATTACTATTATTAATTATTAGAGCCCTGGGAAGGTGCTGCCTGTGGTGCTGGAGGAACTGTGTGTACAGAACCATGCATGAGCATTTCTAGGCAAGCACTGCTCAGCTCACAGTGTATCTTGGACCTGTTTCCCCCTTTCCTTTCTCCCTTTTTCCAGGTGGGACCAGGGCAGACTCTTTGGCTCTTTAATGCTGATTTCTCCTCACCTAATGCAGGTGGGTTTGTTGTTTTGGTTTTTTTTTTCAGTGTCTTTTTCTGAAGAAGGACAAGAATGGATGGAGCTTGGAGCAACCTGGTGTAGTGGAAGGTGTCCCTGCCCAGAGCAGGGGATTGGAATGAGGTTTTTAAGGTCTCTTCCAACCCAAATAATTCTGTGATTCTGTGATCCAGTGACGGCAGGTAACTCCAGGGGGTTTTCCTGAGGGATGCGCTGCTTGAGATGTCACCAAGGATGTGATCACAACCTTTGCTCCAAACTCTGCTCCAAACCCCGTGATCTTCTCACCCACCCAGTGGTTTGTGTGGAGTAGATGGAGGCTGTGGGGCTCTCCAGGCGAGGTTGCTCCCCCATGAACATCCCCCATCCTTGTTCCTGCCTCTGGCCCAGGCACCCAGCACAGGTGAGGTTTGGTGTGTGGAGCACCAGGCTTGCTCCGTCCTGCTCTTCTCCCTGCCACAATCACCTGAAGGGATTGACCCTGCAGCTTTCACCACCCCATTCCTGCCCCTCCCCAGGCTGGAGAAGGCCTGGATGCCCAGCACACCTCTGGCACCGCTTTGAAGGCTCTGTGCTCGGCAGGGGAAAGCCAAGAGGCTCCGGGGACAAATAAATGCTGCTGAATCAGCCATGCCAGGAAGTGAACCTTGCTCTCGAGGAGAGCTGGATCTTGCCAGCACAATAGCTGGATTACAAAGCCATTTCCTCCAATTACCTTCTCTGTCAAAGCTCTGCCTCGTCTGGCACCGGGACAGCTCGGATTCAAATTCGTTGTGAATCGGGGCGACGACACCAGAGATTTCTAAATTAATGTCCTGCCAAGAGGAATTGAGCCTGCTTCTTCCAATCTTGTCACTTCTGATTCCTTTGCTTGTCAGGGGAAACTTGGGCCTGCCATCTGTTTTCAAGGGCACGGGGTAGGGGAGCTGTGAGATTGCAGTGCCGCAGCTGCAGGGAGCTTTGGGGGGAAAAAAGGGGAAAAAAATAAAGCAAAAAGGCTTAGTGGGCCTTTCCTGGCACCTGGCAAAGAGCAGAGGGGGAGAGCAGAGGCACAGGGTGCTGGTGAGAAGGAAAAAGAGGGCATGACCTCCTCCTTGGAGCAGTGGGAATGTGCAGAGTGGAGTGGGATGAATTACTGCCCTCTCCGTGTCTGCCCGGCAGAGTCATCAGCCATCCTGGGAGCATTAACCATGCTCTGCTTGCTCCACAGGCTGGATTAAACACATCCAACTGAATGCCAAAGGGCTCCTTTGCACTGCAAAACCCACGGAGGTGAACATTTCCAGGACAGGAGCAGCTCCTGTGGCTCCGTCTCGCCCTGAACGCGTGGGTTTACAGCCTGGGCTGGCCTTGGGCAGGAGATCTCCACAGCTGATGGTGGGAATGCTGTGGGAAGGTGGGCTCTGGAGGAGCAGGGGAGATGGGGATGGTCTGCACTCCCTTGTGCTGTTGTAGGGGGGGATGTAGGGTGTGGGGCAGGGCAGGGCAGTGGCAGGGGACAGCTCAAGGCCTGGCATGCCTCCATCCCTCCCTCCCTCTGCAGGAGCCCATTTGGGGCCACGCTTTGTGTCCTTCCTTTTGGCTCGGGGTGCCCAGAGGAGCCCGATGGGGTGGCCCAGAGCTGAGCCCCCCCAGCCGGTGCCAGCGGGGCTGAGCAGCTCCTTTGTCACATCAAACGCTGTCCCTGGGCACCCTGCCAGGGCGTCACCCCTGTGCAGAGGCTCTGGCAGCCCTGGGTGCCAGCAGTGCCACCCAGCCCCTGGGAAGGGACACCTGCTTCCCCCGGGTGTCCCTGCAGCTGCCAGTCCGGCGGCTGGAGAGCTTTCCAGAGCTTTCCCCGTGAGCTGTTTGTACAAACCATCTGCCCCAGCTGGGTTCTGTGCGGGGGGAGAAAGACACGGCCAGGGATGCAGATCCCTCCATCACCATCATCCCCGTGCCCTGCTCGGCTCCTGGCAGGAGATGTGAAGATGGGCAGCTCTGGGGATGCCCCGGCAGCATCCCATCCCGGGGAGGGGTTGGTGCTGGGTGGGTTTTTATCACCCCCTGCACACCCAGCAGCCGCTCCTTATCTCTGTTCCCAGAGCAGGCTGGAGCAGCCTGTCCGTGCCACCCTTGGGTGCTGTGCCCACCCTGGCCGGGTGCTGCTCCCAGGGAACGCCGCTCCCTTTGTAAACCCGAGCAGATGTGGGTCGGAAACCTCCAGCTTCCAGCGAGGCACTTCAGACGGCTTCCGAGGAAATTTGCACTTCAGTGGCTGCGCAGAAAAATGGTGTTTTCAAAGCGAAAATGAAATGGAACCCAGCCTCCCTCCCTCCCCCAGCGAGGCAGCAAAGTGGGGCCTCTGTTTGGAGATGCTTGGAGCACACAGGCTCTCTTCTTTCTGCTTCTTCCGCTCTGCTCTCCTTTTCTTTGCTCCTATTTCCCATATTTTCTTTATGTCTCGGGTCCGTGCCCAGGCAGCTCTCAGCTCCTCCTGTCACCTGAGGAGAGGGTGGTCTGCAGTGGTGAATCCTGTTATTTTCCATTTTCTTGGGGGTAAAATGTGCTCATATAGAAGTTTGCTGCTTTCTCCATAAATCAGGCTCTGTAATTGATGCTTCCTCGAGGCTGTGCCTGCGAGCCTTGGAAAGGGGATGGCTCCTGCTGGCTTAGGGATAGGGACCAGGGAACCTGCTGCACTGGCAGCTCCATAAACCCCTCAAAATCCTCACATCCTGCTGCATATCCTTCCCTCTCTGGCCGAGGGGGTGATGGGGGCTCCTTTAGGCAAGCGGACGTTCAGGACGGGGGGTGATGGATTCAGTTTGACAGATGGCAGGGTTGGATGGGCTGTTGGGAAAAACGAGGGGAAAATCTGGGAAAAATGAGGCTGTGGTTGCCTTATCCCTGGAAGTGTCCAAGGCCAGCCTGGAGTGGAGCACCCTGGGGTGGTGGAAGGTGTCCCTTGCAGCCCAAACTCCCTTTCAGGAGAGGGAGGAGGGAGCAGATGTCTCATTCTTGCAGCTCACAATGCGCAGCGATCCATCAGGGGGCTCGGCACAGCAGAGTCCCTGACAGTTCTGGGCAGCAGGGCCGTGTTCCCAGCCCTGGTGTGCTTTGGTGCCCCTTGACAAATAGCTCTGGGCTCTGGTTTTGTTCAGAGTCACGCCGGTGTCAAGCACGGCGCTCCCATTCAAGTGCCCACCAACAGTGGCCCACAACTCTCCATTTCCTCCCCTTTTCTTGCTTTGTTTCCCTGTGACAGTCACTCAGGGATTTTTTTTTTTTTTTTAATCTCATCGGGTATTTTTAAAGATAATTTTCAAGTTGCAGAGCAGCCCCTCTGTAACACAGGCTGTAAAATGCCCTGGGAGTACGTGAGGTGAGGAATTCCTGTTTGCGTGGTCGTGTTGCTGACACGGCATTTGATTGCCTTTTTTCTTGTCCCCCTTTTTAAGGCAACTTTTCCAACGAGTTGATTTATGGAGCTGGCTGGCAAAGCCTTGAATGCAGGGTGGAATACGACTCCTACAGCGGACCAGTGATGAATGAATGGCTCCTCTTTAAACTGGGAGCTGTGCTGGTAAAACCCGTGGAGCCCAGTCCCAGGTGCACAGCGCCACTGGGACCTTCTGTGGGGAGCTTGTGGCTGTTCAAATTTGGGTTTATGACCGAGGGGTCCTTTGTATCCCCTGGGCTGTGCTTTGTGCTGTGCCTCTCCACCTGCACCGCCTCCTCTGGTGCACTTTGTGTGAAGCCAGACTCCTGTGAGTCTTGTTGTCTGCTCAGAGAGCGTTTTCCATCGCTGGGGCCTGGAAGGGAAGAGGATTTATGGGATAGGGAGCTGCAGGCACCAGCTCAGCACATACCAGAGCGAGCGTGTCAGCGCTCACGGGTCGGGGATGGGAGCGCACGCGGTGATCACCCCAAAGCCCCGCTATGCTCCCAGGGCCGAGCTGAGAGCAGCACAGTTTGCACAGGAGCGTTTCCTGCTGGTCCAAGGAGAGTTTCCCTCCTGCCCTGGTCTTGCATCTCCTCCTAATTAGCCCCAGCCTGTTAATGGGCTCGTGTTGGCGATGCCGCGGGTTCCTCATCTCCTCCGCTCCCTTCCATTGCGCCAAGTCCGCTGTGGTGCCTGGAGCCCACCAGGGTTTCCCTCTCCTTGTGATGTCCCCCCTCATCAGGGAGGGGTTTGGTGGCCTCTCCTCAGTCTCTCACCTTGTCTGGAGGTCAGCTCCCACTCCAGCCTTTGGAGCCATCTCCTCTTTTCAGGCAGGTGAAGCCCGTGGGGATCCTGCGGCAGGCGACGTGAGAGTCTGGCCTGGGAATCAGAAAGTCGGGATCTGGAATTGAATTTCCCACAAAGCTCTCAAGGCCAAGGTGTGCCTTTATCCCTCTGTTAATTAGCAGAGGGAAGGGATGCTCCTGTCCAAAGGCAGAGGACGGGAACAGGAGCAGCGACCAAACAGGACTGGCTCCTTTGGATGATAAATTATTGTTCCCTTCGTGCCTTTAATGAAATGAGAGCTTGGCTAAAACCAGCGGGGTTTTAACTCTTGGAAGCACTGACTTAAAACAGAATCGGGGGAAATGATCCTGGAACAGGCACCGGAGCCCTCTTCCAGCAGATTCCTGTCATTCCAAGGTGAGCTCAGCCACACCTGTGTGATCCTTGGGAAATGTTTGTTTGACCTGTTCCTGGGACTGCTGAAATGTTCTTTTTTTTGCTGACAGGAGGCTCAGGAGCTCCCCCAGCTCCTCGGGTTGGCGTGTTAACCCTCGTGAGCTGTGGCTTTGGGAAGACACCAAGTATTGGAAGCGCTGTTAGCACGTCATTATTTGCCTTTTAAATTTTTTTTTTAATGATGAGCAACTTGGAAGCAGTTTAAAAACCCTTCCCTGAAAGGGACTGTCTGAGAAGGTTTGTTTTTTTCTTCCAAACCTTCATTTGGAATTGATTATCCAGCCCTATTTACTGGAAGGAGAACTTGATGTACCTCCATATAAATCTACAGGCAGCAGGACTCGTGCTGCCAGATTCAAGGGGAAGAGAAGAGTCCCAACAAAAGCAGATAGTGTCTGACAAATCTGCTTAAAATTGAGCATTCAAAGGTGCCTGGGCTGCAGAGCAACTGGAAATCTCTCACATCCATACTAAATTACAATAGGATACCTGCTTGAGGAGCCTGCAGCTGTGCCAAAAATTGGGGGTGTTCAAGAAAGTCAAAGTAGAGGGTTGGAGGGTTTGTTTGTTGGCTGGAGTAACTTAGAAATAAAAATGGGGGAAAAAAACCCCAAAAAGCTATTTCAGTTCATCCTTTTGAAGGATTGTGGGGGACAACTGGGAGAAGCACTGTCTTGGCTGTGCATTGCAGGGATGCTGAGAGGCAGCTGAGCTGCTGTGGGCGGCTCTGGCTCGTGGGGTTCCTCGAGGCAGGCAGCTTCCCTGGTGGCTGTGGGTTCCTTTGGGCTTTGGGCTTGTTTTCCTCATTGCAAAATTCCCTGGAATAATGCCCTCCGCCTTTTCCTCTTTGTCCTGCCCGGTGACTCAGGTCCAAGGCATCTGACCCCAGGGCAGATGTTTGGTGGGGTGTTTTGTGCTTTTCCAGATGTGCAGGAGCTCTGGAGCCGTAACTGGGATGGAGATGAGTGTTATGAGGGGTGTGGGTTTGTCAGGAAGGGAAAGGGGACGAGGCTTTGATGCGGCACAGGGGTGATGGGGCACCTCCCATTCCATCCAGGCACTCCCTTTGGAGTGGGACAGCTGTGGCTCAGGTGGAACCACCACCAAAGTGGCCAAGAAGGCCAATGGCCCCTGGGCTGGCCCTGCTGAGCGCCTCCAGGGCTGTGTCCAGCTCTGGGCCCCCAGGCCAGAGGG
>VZSR01000478.1:635969-657600 GCA_013398615.1 Brachypodius melanocephalos
GTGTGGAGGGTGTTTTAATCTGCAGCCAGCTGATTTGTGTTATTTCAACAGGAACAGCAGGACTGGGGTCAGGAAATTCATCACTGTGAGAGCTCAGCCCGAAGAGAATTCCCCAGTTCTGAGCAGCCTGGCTTCCCTGGGGGAACACCAAGGGATTGTTTTTTCCTGAGTCCCCCTCTGGATTTTGTGGGTGTTGAGGCAAGCCTGTTTATTACAAGGAACCCAAACCTTGTGCTGCACGTGTATTCAAATGGGAGCTGCCTAATTTTAATTTTCGTTTTCTCCTGCAAACAATGTCCCCTCTTCCTGTGTAAACCAGGAGTGTGTTCCCCAATGCTGAGAAATTCTGGGCTCATCCAGCCCTGGTGGGGGAAGAACTGGACTCCCTGTGTTTATAAACAGAGAGGGAAAATATATATATCACCCCACACAGAGTTTACATTCCACATGGGTTCTCTGGCCAGCGTGTCCAATAAAAGGAAAATACGTATTTCTTGTCAGAGAGTGCTGCAAGCATCCCTGAAAATCCCATGGGAAGGGTCCAAGGAAGGCCAAGCACAATGCAGTTTGGGGTGCTTGCTGGGGACAGGTAAACACGGTGATTAAAATCAATCAAAGGCAGGAAAAGTGGGCCCTGGGGCTCCCAGGAGAAGGCTTGGTGGCGGCTGAACACATTAATTCATTTCCAAAGTGTTCTGATGCCTTTTTTACCTTGTGCCTATCTAGGCACTGTTGTCACCCCTTGTGGTTCTAAACCCACCTGGGAGATTTTTTTGGCAGGTTCCTGAGACTCTGAGGGGCAGAGAAATCATTTTAATCATTCATTATTGCTGCTGCCTGCTCTCCTGTCCCACCACTCTGCTGTCCTTTCACCAGGTGTCAAGGCAGCTTCTTAGCAGGGATTAGAAACTGGCTGGAACTGAGGAAAGGGAGCTTTAATATCCGTGAATAGGAGGAAACACAAAAAAAGAATCTTTAGCAGTTGGTGCATCCATCAGCTCCTGCATCTTGGGCCAGGGCTTGCTGCAGTTCTGCTGTGACAAACCTTTTTTTTTATAATGTAACATTAATGCTCTGTTCACCTCTGTAAAATTGCCCAGGTAACCTCTGATTAGGCTCCGAGGGTGGAAACACAGCCAGAAAAACCCAATTCCGTGCACAAAGCACAGAGCTGAAGTGCTCTTTCCAGCAAAACCGGGTATGAAACCACGGACACTCCTGGATTTCCCTTGAGGGCAGATGTTGGGAGGGTTTGGAAGATGGACACAGCATTCCGGGGCATTTTGAACGCTTGGCAGTTGTGTAGGGACAAGCCTCAAGCTTCTCTTTTCCTTCCTTTGCATTTCAGCAGAGCACAAAGCCCTTGAGGTGCTCACCTCTCACCCCGTGGGATATTTCCCTCCATGATCCATCGTTTTGCCTCGTGGCTCTCTGTTATCCACCTCACTCCTCACTTGGCACGTATGGAATTTTTTTTCCCCACTGCTAATCCTCCTGGCAGGAGGAGCAGGGTCTCCCCTGGAGCAGGAGTTGCCAAATTCCGGGTGGGGTGTGGTGAAGCAGGGCTGGAGTGCAAGGGGCTGCCTTGCTCAGGGTTCTGCTGTCCACCCCTTTGAGGAGAAGCCAAGGAGAGCCATAATTCCTGGCAGGAATTTGCATCAAATCTCACTGGAGTGGTCTCCCCGGGGATGGGGCTGAGGAACTCTGAAAGGAGCCACCTGAGGAGTGTTGGCTAAATCAATTTAGGGTGGGCCTGGGAGGACTCCTGGAGCCAAGGCTGGCCTGAGGGGGTCATCTCCAGGACTCTGGGTATCCAAACATCCACACCTTGCTGGGATCCCACCCCAGGGAGATCTCCTGGCCCTTCCTTCCTCCCTGCAGTTGGGTTGTGCGTGGTCAGCAGGGTGACCCTGCTGTCCCACGGCCACTGGCACTGCTGGGAAGAGTTTGGGAGCCAGCTCCAGCAGAGAGCTCAGAGCTGGGCACACCCTGAAGGCTTCCACTCTCCCACTTTGCTTCATTTGAGAGCAAATCAGGAGGGTGATGGGGTGGGAATTACCTCCAGCAAGGGATTGCTCTTTTCCTGGTCTTTTTTTCCCCGCTAGTGAAGGCATTTCACAAACAGCTGGTGGAGTTCTGCAGCGAAGATCATTGCTTTGTTTCCCTCCTCAGCCAGGGAATCCCAGCCAGCATCCAGCAGATCAGGAGCTGCAGGTGGTTAATGGGACACGCAATTGGAAGAGAAGGGAGAAATGAAATCTCCACGTGCCTGGAGAGTTTGGGAAACCCCGAGAAAGGGACGGGGGACAGGCAGGGAAATCCCTCTGGTTTTTGGATGCAGCAGCTATCACTGGCTTGGCCCAGAGCCTTGGGCAGCAGAATTCCATCTGCTGGTGGTGTCACCGTGGGGATGTCACCTTGACTGAGGAGGGACAGCCCAGCCCTCCCCATGGATGTCCTGGAGTCCCACCGGATTTACTCACACACCCCATCCTGGGATGGAGGCCAGCTGGGTCCCCCATCAGAATTTGAGCAGGACTGGTTGGATCCTGCTTGGGCTTGGACTCCCTCCTGGATTTCTTTTGTGTGATCTTCCCTTGGGAAGCTTCAGAGGAAGCCAGCAGGAAGGTCTGGATCCCATCCAGGGATGATCCTCACGGTGCTGTGCAGTGCCAGAACAGCCCTGGGCACCTCTCGCCTTTCCCCAGGGATGTGCTGGAGTCCCATCTCCAGGTGCTCCATCCCTGGGTGCTCCCCCTGCCCAGAGCAGGGAATGGAGGCTCTCCAAGCTGGAATCTCCTTGGATGGAGACCACCAGGGCTGCTCTGCTGTGCAGCAGTGAGCTGCAAGAGGCTCTCAGCCGTCCCAGTTTCCACAGGGCAGGAGCTCCCTTTGGAGGGACCCAATTCCCTCTTCCCTCCCGTTCCCCCGTCCGCCACCTCTGCCTTTTGGGTTTAACGCTGAAATTCGGGTTTGAGCCAAATACCTGGATCACTGCAGGGGAGGAGGTGACCCCAGGAGAGGTGTGGAAATTCAGCCCTTTGGGGTTCAGTTGTGCTTTTGCCCCCCCAGTTTTTCACAAGGAGTAATTGTTATCCTAAATAACCCTTTTTCTTCCCAACTCTCGTATATTATTTCCATCTTTCCACCAGAGAAAGGGGAAAGAGGATTTGTGAGGAAAGCAGAAGGGTTTTGCTTTTGGTTTCATTTCATTTCCTTTTAAAATGGTTTGTTTTCTGAGTGGAAAACCCGATAAAATTAGTGTGGAAGTGGAAAATGCCTGGCAAAATACTTTGGATCGAGACCAATCCGATTACTCCCAATTTGGCAATCCTGAAGGGTTGCCAAGCCCATCCCTTTCCTGAAACAGAAGCCCTTGGATGTCCCCATGTGCCAGGAATGCCAGGACCTCGTGGGTGCTGCCAAGTGCGCTGCTGCTGTGCTGTTGCCCTGCCAGAGGTGATATTTTCCATTTCACCAAGTGTTTCATAAACTCCATCCTACAGAGACCCAGAATGGGACAAACTGGGATATCTGGCTATCTCTGGGATGTAGGGGGGATGGTCCTTCCCCCATCACCCTTTATACCCCAAAAGGACCAGAGGTGGGCTTGGCTCTTTCACCCCTCCCTCCCATGGCAGGCATGAACCCCTGAGAGGGTTTTGGGGTGCTCCAGCTGTCCTGGAGTGGTGATGTGAGGACACTGCCGTGCTCCTGGCTTTGTTTTGATCCCCAGTGACAGCAAAAAGAACACAACTGGTGTTTTTCCTCCCCCTCAGCCCCGGGATGCTCCTCAGATCAGGGGTAAGGGTTTTGTCCAGCCAAAGCTCACGGAGGCTTTGGTGGGTGCTGCTCCAAGATTCCCACCCAAGGAGCGCTCCCAGGGGAGGGATGTGTGAAATGAGTGATCAGGAGCTTGTCTGGGCAGCAGGGCTGGGAGAGGAGCAGGGGAGGAAGGCTGGGGACAGTTTGGCTGCTGTGCTGTGCCATTGCTGGCTCTCACAGCCCCAGGGTGCAGAGGGTTAAAAATGGAAATTCCCTCTCCAGCTCTCCTGGATCCTCTTCAGGCTCTGCAAGGGGATCTGAGGTCTCTGGAGCTTTCTCTTCTCCAGGTGAACGAGCCCAGCTCTCCCAGCCTGGCTCACCCAGCCTTAATTAAGCCCAGCCCTTAATTCCATGACAAATCCCAAGCCTGGGAGTGTTTCCTTTACAGGGAGACACTCGAGAACCATCACCAACAGCCAGGGGGGGTTGCCCAGGGGTTTTAGGGAAGCTGTGAGATGGGGCATCCCTCCTCCACGGGGTGCTCAGACCACATTCCTCTCCTTGGGAAGCTCAAGGCAGCAGCGGGAGCAGCACGAGAGGGTTTGTGGGACTGCTCTTCCAGTGCAGAGCAGCTGTGAAAAGTTGGTCCGAGAGCTGTGGGGCTGCTCCCTGCTGCTCCGTGCCGGCTCCCTGCGTGTTTGCTGGAACACAGACGGGCGCAGCACGCCCTGGCTTGCCTCTTCCACAGAGAAAATCCAACTCCTGTGCGAGCTGGGGGATGTCAGCAGTGCCAGGTGGAGCTGAGCTGAGCGTGGTACAGCCTGTCAGAGAGCATCCCCTCACAAAAGCCAGGCATGAATCATTTTGATGAACGCGTTCCACCCGCCCGGCGCTATCGCCAACCGCGGCGCGGTTAACGCGGCGCAGCGAGCAAATAATCCAGCTCCATCCAGCAGAAAACTTGGCTCTCTCCATCTTCCCTGCCAAGTTTTGTCAGGAGCAGAGGTAAGACAGCAGGATTCTCTGTGCTGGCTGACCAAACAGTGACTGTGGAATCGTGGTTTCTGTGCTTCGTGGTATTTCGCTTTTTTCCCGTTTTATTCCTTAGAAAAGGTTGCTTTGGCTCAGAGGATGCTCGGAGCAGAGGATGGGGCTTGGAGCAGCCAGGGATAGTGGAAGGTGTCCCTGTCCTTGGCAGAGGGTGGGACTGGATGGGCTTTAAGGTCCTTTCCAACCCCAAACCATCCCATTTTATACCCAGCGCCAAGGCGCTCCTCTCAGCAGTGCTTGGGATTTATCCTGGGACAGGTGTTGGCTTTCGGTTTGGCAGTGTCTACCCAGCCATCTCTAATATTAAAACACTAAACTGGGTGAAAATATTCATCACCACTATATGAGTTTTGTTTAAAAACAAGGAGCGTGTGCAGACTGGAATTTGGCATGGTAACACATTGAAAAAAGAAAAAAAAGAAAAAGTGTAACCAAGCCTTTGAAACCTCAAAGAAGTTGTGGGATTGGTTTTAGCAGGAAATGAAAAAATTTCCTTTTCCTTGATATTCTTCTCTTTCCTTTTTAATTTGTTGGTATTATTACTATTATCATTATTCCTAAGACGGTGTAATTTCCTGCCTCTCCCTGATCTGAGCTGTACAATCCAAAGGAAGGGAAGACAAACTGGGACAGCTCCTTCCTGCAAGGAAATGATTCCCAGTCTCTGTGTGAGTGCCCCGTTGCTTTGCAGGCCTTACCCTTCAGATGTGCCTGGAAGTGTTCTTTGGCCAAGGTCCTGCTTGCAGGGGGACAGGCTGGGGATGGAGGGAAGAGAGGAAAGACCCCAGGTGGAGAAAAGGCTCCCAAGTAAATCTCCCTGTGTTCTGCAGCGCATTCCTACAATCCAAACTGTGCTTGGGGTTTATTTTTTGACATCATGCCCTGGCTTGTGTCATCACACCCAAGGAATTCCTTTTCTTATTTGATTAATAAAAATCCTGGAATGGTTTGGGTTGGAAGGGACGTTAAAGCTCATCCCATTCCACCCCTGCCATGGGCATGGACAACTTCCACTATCCCAGGCTGTTCCAAGCCCCAATGTCCAACCTGGCCTTGGGCACTTCCAAGGATCCAGGGGCAGCCACAGCTGCTCTGGGCACCCTGTGCCAGGGCTTAATCACCCCTACAGTGAGGAATTCCTTCCCAATATTTCCCTGAAATCTCCTCTCTTCCAGTTTAGCTCTTCCCTCCCGGGCCAAGTGCTGGGAGTAATTAAAACCCGCTCCCTTTGCAAACGGGAATATTTTGCATCTTTCAAATCAGCAGTCACTGGAAGGGGAGCCAAGCCAACGCAGGAAACTTCTCCCCCCCACCCCAAAATCAGATTTTCCAAAAGGATGCAAAGCTTTGTGCTTCAAGCGGTCTCCAAGAACGCGATGGAAAACTGCCCTGGAGCAGTTTGGTTGGGAATGGGGTTTCAGAAAAGCTTGTGACTCTGCTGAAAAATGGTCCTGGGCTTGATGCTGACAGATTTTGCTAGAGGGACTCGTGATGCTCGGCTCCAACCAGGACTGGCAGCCGTTTTTGGAATTGGGAAAAGGTTGGAAAATCCGCCCCTTGCAGCGGTTTCCCAGCCGCATCTGAAGCAGCCTTGAGGAAGGGATGTGGTTTGGGTTCCCACACCAGAATGGCAGGACACAGCTCCAGGCTTGGGGCTTCTCATCCCAAAAACTGCTTTTTGTCCCCTTTTCCAGAGGTTTGGATTTGCAGCTCCGTTTTCAGCCCGCTTCCAATGGGAAAACATATTTTATTTTGGATGATCCCCAGGAGCTTCTCTGTCTTGCAAATTGCTGATTCCCAGATCTGTGCACAGCCCAGAGCAGGGGGCTGGAAACCTGATATTTTCTCAAGTCTTGTGTTCTTTCTGCATAATCCAGTTGCTTCTGCTTTTGGCTGGGTCAAACTTCCCGCTAGGAAAAAAAAAAAATAGGAAAAGTTGCATATCCTTTGAAAATACAAAGAGATTTGCATATGGACAAAGCCTTGTGTCCCTGGAAGTGTCCAAGGCCAGGCTGGATGGGGCTTGGAGCAACCTGGGATAGTGGAAGGTGTTCCTGCCCATGGCAGGGGGTGGGATGGGATGAGCCTTGGGATCCCTCCCAGCCCAAAGGATCCCATGGAATCTCAGCACTGAGAACCTTTTAGTCAAACCCTGGTCCTTATTTTCCCTTTCAGCCAAAGAAATGTTCCCTCTGTTTCGAGAGTCATGGCCTGATCTAAGGGCAAGAAAATGTAATTCTTATGGAACTTCTTAACAGCAGGTTGTCTTTGTCATTTACTGAGTGTTTTGTGGTATAAAACCCCCCAAATAATTGGGAAATGTCTCCTTCAGTGCCCTTATGGAACCATTCTCTTGCCCCTGGAAAAAGCCAGCAGGAAATCATACTGAACTGATGATCCTGGAGGTCTTTCCCAGCCCTGATGACTCTGTGTTTTTCACTATTTTCACTGTTTGAACACCGTGTTCAGTGTCAGCAGATGCTGCAGAAATACGGTGGTTTGGGCTAAAATGATTCGACTTGTAAAACTTTTAAGAGAATGTTGAAAACCATTCTGGGGCTTGCTAGGAGAAAATGGAGGATTTGGGTTTGTGCTGGGATTTTTTTTTTTCCTGCTTGTTTCTACAACGAATGGCAGCTTCCAATGCTCATATTTGAGACTGCTTGGTATTTATAATGGCCTTATCCAGGGATTATTTCCAGGTCCTTTGAAAAACCAGGGGAAAAAATATTTAAATCGCTAGAAACCTATTTAAATAACTTAAATCTATGTAAATCACAGAATTGTTTAGGTGGGAAAAGCCCTCTAAGACCATCATGGTGAATTTGAAATTAAGGGGAGGTACCTCCTCCAAGCATCCCCTTTCCAGGGGAGCAGAGCAGGATGGACTGTGGTGGCCAGAGGACAACCCCAGCTCTGGTTTTTGGGCGTCAGGGAACTGCCTGGATGGTAAAGTGTTTGTCTTGCCCCTCACCAGGACGTGTGCTCCGTGTGAGAGGTCAGAAAATTCACAAAAGGGAAAAAAATCCAAACATTTCACATAAATGTAACTATTGCTTCACATCTGTCGTGTTTCCCCCAGCCTGGAGAACAGAAGGGTTTGGGGTTTTCCAGAGGGGAAACCACCAGAAACATGGAGAGAGACTATTTCCAAGGGATGGAGTGACAGGAAAAAGGCACAAGAAGGTTTAGGTGGGAAGGAATTCCTCCCTGGCACAGGTTTTTCCTGGATCCCTGGCAGTGTCCAAGGCCAGCTTGGATGGGATTTGGAGCACCCTGAGGTAGTGGAAGGTGAGTTTTGAGGTCCCTTCCACCCCAGGCCATTCTCATTCTGCTTTCAGGACCTTTCCTGACAAACTCAGGGGGGTTTGGAATTCCTCTCAGCAGCACACAGGGAAGAGCATCCCTGCTCCACGATAAATCAGTGCTGCCCAGGGATCTGCAAGCTCCAGAAAACAAAACAAAACAAAACGAAAACCCCTGGAAGCTCCTGGATGAATCTCTGTGTGTGTTTACACACACACACAGGATGGATGTGTCCATGTATCCCCAATCTATCAGCGAGGGAAGCTTGTCCAGAGCCACAGCACGCAGCTTCCCCCCGTCAGCAGCCTTTCCCCCAGGCTGCCCTTCCACCTGGGCACCAGATGTGCCCACCCCAAAAGTTCTGCTCGCTTCTGCTCGCTCTCTTTTAGGGTTTTTTTGTGGGTTTTGTTCTCCCCCCACCCCGCTGAAGTGCAGCAGGAGCCAACCCTCCAACTGGGGCTGAGCAGGAACCAGGAGAGATTGCTCAGAACAGCCATAAATAGATAAAGAGCTGTTTCCAACAGCAAATAGGGATATGTGAACCAGGAATAAAGTCTCCCACCAGCCTGTAGACACTCCAGTTGCTTGTTTTAATATCTTCATGTGGCTTTTCCCCCTCCCTCTCCTTCGCTTTTCTTGGTGGGAGGTGACAGAGAGAACAATGAGCAAGGGGCCCGCTCTGGTTATCTGAAGCAGAATGAAAAACAACGAGGGGGGAAAGAAAAAAAGAAAAAATAAAAAGAGGCTGGGATTCTTCAAAAGGAGCCCAGGAGAACTGGAGGGACCTCAGGCATTTTGGGAACTGCAGATCCAGCTCTTTGAGGGGAGTCTGAGAGATCCCATCCTCACGATGTTGGCAGAGGATGCGAGGATTTGGGGATGCACTGCCAGCTTGGAGCCTTTGGATGAAGTTCCAAAGCTGTCCCAGCCAGCCTTCCCTTCCTCTTGACAGCAACCAAAGCCGTCCAAAACCATGGAATTCCTGTCTCATGGAATGAAATGTCCTCACGCTTTCCTATCTGCTTTTGTTCCAGACGAGGGAGAAAAGTCCAAGTTTTTTTCACTGAGTGGAAAAAACACTTCATTTTAGTGAAATGGAGTCAGAAACACAGGAGTGACCCGACTGAAGAGGAAAATTTAATGCAAACACCAGGTAAAAGTGATACAAACCATGGGCATGCAGAATGGAAGGAAAGGGTGGAACAACCAATAGGAAAAAGAAGAAACAAAGCTTTTGGGCCCGAACTTAAAGACTTTGCTGTTCAACTCCTCCAAAATCAAAATTCTCCCACAAAGTCAAACGAATTTGGATGAACGGGAACTTACTGCTCTGGGAATTTTCGTGGTTTGCCCCAAACACAGCCTGCCCTCACATCTGTGCCTGACATCATAACACAGAGCTCACAAGCACATCCAAAATTTGGGATCCAGCTCTGAGTCTGGCCCTGCTTGGAGCAGGAGCTGGGATTAGAGACCTCCTGAGGGCCCTTTGGACTTCGGTGATGTCCACAGCCCATGGAAAAGAGTAATTTTGCTGTGAGATCAAGAGGGAGGAAGGGAGGAGAGAGGAAAAGAGCAAGAGAATCAAAACAGGGGTAGAGGAACGCGTTTGCCAAAGCCATGCCTAGAAGGGAAAAACCCTTTCCAGGCTGCAAATTTAAAATTCCTTCCTCCCTTTTCTTCCAAAATATCCCCTGAGTAACGATTTGGGTTTGAAGGAACATTTAAAGTCATCCAGTCCAACCTGGAAGTGATGTCCTCCAGCCACCCTTGGACCTCAGTCCAGAGGTGGAGAAGGGATTTTCCAGGTGCTTTGGGAAGGGGACACCTCTGACTGTGGGGTGCACCCCTTCGTGGGGAAGTTCAGCAACGTAATTAAGAAATGCAGGCTCGTTAAGCCGTAGGCCATTAACTTTTCCCACTTTGCTTCATAGAGAGGGGAGGAACAGGCAGGCAGAATTCCCAAATCCGATGGAGGAGCCGCTGCATGGATCCAGAGGGAAGAGTGGCACCCTAGAGCAGAGGGAGCACTCAACAGATCGAGAGGTTTCGTGAGGATCTTGATGCTCCAGTTCTGATTTTCCCTGGAAACCTTGGAGCTGCACCAGTGGTGACTCTTGCTGGCTGGTCTTTGGAGAATCATCAACAGAGAGGTTTGGGTTGGAAGGGACCTCAGAGACCACCTCGTCCCACCAAAACAGATTGTTCCAAGCCTTATCCAAGCCTTTCCTTGGCCTGAGGAGGAAACCAGAGCTCAAAGCCACCCAGCTCGATGGGACAGCAGTGTGGCTTTGGAGTGGGGCTGAGGAGGAGCTGCCTGCGAGCCCCACGATGTTCCATGTCGGAATTCCAAGACACCGGCTCAGCCCTGCTTTATTCCCAGGCTCCAGGAAGGGCTGACAGGGAGCCAGCAAGGGCTCTGGCAGTCCCTTAGCTCCCTAATTGCTTCTGGCTGCTGTGGGAACCCCAAGGACTTCAAAGGGATGGAGCTGGGTTTGCACAGGGCTGTCCCATCTCCCATCCCGGGCTCGTGGTGGTCCAGAAGGGAGAGGGACCCGCTGAACAACTGCAGAAAACATGAAATACATGCTGCAAATGTGCATTCCCACCCAGACAAAGGCAAGGAACATGGAGAGAAATCAAAGGGCTCAGTGAACAATGGAAATCCAGCTTTTTTTTGACGCTTTTTTGTTGTTGTTGTTTTGGCTGTAAATGGAAAAGCGTGTGTGGGAGACGGAGCTGGCCTCTCCAAAGGGAGAAATGGCACTTTTGGGGGTAGGTTTAGATGGGATATTGGGAAAAAATTCTCACTGTGGGGGTGATGAGGCCGTGGCACAGGGTGCCCAGAGCAGCTGTGGCTGGCCCTGGATCCCTGGAACTGTCCAAGGCCAGGTTGGACACTGGGGCTTGGAGCAGCCTGGGATAGTGGGAGGTGTCCCTGCCCATGGTAGGGGTGGGATGGGATGAGCTTTAACATCCCTCCAACCTAAACCATTCTGGGATGAAAGAGGAGAGATTCTGGTCCAGGCCAAGCAGAAAAAGCACCTTTTGCTCTTGGTGGAGGAGTGAGGGATGTGCCTTTGCCGAGGAGAGTGATGCCAGCTCAGGTGGGATGAGGGGAGGTAGGCTGGGAATGATGCTCTCCACATCCCACGGATGGGCAGCAAAACAGGGCTCTGAAAGCAGAGCAGGGAGTGCTCCAGGGGCTTTTTTTTCTCTTTTCCAGAGAACTGCCCAACTTCCTGGGCCCTTTTGGGCTGGGGAGGTGATACAACCACAGGGTTTGTCTGGTGAAGGCTGCTGGAAATGCTCCTGCACGACTCCACATCCTAAAAGACGAGGAAAGATGGATTTGATCCCACTAGACATAATCGACCCGTGGCTCTTCTGGCCAGTGGGGAGCAAGGAGAGTGGGGGCTCTTTACCCACAAAAGCCTCCATCAGCCTCACTTCCAGGGAATCATTCCATTTGTCCGGCTCTGGGGATGCAGTGGTGACATTTTTTTCCCTGTCAAAGGACCCTGAGCCCCAGAGGGTTTTTCCAGGCGTGACACTTGAAAAACACATCCCAGAGCTGGCTTAACCCTGCCTAGTGTGGAGAAGCTTTATTAGGAATTGTGTGATCAGTCCCTGAGCTGGTGGGACGGAGCTGGATGGAGCAAACGAACGGCACCATGGCGCAAATTTAAGCGGTTTTGGCAAAACCATCCTGGCCGAAAGGAAGCTGGCTTTGATCCTCCTGGTTTTCTCCTGTTCCAACCCCAAGGAAAACGGTGATTTCCAGCCAGCCAGGCAGCTCTGCCCGTGCTCATTTGAACAGGGTTTTTAGTAAGCCTCCGAGCCTGGCAATTTGGGGTGGTAAACCCTCTTTATGGGCTGTTATTAACCGTGCTCTGCTCGGAGGCAGCAAAACTCATTATGTGCTCTCCCTTTTCCGGCTTCCCAGCGATAAAAACACGTTGTTGGGGGGGAAAAAAACCCCTGCTGCTCCTCTCAGTTCTCAGGCTCCTGTGCTGGAGGTTTTATTTGGCTGCTGACGTCCCGTGGATGGCTGCAGAGCAGGCACCGGGATTTTTAGGAAGCTGGCCAGTTGCAGTGTTTTTTATTTAGCTGAGCATTAAACGCTCCCCTTTGCCCCAGGTTTTAGTGGGGAGAAATTAAAGGGAGCCTCGTTAAGCTGGGGACATGAAAGGAGAGCGGGCTGCCCTGCTGAGCCCGAGGGGCAGCCTCAGGGTGGAGGGTGCATCACAACCAGCCAGGCTCTCCAGGCCTGGTGCAGTAATTAGGGGCATCACCGTCTGCAGAGGGCATGGGAAGCCCAGGAATTCCTCTTGGGGAAGACTGGGGAGCAATGAAGGCTCTGAGTTCATCGGGGCTGGCGGCAGGCGGGCGTGGGCGCGCGCTGGGTTTGTTGGGTGATGGAGATCCCCGCCTGGTCTCTCCCTGTTATCCCAACATCTGCCCGTAAAACTGGGCATGTTTGGTACCTCTGGCAAAGAGAAACACCAAAGCCCACCAATGTCCCAGCCAGCTCTCGTGGCTGTGAGTGAGCACCCCAGAAAAACCCCAGAAAGGTGCCCCTGTGGAGGAGGCGTTCAGGACACGAACATCAGGGGTTTTCCATGGAGCTCGTTGGCCCATGGAAGGATGTCCTGAGTGTTGAGTGCGTGTTCCCCACTGCCCTGGCTCCTCCTGTCTCTCCCACTGCTCTGACTGAACCCCTGGCACCACAGTCAGGACTTTACTGAGGTTTGGTGACGCTTTCCCCCCACCCAACGCCGCGCTGGAGCCTCTCAGCGGGAGGAAAATGCCCCAATTAAGGATTGGGAATTAACTAATACTGAGAGCACCATCTGGTGGGCTGAGGGGCTGGGCAATGTGGCCATCAGAGCCAGGGCTGGGCTTCTGAAAGCATCCCAGCAACGCTCCTGGCTGGGGCCATCAGGAGGCTGCTCCTGGTCTGCCTTCCACAGCCGCCTCCTGGCAGCACCGAGGAGAAGGTGGAAATAATGGCCAAACATCCCCAGATTCCTCCTGCCTTCAGCAGGATGGAGCTTGGTGTGCTCCCTGAAGCGTGGAAAAAAAATCTCTGAGTGGGATGAGTAAGCTCCTGCCGTAAATAATCCATCTGTCCTTTCTTCTTTGGGCTGCATCATCCCTTGTGGGGCTCTTCCAGCTCAGGCTATTCTGTGATTATTTGGAAATGGATAAAACCTTAAAATCGGCTTTATTGCGGCCGTGGGTTCCATGGATCTGTGAGTGTATATTTAGATACATTCCTCTCATATATATATATATATTTTTTTTTTTTCAGCTGATATTCAGCGTTCCCATCTGCAGCCTTCATCTGTGAGAGGGATTTAGCAGTGCTTCTGTTCCTTGGACCATCCACATTATTCCTGCTCCTCCTGGATTTATCCAGAGCCCTGAGAGGTCCCATTAACCCTCCCACAGACTCTCCAACAGAACCCAGGGATGGTGACCTCCAAAAAGCAGATGATTCACGTGAAAATAGCCCGGCATTTTTAGAGCCCCAATCTTTTCCTCGACCTGCCAGCACAGCCTCGGAGTTCTGTGTGTGCTTTGGGGTGGGAAACATCCTCCCAGGACGTCACCTGGCTTTTTCCAGGCAGCTGATCCTCTTTTTATCTTCAGGAAAACAGGTCAAAAGATGCTCCTTAGAACTGGAGCCCCTTGCCCCGTCCTGTTTGCGGCTGGCCGTGGGTCTGTCCCTCCTTTGGTCTGCTACAGGGATAAACTATCCCAGGATTTTTTTTTTTAATGCTGTTATCATAGAAATTTTGATCTCTCAAGGCATTTTCTGTATGTGCCCTGTCAGGAAAGGTGTTTTTCTATGTCCTTGAGCACAAAGATTCTTGCTGTGCTCTGCTGTGCACCTGCAGGAGGTGAAGGAGATGTTGGCAGAGGTTGGACTGGAGAGAGAAAGTGGGATATAAGTGATTATAACCCACAAACTTCTTACCTCTCATCTGGCTGGCATTGCTGAGTGCGTGTTGTGGCTCTGGGTGTGTTTGTGGCTCGGCAGAACCAGCTGGGTGATGTTCCACAGAAGGCTCACAGGGAATTTTGTCGTCATTCCTCGCTGCGTTCGCGCACGGCCATCTGATATTTCACAGAGCCGTAATTCACGCGAATTGTCTGATAGCAGGGGCAGCCCGTGGTATTTTATCCTCGGCCTCAGAGCCGGGTTTGGATGCAACCAGCTCAGATGGAGCACAAAGAGGAGGAATCAGTGCCAAGGGAATTTGCAGCCTCTGGGATGGAGAGGTTCCCCCGGGTTCTCCGTGCTGCTCAGTTCCCAGGGCTGGCCGTTCCACCCTGCACTTGTGTCCTCTCCCTCTGCACCCTCCCCCCCAGGCTGGGGCAGCTCTGGGACCGGTTCCCACGTCCCCTCAGGAGGAGGAATCCCACAGGAAAACACACGGCATTTTTCTCATAGTTTTCGCGGTGCGGCAGGTGGAAACGTGCAGGCAGGGTGGAAAAAAAGAAAACCACAACAAACCAGCTGGGTGCACCCAGCTCTGCTGCCACAGCGTCAGAAGCTGCTTCTCCTGGGCAAACACTCCCCAGGGCTCTGCTGCCAGCAGCAAACCACCCAGGTCCCAAAAAACCCTTGTCAGCAGCAGCCTTGGGCAGATGGGGGCTGTCCCATCCCTTTGGGCTGAGAGCCCTGGACAGTGCCAGGAGAGCCCCGGGCAGTGCCAGGAGAGCCCCGGGCAGTGCCAGGAGAGCCCTGGGCAGTGCCAGGAGAGCCCCGGGCAGTGCCAGGAGAGCCCCGTGGAGGTTTCCACACCTCTTGCACAACTCAGTGCTCAGTTTGCTTTCCCAACTCTGCAAACTTTGCCTTGGAGGGGGGCCAAGGCACTCAAGAAGGCCAGGGGTGAGTGTTTACCTCTCTCCCTTTCCCCAGTCCCGTGCCAGTGGGATCGGGCTGCCATCAGCATCACTCCATCCTCCACGGAGCTGGGAAAGCTCCACATCCACCAGGAGCCAGCCCCATCCTTCCCCAGCTGAGGGGAACCATCCCTCTGGGCTGCTGCTGCTCCCAGCAGCGTTCCCATCCCGTTCAGGTGTGCTGGGTGCTGACCCCGCTGTGTTTTGGGGTCGCTGGGAGAGCCCAGAGCTGTGCTGCACACCAGGATCTCTGCCACAGCCCCTGGCCAGCAGCTTGGCATCCTCAGGGACGGCACAGGGAGGTGGAATATCCTGGGCTGGAGGGGACCCACAAGGATCACAGTCCAGCTCCTGGCCCTGCCCAGACACCCCAACAATCCCACCCTGTGCATCCCTGGCAGTGCTGTCCAAAGGCTCCTGGAGCTCTGGCAGGGTTGGGAATGTGCCCATTCCCTGGGAGATGTGTGGGAAATGGGTGGGTTGGTTAAGATTGCTGGGTGTTGATGCCAGCCTGGTGCAGCTGAAGCTTTGGCTTCTGCTCTGTGCCCGTGTGATGCTTCTCCAGCAGCTCCTTCCAGCCCTCCCAGGAGGGAGAACACCACCGTGCTGCAATTCCAGAAGCCCAAATCCCAAAAACCCCTCATGCAGATGATTTTTCCCCTGTGATGTCTCCCTCCCCCCTTCTCCACGGGCTCTGAATCGCAGCACCTGCTTGCTTCAGCTGCTCTGATTAAAAGCGGAGAAGAAAATGATCAGTGAGGCTTGCTTTCTTCTCTCCAAACAATGCCCCAAAACCTCCCCAAACCGGCATGTCCTGCTCAAAAAACCCCCTCTGCATCAATAAGCCAGCCTCTGGACCCTCAGAAGTGTCTTTTGTGTGGGGTTCTTCCTGCATTTTAATAAGCCTGGCTTTAACAAAAAAAAAAAAAAAAAAAAAAAAAAAAAGAGAGAGAAAAACAGACACATGCACAAAGACAAATTTCATTAGGCTCTAATCTCCTCTCTGACAAATGCACTCCTGCAGATCCCTCAAGCCCTTTCAGCTCAGCCAAGCTTTTTTTTATTATTATTTTAGGTATAATCTTGTTGTTGTTTTGTCCCCTGCCAAAACAAAACTGATTCCCGGGTATCCCAGCATGGATACCATCTCTCTCTTTTTCCCTCCCCTTTCTCAGAGGTGTGAAGTTGTTAACGAGGTGTCTCACGTGGCAGAAACCGCAGCGAATCCCCTGATTAAAGGCAGCCCGAGTGGCAGGGGCTGGATTATCGGTGCTACCATCCCTTTGAGCAGGGGCTGGGGGGAGAGGAGGGGAGGACGAGCAAGGACACACACCGAGGGCAGCGGGTTGGCTTGGTTCGGTGGAGAAGCCAAAGAGAACGCCAGGAAAAGAGGAGGGGGCTGCAGAATGGCATCAGCACTCTGCACCGTGCAGGAAGAGATGCTGGCAGGAGGATTGGCTCCAGAGGAATCCAGCGTTTTTGGAGGAGGGGAGCTTTTAGTGGGAGATGTTGAGGTCTGACCAAGGAGGCGAGGAGGGCTGAGCTTCTCCTTGCTCCCTGCTTTGCATCTCCTCCCCTTTCTTCTGCCTTGGATCACTGGGAATGTCCAGCTAGCACATCCCTGCTGGAGCTGCAAAGACGGGCTGGGAACTGCCGAGGTGCAGAACTGAGGAAAACCAGAAACTGCAGCAAAAGGAGCGAACCCCCCCGCTTGGATTGCCTGGGATGGCACCCCTGGAGGGGTTCTCATTTTCTGGGAGCCCACTGGAGCATTCCTGGCACAGCTGCTTTAGATCCAGGCATTTTGGGGGGCTCCTCTGCTCCCAGGGCTCAGGGTGGGGTGAGCAGCCAGACTGGATGGGGGATGCTGTGGCTTTGGGATCACGAAGGAAACGCCACCCTGGCCCCCCAGAGCAGGCACAGGCCACGTCCCCTGCCAGCCTGAGGCCATCCCCAGGGATGGAGCCAGGGGAATGCAGTGAACATCTGCCCAAGAGTGAAAACCAGCCCCGTTTGGCTTTTGGCTGCCAGGATTCAAACACACTGAGCCACTTCCCCAAACCTCAGCAGAGCCCTGGAAGGCGCCAGCAGCTGCCTGCACTTCCCTGCTCCCCAAAAAGCACCCCCCTGGCCTGGGGAGGGCAGGAGACATCCCAGCTGCAGCCCCCAGGAGGGGCAGGCATCTGTGGCTTGGTGGAAAATGGTTTTTCATGCCCTGCAGAAGTGTTGATGTGCCTTCACCCCGGAGGCTAAAGCACATCTGCATCCCCTGGGGGAATCTGCAGCCCCTCCAGATGGAGCCAGAGGTGGGTGCTGGTCACTCCCTGCCCTGGCAGAGTCGTTCTCCTGATCAGAAGGGCAGGAGGGATCCTGGATTTTTGTTTGGGAAAGCGACCCTCCTGAATTCACCTGCTGGAAAGGAACCCCCTGCATCAGGGAGCAGCGTGGCCAAGCTCCCAGCACCTCACCAGGCCCTTCACACTGCCTCCAGCCCAGGGGGAAAGGTGCAGCCAGGCTCTATCCCACCCTGGATTCCTTCTGGCACTGGATTGCTTCCATTAAAAAAGAAAAAAAAAACCAAAAACAAAACACCAAAAGAAAATGCAAAATCCAGTCAGGACTGTGAGATTCCCTTGGGGGACAGGTTTAGGGCAGAAGTTTGGGGGTTTGTGCCTCCTATTGCCTCCCAAATTCTCCTGGGCAGAAGAGAAATACAACCCTGAAAGGTCTTCCCAGAGGAAACTTTTGGGCTACCTGCACCGAGAAAAACTGGGGGAAAAGTCTGATAATTTCAAGTATTTTAGAGGGGGAATATTCGCAGGGAAGAGTTTCATGGGCACAGCAAGTATTTGGTTGCCTCAGAGATTTCCTGCACATCATTTATCTTCTGATTAGACCCTCTGGCTTCGTTCTGGAGCCTGGTGCACGCAGCTAGTTTTCCCTTCTGGGTCAGAAATGTGTAAAACCACTCCTGTACTTCAATGTGTCCAGCTTGGAGGTGGGTTTCTCACAGATAAATCAGGGGGTGCCATGAGTGAGATCTTGAAGTTTTTCCACATTCTCTGCAGCAGAGGCTCCTTCAGGTCTCAGGCCCAGCAAAAATCCCGGTTGGAAATCGTGCTGTGCAAAGCTTGGAGGGGGAAAAGGAAACCCCAACCAGGCGAGATCTTTGGGTGAACAGCCAGACACACGAGGCTGGCAGAGGGATTTTTGTGTTTGAAAGCTCCTCTGCTCATTTTTACCCAGTGAAATCACCTGGGATAGAGGGAGATGTAAACACTCAGATATTCCAGCTGTGCTTCCAGTGTGGAAGGGAGCAAAGGCTGCCAAGGAGAGCACAGTGAGAGTGCTTGAGCACTCACCCGCTGCTCACAAACCCAAAGCTCTCCAGACACCTCTAAAAAGAGGCAGGAAGCTCTTTTGGATTGGATTTGTTGGATCCCTCCTTCCTCTCCCTGCATCCCAATTCTCTTCCTCCCGCCGTACGGAACAGCGGCGCAATGCAAACGAAACGTCAGAGGTGTTCTGGGAGGGAAAAGCCCGGCCCCAAACATCCATTCCTGGCTTTCTCCTGGCCAGGAGGGATGGGCCAGGCTTAGCTGGAGCCCTCCTGCATCCGGCAGCTCTGCACAAGCTCAGCCCTGCGCCAGGCAGATCGTCTGTGCTCTTGGGATTAAGCACAGCAGCCCTGCCAGGACCTGTGTGCAGGGCTCTGAGCTGCAGGAAACGACGGGCTCTGGACCAGACCTGGAAAAAATGAATAAAGAAACTCCTCCTCTGATGTTTGCATTTATATTGGAGGCGAAAAAAAACGTGCAAAAAACCCCCCGGCACATTACGTTACTGCAAGGAGAAAATAACTCTGCGTCCCTCCCCAGCCACCAGGCTGGGTGTTAGGGAAAGGATTCCCTGTCGGAGAGATTATTGTGGGATAAATTGGAGCAGCTCCAAGCTAGTTTGGGGTTTTTTTTTCCCCATTATCAAGGGCACAGCAGAGATGGGGGTACCAGGGGCTCCGTCCTGCCTCACCTGAGACAGGGGGTGAAGACAGAGCACAGCAAAATGTGTGTGTGTGGAGAACTGTGGTGGGACCAGGGGTAAAAAATAATTGGTAAGGGTTTTCAGCCAGATGGAAGGGAATGATTTACTGGAAAACGGGCCCTGGATGTCAGCTTCTCTCCCACTCACGCTGGCTGTAAATTGATTTATGCCATGCTCATCTTTGAGCAAGGTTTTAGGAGAGCCTGTCCCAGCTTTCTCCCAAGTCTTTCATGGCAGGGAGAACCAGCATCCCTCCCTGCCTCCCTAAGAAACGGAATTATCCACTTGCAAGAGCCACTTGGGCTGTGATTCAGGGTTTCCTCCATCTCTGCCTGGCCGAGACCCGCCAATGGAATTTCCATGAGGATGCTCTTTGCTTTAGGCAGGGCTGAGGTGATTTGGGAGCCACAAAACCGGTGGCCGCTACCGAGACGTGCCGGTTTCCCTGGGAAATCTGGGAAATGTGACCTAAATTGGAAGAGGAATAAACTGTGGGAGGACAACAAAAGCCAGGGAATGGAGCGAAGGGTAAACAGAGCAAGAGTCGTGTGCAATGTTTCCTTGGCTCTGGGGCTGAGAGACATCTAAATATAACAAATACTGAAAGCTTTTATCCCGTCCAGTATAAGCAACAACAAAGTGCTAATGGGGTTTATTTTCCCCTCTGCCTGGCAGAGAAATAGGAAAAAATTCCTTTTGGATCCCACAGGCAAGCTGAGGACAGGCTGGAGCGCTGCCCCAAAAGTGGTGGCACGGCCCTTCTTGACCTTTCAGGCTGCTGCCCTTGCTGAGCCCAGCTTCCCAGTGCACACCGGTCCCTCTGGGATGTTAACTGGGAATATCTGTGACTGGGAACAGCTGAGAATCCGCCCTTGCCAGCAGGGCCTTGGAGGAGCACAAACCCAAGCCCACCCCATAACTTTGGCAGCCCCTTTTGTGGCTCTGGGCAGGGTTTTCCCTGTGCAGGAAGGACCACGGGGCTAAACTGGAAATGGGAAGCTGGAAGCTGGAAATTGGAAATTGGAAACTGGAAATTGGAAATTGGAAATTGGAAATTGGAAATTGGAAATTGGAAATTGGAAATTGGAAGCCACAACAACATCTGGCTGCTCTGAGCGGCTGCAGGTCAAAACCTGAACTGTGTGTGGTTTTCCACGGACCCTGCCCCAAACTGTGCCAGCCTGGAGTGGTAACAAGGTGAGGTTTTCATCAATTTTTCAGGATAATGGGAGGCAGAACAGGTGCCAGGAAGTGCAGTTGAAAGCGTGGAGGGGACAGAGCCCTTCCAGGACAGGCTGGAAACATTCATTCCTCTGGAAAAAGCCTGGCATGTCCCCACTGACCTGGCTCAGTGGCTCCCCACCCTGATGTTTCCAGTGCTCCTGGGGAGGGGAGAAAGGCTTCAGGAGCACGTGAACTGCAAAATACAGAAGGCTGGAAATGCCTCAGGTTTGTGGTAGTGCAAATGTCAGAGCATTGGTAGCACTGGAATTGATAATTCCTGTAAAACTCCTCATTCCAGTGGGATGAACTCAGGATTGGACCAAACCTCCAGGCACAGACAAAGAGCCAAATGTGGGCTGGTCTTGGCTGTGCCATGCCCAGTTAGGCTGGAGATCTGTCCCAAGTTTCAGCAGGCTTAAAATAGCCCTGGCTTCTTTGTAGGAGAGGAAATTCCTGCCCGCAGGCCAAAACTGACACCAGGATCCTCGGTGGAAACCTTTCTGGAAGAGGGGAGGAAGTCTGTCTGCACCCCAGAAGTGCACACCCCTCAGGTCTGGGCTGCTGGTGACGGTCAGAGGCACAGGATCAGCAGTGGCACATCTGGAGGGGGACAAAGGAGTGTGGAAGGGTGGCAGAGTGGGAATCGTTCCACGGACGCGGCCAAGGACAAGCACAGAGCAGTGAATAAACAGAGGATGTCAATATGCCCTGATTGCTGGCACTATTTGCCACTCTGGAGGCAGCTCCCTGCCGTGTGGTTTCCTGTTTATCCAGAAGGGAGAGTCCCAACAAAAGCTGGAGCCCTCGGAGCCTGTGGTTTATCTGACTTCCAGAGCTCGAGCCAGCCCCGTTTCTGCTGGGGCAGCGGAGCTCCTGCTGCCTCAGGGACTGAGCACAGGTGACCTGATCCCAGCTCCTGCCACCCTGCCAGGCTCTGGAATCACCCACTCCAGCTGAACAGAGGAGAAAGCGCCACAAAGGCCGGGAATGGATTCCCCGAGATTTGCACCGCTTCCCGTTTGACACCCGACGACAGGCGCCTCTGGAGCCAATCCCAGGAACACGTGGAGCTCTTGGAGGGGAAACTCTGCCTTATCATCCCTCCTGATTTATGCTCCTTGTCTCGTGCTGCCTGGTGGGACCCCTGTGTGCAAGCTGGGCCTCCAGCGCCTCCCTTGGTGCTCCCGGGGGAAGAGACACGGAGGGATCAGCCACCGCTCTCCCCTCCAGGGAATCTGTGCAGCTCTTCCCATTTCCCTGCTGGAAGGAAGAGGGAATCTCACGAGACAAGAAAGAAGGAAAGAAAGAAGGAAAGAAAGAAGGAAAGAAA
>VZSR01000478.1:657700-689672 GCA_013398615.1 Brachypodius melanocephalos
AAGAAAGAAAGAAAGTCTGTCTTTGTGGGATTATGGTGATGTGAGGTTGGCAGGACCTTAAAGCCCATCCAATTCCATGGGCAGGGACACCTTCCACTGTCCCAGGCTGCTCCAAGCCCCAGTGTCCAACCTGGTCTGGAACACTTCCAGGGATCCAGGGGCAGCCACAGCTTCTCTGAACACCCTGTGCCAGAGCCTTTTTTGTGCTGTTGCTGTCTGGAAACTGAAGAACACGGGTGATGAACCAAAAATGTTGTGGGAAGGGAGCGGTCACAGAAACTTGCTTAAAAAAAAAAAAAAGGAGATGTCCTTATATGAGTCCTTTTCTTTGAAATGAGATCTGCCCCAAAACTTGTAAAAGCTTTCCTTGAAACAATGGAGGGCAAAATTAGGAAAGATAAATCAATTTTACTTCAAAAGAACGAGTTATTTGGCGAGACCTGCAGTAATTTTGATTGTTTTCATGCAGTCCATCTCTATTTACTTTTGTGTCAGTCTAGCAAGGATTTTGACTCTATTTTAGTGGCACATAAAGAATTTCCTGTTTGCTTGTATTTTAGGGAACTTCATGAGTATTTCCATAAAAAGAAAAAAGGGTCTGAAAGAGAAGGTTTATCTAAGGAAGGAGAAGGATCTCCATCTTCCAGGGTGCCCTGGAGCCACAGAGCCCCTGGCTTGTGGACAGGGCTTGGAGCAACCTGGGAAAGTGGAAGGCATCCCTGCTCGTGGCAGGGGTTGGAATGAGGGGAATTTTAAGGCCCTTTCCAACCCAAGCTGGGGTTCTGTGGTGGCCAGGCACGAATGCACGTGTCCACCTGGCCACTGCAAAGCCAAACCCCACCCCGTGCCAAGGGGTGTCATCGACCCACGCCACGAAAAATCGGCGTTGTGGCTTCGGCTGGGACGGGGCCACTTCTGACAGCCTGAACCCAGGGAGAAGAGAGCAGCAGAGCTGCCAGGCCACCCCAGCTCCACAGGAGCCCCAAGGTTAGGGCTTGAACAATGGGTTAATTAACATGTTACAGGCACAGAAAGCCCTGGAAGAGGGAAGGAGGAAGAGCTTTCCCTCCCACCTTCGGAATGCGCGACGTGGGGCGAGCAAAAGGCGGGCAGAAACCACCTTGGCCAAGGGAGGCTTTGAAAAAATTAAGGAAGGCTTGTAGGAAGGCTCAAGGAGAGAGGAGAAGAGCTGGAGGGATCCTCAGCTGCTCTGGGAGTCACAGGTCCCTGCAGCCAGGAGGTCACAGCACGTTCAGTGGTCACAGCCTGAGCTGTCCCCAGAGCGGCTCCTTGTCCTGGAGCACACGTTGGATGATGAGGATAATTCCAGTTTGTTTTCATTCAGCACACGTTGGATGATGAGGATAATTCCAGTTTGTTTTCATTCAGCACGACCACATCGCCCTGAGGGAACAACTGCACGAGTGCAAGGTCCCGACCCATCCCGACAATCCCCGAATCCCACGGGATGCGTGCGTGGTTTGTGAGGCTCGCTCCGCTTTCGGCCCTGGGCACGGATAATTCCCACATCCATCCCTGCTCAGCCAGCATCTCTGCTGTGTCTCACCCCACTGAGAGCCCAAAAACCAGAGCACCGCTGCTGGGCTCGGCATCCTCGCAGAAAAACACGGAGGTTCCAAGTTCTCTCCCCTCTGCCTCCTGCGTGCTGTTAATTTGTCGAGTTTTATCCATCTCTGCTACCCCTGGCAGCCTCGCTGTGTGTAAAATCCTCCCTGTATCACGTACAAAACGCTCTGCCAGGGCTGCTCTGCTCGGACTGGAAAAGCAACAAAAGCAGAGGTCCATTTTTATGTAAATGTTTGGTCGGGGCGTAATTGTCTCCCAAATCTGACTGAAGGCACTTAAATTGGTTCAAAGCCTTGCAGTCCCATGCTTTTGGCAAATCCAGCCACAGCCAGCTTGTTCTGGCATCTATGGGCTTGTCACATGAATTTTTACTCTCAAATTAAGCTTTTTTTAATCACTTAACATCAGTTGATAGGCACTTAAGATGAAGTAATTTCCTTTTTTATTTTCTTACTTGGTCTCTGCTGACCAGTGCAGGATGAGATCACCTGAATTTTATTTTGGGGCGGGGGGGTGAAAGGGAAAACTGGCAGCATCCACCTAGGGCTTATTTTGGTTTTATTTCCCTCTTTTGCTTTGAACAGGGTGGGATCTCTGCAGAACAATTAACATTCACCCGCTAAGTGCTTTTGCGAGCATGTTTACGAGAAATGCAAATACTCCAGGACCGTGGTGGGCTCCTCGTTTGGGGTTTTTCACGGGTAAATTGTAGGCACAGAGAGGCCAACGAGGCCTCTCTCCTTCTGTTTAGGCTCTCCAAGGAGCTGGCCAATCCCTTCAGGGATGGAGGGAGGACAGGCAAATCCCCGTATTCTTTCCCTTGGAAGGATTTTTTCCCCCCTAAAAACGGAATTCCTTCTTCCCAACCCATCCACGGACTTCAAAGAGCAAACTGGCCAAGGGTCTGTGGAAAAGGCTGGCAAAGGACAGTGAGGAGGGATGGATTTAGCAGGATGGGACGAGGCAACCTGGATACCCTCTCCCACATCCGGAATACAGTCCATTGAGGGCATCCCCTGGGAAAGGCTCTGCTTAATTACAGCCTAATTGCTGCTCTGGGAGCAGCTCTCATGCCTTTGGGAGATGGCTGGGGGCTGGCTGGGGGAAAACTGCTCCCAAACACGTGGTTTTTTAAGATACTGGGCCCAAAGGAAATATGCCAGAGAGTCGTGGGTATGGTTGGAGCAGGGATGAGAAGAGGCACATCTCGTTCCCTCAGGTGGGAAAAATTGTCTGCGTGTGAACACGGGGATGGGGAGCCTCGGAAATAGTCCTGGGACAGCAGCACCAGCAGCAAACACAGGGTTAATTAATCCTTTTCATCCTTCAAACTTCATAAAAAAGAGAGACTTCTGCTGCAGGGGGCAGGGGAGGAATACTGGGGATGGGTAAAGAATGACCTTTATAACGTTAAAACCCGGTTGAGTGGAAATTAAATGCTAGAAGACGACGCAGAAACACGGATTTAAAGCCGACAGGAATTAAGAACTCATCCAAAGGATCTGGAAGGAATGAGAGCCGATAAGGACTGCGGTGGGTAGACTGCTCCAGGAAATCAGTGTGGCCAGGGGAGGTGGGTGAAAGCTTCTTTGCTTCTTCCCCACCCCTGGAGGTGTCCAGGGAGGGCCTGGAGGTGGCACTCGGTGCTCTGGGCTGGGTGACAAAGGTGGGGATTGGGCACAGTGGCCTTGGAGGCCTTTCCCGACCTAAAAGATTGTGGGATTCTGTGACCTCCCCCAAAAGCAGCAGCCAGGACCGAGGATGCTGCACCTGCCACCCTCCAGGTGCCACCCTGGGCTCCAGGCTTGGAGCATTTAATAAAATCACCCTTGTTCAAGGTTACGGCGCGAGCTGATTGCTGCTGATTAGGGATTTGTATTCAGTTGTGACATCCTGCAGTTTTTATTACCTTCATGGCAATAATTGCAAATAATAAAGTGACAAACTATCGTAATTAAATTTTAATTAATTACAAATCCATTACTTTTAAGTTTATTCATGGTAAGGACAATGATACCGAAAACAATTCATTAAAGCACTTGATATGTAAATTATGAAGCCTGACATTAATCTCGGGCAGCTCATGTGCTCTCCACAGCAGTGGGGAATTTGTTTAAGGAAAGGCAGCTCTGGATGATTTTAACTGCTCACTCGAGGGAGCAGGGAAGTACTGGATGCTCTCAAGCTGAAGTGAATCCCAAAGTCAAGTTCTGCATCCTCCAAAGGAAAATGCTGAGGAAGCAAAAGGAGATCCCTGCCTGGCCTTCCCGCTGTGGGAGGATAATCCCTGTAACAGGGCAATCCTGCAGGGAGCTGGGCACCAGGGCAGCTCCTGGCCCTCAGCCCAGGTGGGATACCCCTGGTGGGTAACTCTGTGTAGGCAGTGCTCAGGGAGAGGCTCTTGGAACACCAGGCAAGGAAAAACACCCACCCACCTCCCCAAATCCATGGAATCCTATCCTCGTGCTTCTCCCTCAGGGCAGCAAACCTCTCCTCCCAGCCCTCCACGCTGAAATGATCCCATTTGTGATGGTCTGTTTGCCATCAGCTCTTGCTGACTTGGTTTAACGCACTGAGCCACGCCAGGCTTTGCTTCCCCTGGATAACCCGAGTGCAGATCCCTGCACATCCCACGGGAAAAATGGGCCATGTCAGGTACAGGATGAGCGTTATTCCTGCTCAGAAAGCCTCGTCCTCGGCCCTGGACAAGCAGCAGAAGTGCCTGGTGCAACAAAGGTCGTGTTGGATGGGGCTTGGAGCAACCTGGTCTGGTGGGAGGCGTCCCTGCCCGTGGCAAGGGTTGGAACGGGATGAGCTTGAAGGACCTTCCAACCCAAACCACTGCGGGATTCTGTGATCTCCACAGGGTCCTCACCCCAGGCTGTGGGAATGAGTCACTGCTGCTTGACAGCCTGGGGCACTCTGGCCTGGACGAGGTCAGCACCAAGCTTTTTAATCCTATTTTTTCCCCTCTAACACTGTTCCATGTCAGGAAGCACAAGGCTATATTTGCCTTCTGCCGAAGCAAGCTGGCGTTTTGCTGCAGCACCCCGTGTGCTCCCGGTTTTCTGTGTCTCCCAACTGTCCCAAATGTGTAATCCTACCCAGCTTGAGAGCTTTCCTGCCAGAGGGGAGGAAGGCAGAGTGGAGGAGAGACGTGATCAGACAGAAAGGCACCTCCAGCTCGGGCACGGAGAGCCTAAAGCAGGCAGGCACACCCAAGGTTAACAACGTGTTGCTCCAGCAGCCTCTATCTAATCTTGGAAAACGTCCTCTGCCGCGAAGAAAAACGGGAAAGTGATTATGTGCCTTGAAATAAGGTCTTGCTCCGCTGTCTAGACAGCTTTAAAAACCATCAGGCTGGGGTGTTCCTATTTATGAAAAACGCAGCTGCAGCGCTGCCTTCCGCGGGCGAGGGGAGCCAGCGGTGCGCTCGAGGTCATCCCGCTGCTCGCCGAGCCTGTCCATGGGAATTTATTCCTCTCTCCCCCTTGCTTTGTTTGCTTTTTATTCCTTCTGCTTCCAGCCTGCCGCCCCCAGTCCTTTGGGGGCTGTTGGCAGTGGGGCAGCCCGTTGGGACACGGATCCCTGTGAGGGCCCAGGATGGCTGCTGGGTGCCAATCCAGGCTTTTTCCTTCCCAGGTTATTATCGTAGGGATGGCTGCCCGGAGCACAACTGCAGGCAGCCTCCAGACCCTTAATAGAGTGTCTTATAACCTCTCCTCTAAACTGGAAGAATTTCATTTGCCCTAAATGCAGCCTCAGCAATTCCCCTCTGCCTTTTTTTTTTTCCCCATAGCGTGTAGGGCCGGACAGTTTTTCCCGGTGGGATCCAGGCAGGTGGAATCTGGTGCCAAAACAGACTGGGGCAGGATCTGCAGCAGGAGCAACATCCCCTGCTAATGTGACCCAGCTAAGGCTCAGCCTTGGATGTTCTAGGGAAAAAAAAAAAATATGAAAGGAACAACCCCACTGATTGTGAGGCTGCATCCTACAAAAGGGGGAAATGGGTCAGCGGGTCTGATAATCCCAGCTTGATCCAAAGTCTCCGGGACAGGTGGCAACCTTCATTTAATGGAACAATGAGATCATTAGGGCTCGGTAATGAAGTGCAGTGTGGCTGTGGAAGTAGGTCACCCCCAGCCCAGGAGCCCTCCAGCCTGTCCCCATTCGTGTGCAGGAGCGGGGATGGCCGGGGGCAGGGGACAGCTCCCTCCTGGGGTTTGCTGAGCCAGAGGATTTTAGGAACAGAGAGGGGCAAATGCTGCTGCCAACGAATGGGTTAGGCTGCCTCGAGTAACAAAATGGCTTTAAATGGGCTGGCTCAGGTTTGGGTGTTGAGTCCCACGGGCTGGTTTGTGAGGAGGGTGGTGTTGGAAGAGGCAGTCTCAGGCCAGGGACAGTGATCACCCAGGGGGAAAAGGGAAGGGATCCTTTCCTAATCCCCGCGGTGCCCTGAGCATCGCACAGATCCCCATTTCCACAACCTGAGCGCCTCCCAGGAGGTCTCTCCTCACTGCAGCATTCCAGGCTGGAAATGGTGCTCTCATCCCTGAGCTTTTCCTTCCAGATGCTTTCCCTGCTGCCTCCAGGGCTGAACTTTGGGTGCTTCTGGGTTGAAACGACCCTGGACACCTTTAGCCCTGCCCATCTCCCCAGCTTTGCACATCAAATACGATCCACATCATTCACACTCACAAATTCCAATTATTTTTTTTCTTCTCCCGTTGACCCCTCGTGGGTGAAACCCAAGTTCTCGTGGTTAAGGCTACAAATCTGGAAAGCTCCTGTTCTTTTGCTCCCAAATCTCGGCATTCCTGCAGCCCTCTGTGACTTTCTGAACCACCAAGCAGGCAGCCTGCTGCCCTGCAGGAGGGCAGAGGTTTGCTCAGCCAGTGAGAGAGAGCCCCGAGGGCTGAAGATAGGAGAGGTTAAGATAATATTTTGCTCGAGATGCAATAAGCAGTAGTGTGGTTTGGAAGGTGAGTTCATTTCACTTTTTTTTTTTTAAGGGGTATTCAAGCAAGCATTTAATAAATGTTTATAGACAAGGAACTGTGCTAAAATAACACTTGAGGGCAGGTTTGAACTCCTCCAGGAAATTGAGGTGGTGCGTGGTCCCCGTGTGGCTCTGGTGTGTTGTCAGTGAGGATCCTCCTGCTCTGCATTTCCAGGGACAGGCTTCAGCTGCAGCTTTTGCATTTTACCCCCGTGGATGTGTGATTCCAGGGGATGCTGGAGCAGTGGCCAGAGCCCCCCGGCTCTGCCTGCCGTGCCTTGAGGTGTCTGTCCCACAAATTCGGCAGGAGGCCCCCACAGTCTTGGCCCTCAACCCCACCCGAGTCTTCTTAAACCCAACCCATCCCACTGATGACCACACCAGGGGACCAGGAATGCCACCACTGGCCACCAGGCCAAAGGAACAGGTCTCTTATTGTGCCCCTTCACTGGGCCAAGCCCCACAAACCCTCCACAGCTGGAGGAGGTTGTCCATGTCCTCTCCTCCTGTGGTCTTCACCAACACTGAAAAACTTCAGTAGGGGCAGGATCCTTTGTCTCCCTTCCTCTCCCTTCCTCTCCCTTCCTCTCCCTTCCCAATTTTCCCCTTCCTGTTGGTATTTTCTGTGCTCCTCTTCACCTGCCCGCAGCTCCAGGCTTCCTTTCCACCCTGAGCTGCAATTCATGAGGAATTTCTGCCTGCGTCCTGCTGCTGACAAATAGGTTTTTCACCTTTTGGGCAAGACTGGGGAGAGTCCTGCGTGTGTGCCCTTGGCTGTGACCAGGCTCTGGCAATGCCAGCCCCTTGGCAGCAGCCCTTCCCTGCAGGTCCCCCACTCCTGAGGGTTAAATAAAGTGGAATATCCATCTTGCTCTGTAATGCAAACACTGCAGCTGATAAGGAATCCCTCCTTGGTTTAACGAGGAGGCTCGACATGAACTCAAGGGTGTGCAGGGGAAAAGGAAAACATTTCAGAGGGCGCCTGCAATGGAACATTTCTGGCACTTAAAAAGGGCACAGAGCAAGTGTGGCTCACGTCAGTAAACATTTTCAGCTTCCTTTCAATAAAAACGGAATAACCAACGAATTTAAACCAAACAACAAAAACTTTCTGTAAATGTACAGCGAGAAGTTTGGTCTAGAAAGTTTTTCTCTCCTTCTAAGAGTAAAGATACCCTACCCAGGTGAGTTTTGGGTGTGTTTTTTTTTTTTTTTTTTTAATTTTCTCCTCGTGGCCCGGCATTAAATGAGTGATTAAAAGCAGCAGGAACCCAGGAGTGTTTCACCTGGTCCGGTGACATTGCAGTGACGCTTCGAGGTCCAGCCAAAAAAATCAGGTTTGCTGGGCTCGAGCTGGCCACTGGCCGTGCTTCCAGGCAAATGTTGAATCCTTGGATTCTTCCCCACTGTCCTCAGCCTGCCAGCTGTGTGCCCAGATGGGAGGATGGTGGTGTTGGATTCCTTGGGGGCCTCCTTCTCAAGCTCTGGTGTCTAAATGGAGGAGAAGCGTGGCTGGAGAGGGAGCATGTAGAGACAGGGGAACGGCTCCAAAGTGGCAGAGGGCAGGGTTAGGGTGGATATTAGGAGAAAACTCCTGGTTGTGAGGGTGGAACAAGCTGCCCAGAGAAGCTGTGGCTGCCGCACCCCTGGAAATGCTCAAGGCTGGGTTGGATGGAGCTCCAGTGGAAGGTGTCCCTGTCCCAGGCAGGAGGGTGGAACTGGGGGTCCTTTAAGGTCCCTTTCAACCCAAACCGTTCTGGCATTCATGATTTTTTACAGAAAGGAGAGAATTAAAACACCAGCTGGGACCTTGGAGTGCTGTGGCTTCATGGAAGCTCTCCAGGGTCAGCCTGGAGCAGCGGTGACCACCCTTGGCCACCATCAAATCCTCCTCAGAGGCTCTGGAGCCCAGGAGGAGCTTGCAGCTAAAAGCAGCGGGAGGACACCAGGGCGCTGATCTTGGCCTGAAAACAGCTTGTTTGGAAAGGAAATGCAACCAGAGGGCGTTTTTACGACTGCCATGAACACCCAGAGTTGATTCTGCTTCCAGAGCACACACCCAGGAGGGCAGCTCTGATTATTTGTCTCAGGGAATTGGCAGGTTCCTGAAGTGTTTCCTCTTGGTGTGCGCTGAGCGATGATATTGTCCCTCCTCTGGAGGCCTGCCAACCCAGCCCCTCTGCAAAGAGAAAATTTGGCAGCTTCTCTGATGGTGTGGCCAGAGTGGGGGTCCAGGGGTGTGTTTGTGCTCTTATCTCTGCCTCAAAGTTTAGTCTGTAAGCGCCGTGAACTCCCCTCCGAGCCGGGAGGGCGCCGGGTTGCGCCCGCGTTCCTCGATTTAAATGGTTTTCCATAATTCATCATTTAGCTCATCGTTTTTATAATTCATCGTATCAGCCGTGAGCAAAGCCCCCTCTTGATGGGGGAACCTGTGGGAGGTGTTGGCAGAGGCTCTCTGGAGAGATGGATGGGGTGGGATTCCTGGCCAGGTGGCCGAGCCCGACTGGAATTTCCTTGGTGTCTTCACAAGAAGAGGAGAAAGGCAAAACCCTTCCCTTGAAACGAGTGACCGAGCGTTCTGTGCCACCTGGAACACTCACCTCCCTTTTGATATTAACATTATTTAGTCCTCTGCAGCTTTATTTTGATAATACATCCGTTTGGGAAGGAAAAGACCACTTGGGAGGGAAAAAAACCCCACCAAACCCAACCCAAACCCAATGTTCCCACTCCCTCAGGAATGTCTTTTCCTTTAAAGCAAACAACTGGCTGGCAATTTCATCTCAAATGCACAAATAGATCCCATCTCCCAAGCAGAATTTTTCAGGAAATAGGCTGCCTTGTGCCTGATTTTTTCTACAAATGCCACGGATTTCTGAACCTGGCTTCTCCACTTCTCAGTTTCACCAGATATTGAGCAGTGGAACCTGGCTCTATTTCCACAAAGATAGCAGTGAAATTCGATATAAATTTAAAATTTATAGGACAAACATGGGACGTTTTTGTGGTTTATCACATTTGATGTCTATGGGCATTCCTTCTCCATGGGCATTCTCATGGAAAACTTTAAAACACTGGGAGGGAAAAAAAAAAAAAAAAGGTGTACTGTTAAATGTTTACATATGGGGATGCGTAGTCAAATGCAGCAGAGATGCTTTTTTATTAACCAGATGGTAACTTCTTATTTACATTTCCCATATAAAACCATCTGTGCCTGAACTGGGAAGACGCTCCAGTCGGGAGTTTGGCTGCAGGGGGTGGATTTGTTACATCCAATTTTCTCCTCTCATCAGAGCGGAATATGTAACACTCGTCTTACTTAACCTCGCTTTGATTGGAGGGTTACAAAAGCGCATTGGCTCACCCATGCAGTAGCTGGCACTCTGGGTTTCCCTGGTTTTTTTGGACAAAACTGAGGTTTCTTGCCTTGCTGAACTTGTTTCCTCTGTTTCCATCCCGTGGCTCCCTCATCCCGCCTTCTCCACCACCAAATCCCCCTTTCTCAGAGTGAAAGCCCAGCCCTGCTGAAGGCAGTGGGAGCCTTGACACCAGCTCCAGCAAGGTCAGGATTTCTCCCTGGGTGTTTATTTTCTTTAATCACTCCCAGCCTGCTGCTCCGTCCAGCTCTTCCCGCAGCCAAGTTCAACACTTCCTTCTCCACTATCTCTGTCACTCCTCTATGAACTCCCTCCAAATTAAAATGTTGGGTGCCCAGAAAGCTCAGTGCTGTTTCAGGTGCTGTCTAAGCAGTAATCTCATGGAAATACTACTCTTTTTCTTTTCTTTTTTTTTTTTCTTTTTTATTTTTCTGTCAGCTTCTCTGGGTTGTTTACTTTTTCTCTTTCTTTCCCCCCTCGTTTTGTTGGTGTATGATGCTGCATTTTCATGCCATTAATAAAGATGGACAAAAATACCAGACCTAACAGTGACCTCCCCATGGAATCCACCAGCTCTGCCAGCTCTCTACTCTGTTGGTTGCCTGGTTTTTTATTATTATTTTTTGCTTTGCCTCCCATCCAGTTCTTATCCTTCACGGACCATTTCCACCCAGGCCGATTTGAATTCATCCTGTGTGATCTGAGGAGACACCAAACTGGAGGCTTCATCCTGGTAAGGATCCCACCCATGTGGGAACCAGATGTTGTCATCTGTGAAAATTTTCATCATTCAAAAAGGGATTTAGAGGAAATTTTTTTTCCCCTTACATGTCGAAAATCAAATTTGACCAAAAAGTGATTTAAAAAAAAAAAATCACTGATAAAAATTGTCTGAATGACATTTTTGATGTTAATTTGAGTTACCTAATCTTGTGCAAAACTGAAATGGAAAAAGACTAGCTGAATAAAATCAAGCCTATGAACTCTGATAAAATCAAGCTGGTCTGACACAACGTTCTCAAAAATTAAGGTTACTCCACAGAACATAATTTCCCAGTAGAAAACTTCCCGGTGAGACCACTTGTAACTAAGAGCAGTAGCCTAAATATGTGATTTTTTTTTCCCCCAACCCCACAAATGCCTCTCATTTCCTGGAAAAAAAACCCCAAACCAACCCACATTTTCAGAGCTGTGTAGCATTTCTCATCTTAAGGGTTTTATCCTTTCCAAATCCGCTGCAGAAAACGAGAGTGCGCTCAGGAAGGAGGGGCTGCAAACCGCGCCGCGACCGTCTGACGCTCAGCGAGGAGCATCCTTTCCTGGGGCTTTCCCACCTCCTGCACTCCACTGGTGTCCAGGGATAACTCCAGGCTGGCTGGGCCTTGCTTCGGGAGGGCCGTGCTGGGAATCTCAGCCAGGGTCAGAGCTCCCTGTTTGCTTTGGCACGCGTGGGATGAGAGCAGTGGGATGAGCCACTGGCCGCCACCTCCCCTCCGCGTTCCCGGCCGTTTTCCTTGGATGCTGGCCAGCAGTTCCCGCTGGACTCGTGCTCCAGGGCTGTGTTTGAACTCCCCTCCGTCATCCCCAGCATCCAGATGTGGCAGATACTCAGCACCACGCTGCAGATGCTGGATATTGGCTGCAGCTGGGGTAAATGTTGTTCCTGCATCCCAGCGAGGGGGGAATAACATCTCCGGAGGATTTGGAGGAGAGACGGATGAGACTCAGTTTGTCATGGGCTGCCCTTGGGCTCCTTTCCTTTCCTCCTCCTCTCCTCAGGAAGGGCAAAACCCAGTCTGCTAGGAAAGGGGATTTCAGCTCTCCCTTGGATGCTGGTCAGGAAAACAGAGCGCTTTGTTTGTGATGGCAGCGCCCACCAAGACGGCTCAGGAGCCAAATTAAGGCTGAGGAGGAAATTCATCCCCTCCAAAGATGAAAGATCTGCTTGATTTCTTCTGCTGGTTCTCATGCATGCCTCCCTCTGCTTGATGGATGGACAATGAGAATCATGGAATTGCAGGATGTCCTGAGCTGGAAGGGACCCACAGGGATCATGGAGCCCAACCCCTGGCCCTGCCCAGACACCCCAACAATCCCACCCTGGGCATCCCTGGCAGCGCTGTCCAAACCCTCCTGGAGCTCTGGCAGGGTTGGGAATGTGCCCATTCCTCTGGGGGAAGAACCTTTCCCTGATACCCAACCCAAACCTCTCCTGGCACAGCCCCAGCTGTTCCCTGGGGTGCTATTCTGAGGTTCTGGGATCCCTTGGGAGGACATGGGACCACAGACACCCCTTAAATGAGAAGCTGTGGGATACTTGTGTGCTGAACCCGCTTGCCTCCTAGCCAGCTGTTACAGCCCCAAACTGGGATAACATTTCCCCTTCTCCTGCTTTTTCCTTGCCTTCTCTCTCAGGGTGTTTCCCTCCCCACCTCCAAAGCAGAGCCTGACAACAGCAGGAAAGCATGGACTCGTTGAACTGGTTAAAACCTTTCCACGAATTAACAGTTCAGGGAAGGTCTGGGAAGCTTTTCCACTCCGTTTTCCAGGAGTGGCAGCTTAGGAAGCTTTTATTTGGAGATTTTTCTCTTCTAGCCAGATCAGGGTTTTGTGATGAGCTGGCGAATCCCGAAATGCTGGGTGCACTCACAGAGGTGGGTGAGCAGTGCTCAGTTAGACCCTCTCCCACCCTCTCTTGTTTGGTGGCCTGATGTTCATATTTTATTGGAAAGTATTCCTGTTTGGGTACGTTTTCAATTTTTTTTTTTTTTTTTTTTAGTTGGAACACGCAAGTTTTGAAACAGCTCAAAAAGCAGATACAAAACTGAGCTGGAAACCCCGATTTTTTTTTGGGCAGATCTGGTTCCCAGCTTGTTTGCTACAGTTAATAACACATTCCCAAAATCTCAGGCAATTTGAGATGCTGCGTTCCAGCATGAACCCGGAATGGAAATGGAAGTTGCTGGGCACCTCTCTTTGGAATGGGAATCATTTCCCTGCTGGAATCATTGCACTGCCATCATTTTCTGCCTGTAAATGTTGCTTCACCCTCTTTGGGGTCCCATTCCCTCCCTGTTCCTACAGGGGCAGGTAGTACAGCCTGTCATCCTTGAAGTGAGCATCCCAAGGGCTTAAAATCCCTGAGCTGTGAGGGCAGCTTGGACATCGCTCCCAGGCAAAGCCACTTTCCATCAGGCAGCACAGGCAGAAACCCCTGCCCCAAAATCCAGCCCCCACAATCTGTGTTTGATCTGGAACCTGCCAGGCTCCTGCTAACCCAGCACCCACGGGTGGGGGGAAGGTGAGAGCAGGAAAAATGAGGGATCCCAACTCCAGCCGGCCGTTCTCTGAGTGGCAAATCTATCCCAAAGGGCCACTTTACAGATTTCATTTCTGGCTCTTGCTGCCCTGCATCATCTCTGAGAAGAGAAGTGCCACTTTGGGTTTGTATATCTTTCACTGACATGTGTATTTAGCACTCATTAACCACTTACCTTGGGCTAATAATTCAACTTTTGTTCCAAATTTCCTCTTTTCTGTGAGTTCTCGGAGTCAGAGACCACTCCTGACAGATTCATTTCATCTTTTTGCCTGCTGTAGCGTTCCAGCTGATTTGAGCAGCGTTTGCCATGGTTATTTTTCAAACTGATGAGTCAGAGTCAAGCCACCTCGCTGCTTTAAACCTGCAAGTGATTCTTGCCCATTCCAGCTAAAAGCAAATTCAGAACATTTGTTGATTTTTACAAGGAGGAAAAAAAAAAAAAAAAATCAATTAGTTCATTTCATCTCGGTGCTTTAGCCAAGCTGGTTGCAATTAACTTTGTTGTTCCTGTCCAAATTTTCCCTGCTCTCGTTTCTGGGTGTTTTCATCGTTTTGTTCCATCTTCAATGGGCCTGATGGTTTGTTTTCCATCTATTTAACCTTTGTCAGCACGCAGACTCCCAGGACTGACAGGACCTGGAGTGTGTAGTCCTCACGCAGTGTCTTTTTTTGGTGGTGTTTTAACTCAAATGTCTTTTTTTTGGTGGTGTTTTAACTCAAATGTCCTTTTTTTGGTGGTGTTTTAACTCAAATGTGTTTTTTGGTGGTGTTTTAACTCAAATGTCCTTTGTTTGGTGGTGTTTTAACACAAATGTCTTTTTTTTGGTGGTGTTTTAACTCAAATGTCCTTTTTTTGGTGGTGTTTTAACTCAAACGCACTTAAGCCTCCGCTTAAACCCGATTTCATCATGATCTAAGCCCGTGCCAGATAAATTTAAGCAGGACTGGGGCTGTTTCCTATGAAGGCACCTGAGGCAGGAGGGGTTGTGAGCCTGGCACAGCCGTGGCAGGAAACTCCCAGCTCTGCTTCTCCGTGATTTCCTGTCCACATAAAACCGAAATTGCTGCGATGAGTCACATCAAACACAGGCTGAACCACCGGGGGTTTCCTCCGCTTAAATGAAAACTGAACTCTCAGAGGGTCGGGCTGGCAGCTAAACCCAAACCAGAACCAAATTGGAGGCACAGCACTTAGAAAAAAGAGTTGAGGTTGTTTTGCAGATCTGGGGCAGCCCCTCCTGGGATGAGCTGGGCACGTGTGGGGTTCTCAGAAGGGGAGTTTGGCATCTCCCCTCCTTGGCTGCCGGGCAGGAGCTGCCAGAGTTCCCTCATCCCACCTTGGGGGATGTTTGGAGTTCAGCAGATCAGCAATGCTCCTCAAGGAGTGCTCTGCTGTTGGGTTTAGTGGTTTGTGGGGGTTTTTTATCCTGGCTGTTTCCGCTGCGGGGTGAGGGATGTTGCACACGCACGAGGAATCCTGCACGGACTGCAGGGAGGCAATAAACAGCCCAGGCTGAGGAGGAAGCGGATGGAAACCCAACCCAGGAAAATGAGAAGTGAAGGATTCAGCCCTGGCTTGACTCTGTGCCCAGAGATGCTGAGCTGTGCTGTCAGTGACTGCAGCAGCCTCAGGCTTTGGAGAAACCTGCTCCTACAGCACTGCAGGGTTTATTCAAGCCCATTCCCAATTTTTTTCCCATTAACTCTGTTTTTTTCCCGGGTAAATTGCACTCATATGTCACAAAACTCCTGTTTTAAATAGCTATGGCAGTGCCTTCAACCAAGGGCTTCTCTTTCAATCCAAAGGCTTTGTATCCATTTCCCAGGAACTCTGTAGCAGGCAAGGACATCCAAAAGGCAACTCCAGACTCACTAAAAAAAAAGGGAAATACTGGTTATTAAACTTTCTTTTCCTTGTCTACTCAGCAGTGGAACAAAACCCAGTGAAGGAGGAGGGAAGATTCCTCCCTCTGGTTTTGGTTATTTCCTTGGGCAGAGCTGTTGCAGTGGCAGAGAAAAGCTGGAAGCAGAAGCCCCCAAGCTCTGGGAGTGGAGAAATCAGCCCTGCTGGGCTGCTCTGCTGATCAGAGCCTGCTGCAAAGCTCCCCCCGAGGCTGCAGGAATGTCACTGCCACCAGGATCCATCTGGGGAGCCTGTCCTTAAGCCTTCTTGAGCTAATTTGTGGTTTTCAGGAGAAAGTGCTGGAAAAGAGAGTGGTGTCAGGAACCTGAGCCAGCCTTGCTCGTTTTGGCTGGTTGTCCCTTTTCTATATTCCAGCTGCTGTTGGATTTTTTGGTGGTTTTACTTTAAATCAAGGAAATAAGAGGAAAATTAATTGCATCAGGAAGACTTCCACTCACTGCTCTGACTCAACAGAAGCCAGCTTTGCAAAACTCCGGACCCCCCTGCTCCTTGTTTTGCTGATTCCAAAACCATATTCCACAGCGATACTGAACTCTAAAAATTGAACCTGAGTCTAAGGTAATTCAAATTCCACATTTAATTCAAATTAATCCTAAGAGCAGTTCCACATTTTGCAGCCTCCCAGTACCTAAAAGGGCTCCAGAGAGACACAGAGGCATTTGGGACCAGCATGGAGTTACAGCACGAGGGGGAAGGGTTTCCCACTGCTGAAAGCAGGGTTAGATGGGATTTTGGGAAGGAATTCCCCCCTTTGAGGGTGATTAAGCCCTGACACAGAGTGCCCAGAGCAGCTGTGGCTGCCCCTGGATCCCTGGAAGTGTCCAAGGCCAGGCTGGACAGGGCTTGGAGCAGCCTGGGACAGTGGAAGGTGTCCCTATCCATGGCAGGGGGTGGGATGCAATGATCTTTAAGGTCCCCTCCAGCCCAAACCATCCTGTGATTCTCAAATCATTTACGACTTTCGGTGCTGATACAGCCCCCATTAAGCAGAATTAAAACATTTCCCATAAGCTTCGAGGTGTTTGTGAGAGCAGGGCAGCTTGCACTCAGCCCATCCTGGTTTTGTGCACAGAAACCCTGATTTTGGAGCAGACCCAGCTGCAGGGAGTTTCCCTTAGCCTGGAGCAGGGGAAGGGTGTCCCAGGCGTTGGGCACCTTGGCCAAGCCGTGGGTGGGTGGAGGCGCCTCAGACTCAAAGGTGCTGCCCAAACCCAGCAGCTGGGGCCACATCTGCTCGTGGATTTAGGGAAGGCAGGGAGATGGCAGGGAGATGGCAGGAATATCGAATCTGTTTGCTCAGAGAAGGGTCATTTTCCACAACACCTGCCTGTCACTGTCCCCTGCTCAGCGGAGTCCTCTTCCAGCCTGGCATTGAGGGAGCCTGGCTGGGCTGCCAAGAAAAACAGAGGGAACCACTCTTTTATGGGCCATCCCTTTCTCCCTTTCATGTGGTCAGGAATTTCCTAGCCTGCGTGGCTCTCTCCCTCACAAATTCCTTTCAATTACGTCGCATCCAAGCGAAAGGAATCCATCCCAGTTTGGCTCCTCCAGTGCTCGCTCTGCTCCCCCTCTCCTGAGTCCTTTTTTGGGCTTTCCAGGACACCAGTCCAATGGCCTGGAGAGGAGAAATCATCCCAGGTGAGGGCCAGTTACCACCACTGCCTGTTCTGGCTGGGAGGAAACGTTCTCCTGGGATTCCAGGATGTGGGGTTTGGGTGAGGAAAGAGCGGCACGCCTGCTGAGCACACGAGGGAAAGGTGGGGGACGTGCTGCTGATCCTCCTCATGGCTGCAGCCACGAGAGATAAGGGGTCAACACACCCATGGTTTGGGATTATCACCCTTGGAATTACAGCATTGTGTTCCTGCTGCCTCTGAGATCACAGTAAACACAAATCTGAGCAAAACAAAAAGTGCTCGGATGCGCCCCAAGGGAAGATTATTATTTTCCAAGGGAATGATTATTGTTTTCCAAGGGAATGATTATTGCTTCTTTTTTTTTCTTCTTTTTTTTTTTTCCCCTTTTTTTAAAAAAAACCCCTGTGGTAAACTCCCCTTTGTCCAAATGAAAACTTTCCAAGAGGGAAAAAAAAACCAACAACAAACAAACAAACAAACAAACAAACAAACAAAAAACCAAACCAAACCAAAACAAAACCCCAAACCCCCCCCAAAAAACCCCCAAAACCCAAAAACCAAAAACCACCAAAAAACAAAACAAAACAAAACAAAACAAAACACAAAAAACCCCAACAAACAAGCAAACAAACAAAAAACCAACCAAACAAAAAAAAAACCCCAAACACAAAAAAACCCACAAACCACAAAACCATTAAAAAATCTGCTTGCAAATATTCTGGTCGGGCCTTTCATTTGTTGGTTTCCCAATGTCATTTTAATGAAGCTGAGGAGCGGCATCAGATTTTGTCAAAGCCAGAATGAAAACAAGATGTATGCATTAAAAACAAGGCTGGAAAGGGAGATTAGACAATTCCCCTGCCCTAAAGTGGGACTGAGTATTTTCAGGACACACATAAAATGCCAAGAATTGTTGAAGTTACTTTGGCTTTGCTTTCATCCCTTCCCCCAAAATGGAACCTCCCTTTTCCCGTGGCCTTGCTACCACACCTTGAACTGTCCCTTCTCCCTCTGGATTGAGGCTGACCTAAATTAGGAATGCCCAATTAGAAACCTTCTTTAGAGTATCCCATCCCAGAGCAGCCCCTTGCACGGGTGCATGGGTGGTGTTCCTCTTCTCTGATCCTCATCCTCCATAAAAACCCTGCCATGGCCTTTCCCGTGGCATCTTTCTCGCCTCTTTTCCATCTGGGGTTTTACCAATTTTCCTAGGAATCAATTTAACACCAGTGTTGGAGAATCTCCTTTATATCCACAAGATCCTTAAACCAAATGCACACCGCTGCTACCACTGGATCCGTTTAATGAATCCAAACGTTTTGGGAGAACGTATCGATTCCACCTGCAGTTTCAACGGGAAGTTATGGAAACATTCCCATCCCACAGAGCCCAGTTTCTCCCTGCCTTGCCTGATTTTTCACTACCATAACTATAACACGTAGAGCAGCTGCCGTTCAGATTTCCATCTTGACTTATTTTAGCGCAAAAGTCAAACCAACCCAAACATTTCAGCTTCGTTGGTAATTTGCTCCCATTTGTATTTAAGAAAAAAAAAAAAAAAGAAGAAAAAAAAAGAAAATCATATATTTGTAGGCTCCAGACAAATGCTTTGGAGAATGCTTTTCCCTGACTTTTGTGCTCAAAAGTGTCAAGGAAATCTGAGTCACTTGTCTGCTTTGAATTGTAAAGAATAAATGGGCTTCTCAAGCCCTTGGGCCGTGTTGGAATCTCAGCCAGAGGCCCCTGTAAATAACCCAGCGAGTTCTTGTGTGACACTTCCTTATCCTCATCTCACAGATGGGAATGTGGCTCTGCAAGGTCACCCGGCTTTGGAGCCACAGCCGGAGCCCAGGCCTCTCCTGCTGCCCGCTGACCTACCTGAAACACAGAAAATGCATCACCCTCTCACACAGCAGCCCTTCCAGCAGAGCCCATCAGAAAAATGGGGATGTCTCTGTGGAAATTTCCATGGGAAGTGCTCATTTTCCTGGTCAGGAATGTTAGAGCACACCAGAAAACTGGGGATGTCTCCGTGGAAATTTCCATGGGAAAACGCTCCTTTTCCTGGTCAGGAATGTAGAGCACACCAGAAAACTGGGGATGTCTTCGTGGAAATTTCCACGGGAAAAGGCTCATTTTCCTGCTCAGGAATGTCTGTCTTGGGGAAATTCTGCTTTTTTATGTGGGGAAGATTCAGAACGTTGGGAAGAGGGAGTTGCCTTTTGCCTTCCCTTCCGATTCTCCTCTTCCCACACGTTTCCCCTTTGGAGAGGATATCTGTGCAAGCAGAGCCAACCACGCAGCTCCAGTGGTTTGATCCCTGCAAAATACAAGAGCTGGGGTTTATCCTCACACCAGCCTCTTGGTGGCCGTGGAGAGACTTTGTTCCATGGTGCAGAGCACCAAAAAGCACCAAAAAGACACAAGTCCAGAGGAGGCTACGGAGATGCTCCAAGGGATGGAGCCCCTCTGCTCTGGAGCCAGGCTGGGAGAGCTGGGGATGCTCACCTGGAGAGGAGAAGGCTCCAGGGAGAGCTCAGAGCCCCTTCCAGAGGATAAAGGGTCTCCAGGAGAGATGGAGAGGGATTTAGAAACAAGAGCATGCAGGGCTTCTGTCTCCTGCATATTTGGGGATATAAACTGGGAGGGAGAGCATTTTTCCTGTGTTTCAAGGACTCAGAGCTGAGTGTGATAGGGAAACCAGCAGGGATCAGAATATCCTGAGGTGGAATATTCCCTTCTTTCAGCGCACCCAGGGGTGCTCCCTGGGCCATGCAGGGTGTTTTCCTCCCCAAAAGCAGACATCTCTTCTCTGTCCTGCTGTATCCGACCCAGACCACTCCTCTGAGTGGAGTCCCGGAGGGGGTTGCTCATTCCAGGATGGAAATAGAGGTTTATTTTCAGCTCCTACAAACTGAGATCATCTCCATGAAAATAGGAGTTTGTAAACCAGGATAAAATTCTCCTCGTGGGAAGTCACGCCAGGCCATGCAGATGACCAGGAATTCATGTCCTGCGTTCATGTCTGTGAACCACAGCAACATTCCTGAAGATCCTGGTGAATGCTGAAGGGATCTCAGCTCCACTTCCCAAACTGCAGGGTTTTCATCCCAAAGAAACTGAACTGGAATTGTTGTTTGGCTTTTGAGGGGCTTTCTCGTTGCTTGGTCCCAAGGGAAGATGGAGTTTCCAAAACAGTTGCCTGCAGAAAACTCTGAGCGTTCAGAGATTGCCTTTCCATCAGCAAAGGAGATATTTTTGGGAAGGACTCCCCATCCAGTTCTGAAGATCATTTATTTAGGGACGAGCCTGTGTAGAGATGTCAGGGTCAGAACTTGATCTCTCGAATATTTATCTTTAATAGAAACAGAGCCATGAACAGACTCGGTGGTTATTTATGTTTTGGACAACTCCCTGCTCTTGTTTTGTGGGCACCATCCTTGTTCCTGCATGCCCAGGGAATGATTTCCTTACAAGTCTCTCAATCTGATGACCGCCACGAAATAATAAATCGAGGAGGCACGATCACACAGAATCACAGAACCTTTTACTTTGGAAAAGCTCTCCCAGGCCATCAAGTCCAAGCTGTGCCTGATCCCCACCTCTCCCCAGATTCCCCTGCCGTGACATCCCTGCAGTTATTCCACTCCTGTAAATCACCCCAGCCCTGTCGAGGCGATGCTGTTAATTATGTCATGCAGAGACAAATTTACAGTGAGGAGCAACAGTGAAAAATAATCCCTCTTGAGATGATGGGAGATCTGCATTCCATGGGCTCTCCATAAATTACAGCCAGCTCCCCGTGCCGGGCTGGTGGGCTCTTCCCACTCATTGGAAGAGATGGGGGATACTGGTGCTGACAGCCCCAAAGAGGGCAGCGCTGAAAAATAACCCGCAGCACTCCAAGTGGGTGAAAAAAAGACCATTTTTAGGTGTCCAAGCGTTGAGTACCTGATTGTGTCTGTGGTGGCACCATAGTTCCTGGTGAAGAAAATTTGTGTTCTCCCCAGCACCTTGAAAACCTGGCTTTTCCAGGAGGAAATCTGCCCAAAATGTGAACTTTTGCACTTCAGGTAGGAGAAAAGCAAGAGCAGAGTTTCCAGGTGCCCAATGATTGTGCTCCCCTTGTCTCCAATGAAGGAAATCCAAATTCAGCTGCCCAGGAGCTTCGAGCCGCTCAGCCTGGGCTCGCACATTGGAATTTGGGAACATCTTCAGCCCTTTCCGTGAAAATGTTCTGCAATAGCTCCGAGCTGGGTGCCAGGGAAGGAAAGCCAACACCTCATCAGTCACCAATTTAAACAGCCAATTAGTGAAATGCCCACCTTGGCACACAGTCGTTTTCCCACTCCCTGGGGCTGTTCCTGTGAAAATCCACGGAGCAAACACCTCCCGTGGCCACCCCCTTGCTCACTGCGTGGTGTCCCTGTGTCTGAACATCCATCCAGGTGCCTCCATCTCCCTGTCAGCTCCAAAAAATTTATGGCAGTTCATCTCCTGGCCCTATTTATGTTTTTTCTTGGAAGAGGGAGGCACATCTGTGACACCTGCAGGCACCAGCGGATCGAGGACATCAGCGATCAGTCCAGGGGAAACGGATTCAAACTGCACCATGGAGGTTCAGGGGGAAAAAAAAATCCTTCACTGAAAGAGTGGCTGAGCATTGGGAAGGGGTGAAGTCACCACTCCTGGCAGCGGCACTTGGTGGGATGGTTTGGTGGGAATGCTGGACATGACACCTCGAAGGTCTTTTCCACCCCAGTGATTCACTGGGACATTTTGTAGGTGGAAACCTCTGGCACAGGGGGGCTCCCACGGCTTCCCCAAGACAGGACAAGTTTGGAGATTGGTCACAGCCCTTGTCCCACCTTGAAAGTTGCCCTGACAGCCCAAGGACATCCAGAGAAATGCCTGGAGCCGAGGTGGGAGGGCCTGGCATGTCTCAAGTCCTCCTGTACACCCCATTTCTCTGCTTTGCCAGGGTGTGGCATCCCCAAAATTGGAGCTGCCTGACATCAGGGTGTCCATGGTGAGCTCACGTGCCTGTCCCCTTTCTGGTGCAGCAGATGAGACAGCCCCAGCTAAAATCTCCCTGCTTTAAAGCCTCAGGGCTTCTTAGTTTTTGACACTGCATGTGGAAGGCAGCTGTCAATTAGCAGCTGAAAAAACAGCCTGCGGTGCTAATGAGAGTGAGTCTAACAGAGACCTTTCCCAAATCGTTCCCATCCATTTTTCAGGGCCTTTAATTGCTGTCATATTACGAGGAGGATGGCAGATGGAAAACACAGGGGGAAAAGCCCCATTTGGAGGTAGGTTCCTCTCTGCCAGGGCTGACTCAGTGGCAGCCTTCTTCCCAGGATTTTGTTTACCCCAGGATTAAGTTTCTCGAGTTATTTCTGAAGGTGCTGGCCCTGGCTGGTTCCTGTAACCACTTTTCCCCCAGGACTGGCACGTTCTGTCAGCTGCCACAGCTGGATTGAGGGGACAGATGTTGTCTCCCATCCATCCTCAGTGCTAGATTCTGACACTTCTTGATATAAAATATAATACAGTCAATAATACAGGAATATGGGCAAAAAAGAAATACTATGTACAGTGCTAAAATGCTCAATATTTCTAAATGCTCACCAAAGAAAAGGCTTCCTGATTATTGTGTTGGCACGGGCAGTGCTGGAGCCTCATCACATGACGCAGCAGGAAGAGAGAGAAGAGCAATGGAATGAATGAACAGGTTGGACAGGGCTTGGAGCAACCTGGGATAGTGGAAAGTGTCCCTGCCCCTGGCAGGGGGTGGGAATGGGATGGGCTTGAGAGTCCTTTCAAACACAAACCATTCTGGGATTTTGGGGAATACAATAAAACATGGAAGCAAAAGGTAGACTTTGTAAGAGGGTTAAGGCTGAGCCAGTCCAGCATTCCCCCAAATTACAGATGACTTGGAAGGGCTGGGATGGCAGCCCTGGCACCAGGAGCTTCCTGCTGCGTGCGGCTGATAAGGAAACAGGGGGCAGCGCATCCCTGTGAGCCCCACTAACCAAAACACAAATTGCATTTCCTCCTGGGTTTGCCGGGATTCCTGGCCCATCCTGAGTTCCACCGGCACGGTTTGAAGAAGGGCTGGTGTGCCAATTGTGCCTGCCTTAACCCTGGGACAGCAGCAGCTCAGCACAGCAAACCTTCCCCAGCTGCAGCGGGCTGGAAGCAATCCCGCTCAGCTGCTTCCTGAGCCTGCCTCGGGAATCTGGGCCAGACTGGGACGAACTGGGGATGGCCCCGACCCAGGGAACACGCTGTTCAGGGAATGTCAGCTCCTGCCTCCTGGGGCCTGGGGGTGAGCCACAGGGAGAGCCTGGCTTGTCCCAGCTCACCTGCCCTGGAGCCAGCCCGGAGGGAGCCAGGCTGGGAAGGCTGAGGATGGATCTGTGCCTGGCTGCAGTGGGATTGCTGCAGGAGAACGAGCCCAACAGCGAAGGGAGAAAGGAAGGGAAAACCGGTGGTGGCTGAATGCTTCACCTGGTGACATGAAACACTTTTCTTTCCCTTCAGAGTCGCAGATTTCCAAGCGCTTGGCCACCGCATGCAGCCTTTACTGCATCCCTCCATCCCTCCCTCCATCCAGGCCTCCCTCCTGTTTTCCCCAGACCATGTTTACCCAGACCATCTGCGAGGTCGTGAACCTCGAGCCCACGTGCTGGGGGGACGGTGGGGACAGAGCGGTCCGAGCTCGGAGCCCAGCCATCTGCTCCATGGAATGCCACGTGTGCTTCCCTGCTTGGAAAAGGGAACGAGGCAAAACAACCCCTCGCAAAGCCCTGTGGAGTCAGATCCTCCTCTTCTGCCTGTCTGGAGGTCAGCTCTGCACGGGAAAGGAGAGCTGGGCAGACAACAAGGGGCTCTGTTTGCCTTTCCAGTCCAGGATGAGAAGGGAAACGGCAGGAGAGAACTCCAGGCTTTATTTGTGCTCATTAAGCACCGAGGAGGAGCAGGGAAAAGAAACCCAGGGGTGGGTTGGTTCAGGTAGGCAGCGCTCAGGGACGGGGAGGGGAGGCTCAGAGGAACCTTAGGAGGCAGCTTGGGGTGGAGAAAGGTTTTGGGGTTTTATTTGCTTGTGGTTATGGGGACTTTTCCCAACTTTTTCAGCCGTTTTGCTTTGTGGTGTTTTTTACCTATGCAGAGTTTGAGGTGGACTTGGGGCACCAATGAAGTGGAGAAGGGGGAGCATTGTCCCTTGGTGCCAGTATGGAGCAGGATGGATTTGGGGACAGCAGGAACACTCCCTGGTGCTAAGAGGGTGCCAGGGACATGTCATCCCAAAGGGCATTCTCCACCGGGAGTCGAGCACTGTGTGGATACACACGGAGATCCAAGACTACAGCAGGAGGCTTTGGGTCTGTCCCTCCATCTGCCAAAGGAGCTGGGGTGTCAGCCCTGTTCAGGACTCATCACTGAACTCTGTTTCCTCCCTCTCCCCTGATGGAGAAGGTGCTGGATTTAGGGGTGAGGTGAGGGCTCCTCACTCCCGTGAACACCGAGTCTAAATCCCTTGATTTCCCAAACCGGGATGGAACATTTTCTTCTGCTGAGCTCCTGGCAGCTTTCCTGGGGGCAGCTGGTCAGAGGCATCAGTGTCAGCCCTGCCTTTACACCAGGGACTGACATCAGGGCCAAAACATCCCGTGGTTGGTGCAATCCGGGACATTCCTGCAATGCTCGGAGTCTGATGCAGCCTGGAGGAGAGGGAGAGGCAGCGGCATCAAGGAATTTTCATTGCTACTTAAACGAACCTCAATCTTCTCCCTCCTGGGGATTTCTGTGCATCCAAATCAGTGTCTAAATCAGCCTTGGGCTTGGACTGAGCCTAACCCAGCCCTTGTCTGGAGGTTGAGCTCCTGAGGGCTTGATAAACCCGAATAAACTTCAGTGGTAAACGCAGAGGAACGGGCAACTTGCTCCTGGAGGAGTCAACCGAGGGACTGCTGGTCCCCTGCAAAATCAGGGATCTTGCTTCAGGCAGATGAGGTTTTGGAGTGTGAGGAGCCCCAGGTGGGTGAGCTGCCTCTCAGGTTTGTACCAGGGCTGTTGCTGGTCCCACTGGAGCAGCCCCGTTGTCACCACAGCCATCAACTGGGTGTCCCTGCACATGGCAGAGGCATGGAACTGGATGAGCTCTGAGGTCCCTTTCCAAACCAAACTGTTCCAGGATTCCATGTTATTTCAGGAGACATGTGGGACTGATATCTCCTTTCCTGCTGGAAAGAAATGTAAAAGTTTGGAAATGTTAATTTTAAGCTTGCTTTTATTCCACCTCCTCACCTCCCCTTAAAGTTTTGTTTAAAGAATTTATCTGGAAATTATTTCCAGGGTCACCGGTGTCTGTGAGCAATCCACCCTGGCTGGCTGGGAAACTCTGGGTGCCATTTATCATTTTATCTCCTTTCTTTAAACTACAAAAGAGATTATGGAAGTGCTTGCAGAGCTGAGGGCTGCCTCAAAATCAATGAGTCTGTGCCAGTTTACAGCCACAGAGGGGGCGAGGGAGATGATGATGATGATGATGATGATGATGATTATAAGGGAAAGTTTAGATTTAATATTGGGAACAAATTCTTCCCTGTGAGAGTGGAAAGGCCCTGGCACAGGGTGCCCAGAGCAGCTGTGGCTGCTCCTGGATCCCTGGAAATGTCCAAAGCCAGGTTGGACAGGGCTTGGAGCACCCTGGGAGAGTGGAAGGTGTCCCTGCCCATGGCAGGGGTGGGACTGCATGGGCTTTAAGGTCCCTTCCAACCCAAACCATCCCGGGATTCTGTGATCTCCCATCATCCCAGAGACCTTCCTGTGCTTTTTAAGATTATTCTCCAAAGAGCTCTGCTCCACATCAGCCTCAGGTAGTTTCAGAGGCGAGGGAGGAGACAGTAAAAAGGCCTGCCCGTGCCTTAAGCCCGTGGCTGAAATTATGATGTGCTGGAGAGACACCTGCACAGGGAGAAGGAGTTGTTGGGAGATGGCTGTGCCGGAATCTCAGGCACACTCCATCCTCTCTCCGCCTGGGAACGGCAGGAGGTGTCCATGCCCCGACCTGGCCTCCAGGCTGAAGCCCCTGCAGGTGTTAAAGGCATCAGCTGCCCACCCTCCCTCCTCCTGGCGTTTCTCCATCTGCCTGTGTTTAGCAGCTCGTATTTTTCGAGCTGCAGGATGGGTGTGAAGAGTTAAGGGGGCACTGCTGGGGCACCCAGGGACCTCAACAACCCAGCACTGGGATGGAGCTGGCTCTGGGGCTGTGCAGGGCTGGAATCTTCCCAGGTATGTGCTTGGAAGTGGGAGCTCCAATGAAATACAGGGGGAAACACACAGCAAACCCTCCAGGCTTGCGTCAGTGGAGCAGCAGGAGAAACGGTGGTTTCTTCCAAGAAACCTTCAGTCCAAAATACTTTCTGTGCCTTTTTGCTCAAGTGCAGATTGGCATTCTCCAGGGAAAATGGTTTTCCTCCCAAAACCCACAGAGGTTTCACAGGGAAGGGGGAGGGGTGGGTGACAGTCAGGTTTTGGGGCTGTTTGTAAAGGGGCAAACATGCCCTTGTGCTCCAATAAGGGTTGGGCATGTGCTTAAATGGAGGTGATTCCCATCTCCTGCTGGGCCCTTTCCCTGCAGATGAAGTCTCATTGTGCCAATGAATCCTTTGGAAAACCTGTTGGGATCATGTAATAGAATCCCAGAACGGTTTGGGTTGGAAGGGACCTCAAAAAAGCTCATCTTGTTCCTTGGGCACTTTCTACTAGACCAGGCTGCTCCAAGCCCTGTCCAACCTGGCCCAGAACACTTCCAGAGGTGGAGAAAAGAGCAGGATGCGATGGCAGTAATCAATATATATTCCCCATGAGGGCTTCCAAAAGCCATCAGTGCACTCCAGCTTTCCAAGGGTGTTTCCCAGTCCTTTGGAAGAGAGCTGGAGCAGACACAAGGGCTGTGAAAACCCAGCTCTAGAAATGCGCATTTGACAATGCAAATCTTAATTAGGGCCGGCTGGGAGAGCTTTTTTCCTCTGCAAAAGCTCCTCTCGTGCAAAGCAGATCTTTCACCGGGTTGGGAAGACCATCAGGAATTCTAGAAAGGAGGTGGATGCTGTCATCTGAAACGTGTTCTTCGGACAAAAAAAGAAATAAAAGCTCCTCTGGGGGCTTTGAAGGGATGCGGTCATTTATTCATTTGGATGTCAACAGAACGTTTTTTCCAGAGAACTGTTCTAGGAATGGAGCCTTTCCAGGCGTGGTGGGGTGATGGATGGAGGTCTTGTATGAAAATCACCGCAGATTTGGAGATAAACCCCAATTGGAGACCTCAAGTGCTGGCACAGCAGTTGATCAATTCACCCTCGTGCTTTCACCCCGACAACCCCCAGTAACCTAATCAAGATAAATTCCAAACACACATTGGATATATTTTAAATGTTTTAAATTGCTGGATCTGTGCAATTTAACAAATAAATTCCTCCTGCTCCTTTGCCCTCCTTCCCACAGACGGCGTTTTAACAGCTTGAGTGATGTCGCTTTTATGATGCACGAGACATTTTCCTAAACAGCAGGATGAAAGTTTGTTCAGGCAGGAATTTCATTAACTTTGGGGTCCTTGCTGCACTGAGCGGCATTGGGCTTGGCATGTGGGAATAATGCGTTCCAGGGCCTGGAATTTCCATCATTTTCCATCCGGTTTATTTAAAAATCATCGGATGGATTATAAAAGACCACAAAAACAATGGAAGGACTGTTGTTTCGTGTTGTTTGCCGCTGCATCCATATGTTTGGTGTTCCAGGGTTCCCTAGGAGACCTTTGGGGTGCCACAGAGGGAAATGCATCTCGTAAAACAATTCCTACATCTCGTTTTGTCCTCATAAAAAGAAAATTGTGAGCCTTTGTGGACGGGATGGAACAGTGGGAAGATTCTGATGGAGCTGACGGTGTTGGTGAGGATTTTTGTCTGCAGAGCTCTGTGCAAACCAGGAGCATTTGCAGAGGGGGGAAACTGAGGCACAGCACACCTGGTGCCCTGCAGTGCCAAACCAACCCAAAAATGGGATCAACCCTTTTTTTTTTTCCGTTGCCTTTTTAGGGATCCCTCCTCCATGGTTAGTGTGAATTGGACCAGGCTCCAAAAGAAATAGCCTTGTCCTATGGCCCCCAGCATTCCTGAGGTGGGGAATGCCTCGTACTGTAAATATCTGGCTAATAAAAGCACAGTGTTCTTACAGAATAAACAGCTCTGCTGCCTAAATTCAAAAGGGATGTGAAATATGGAGCTGCTGGGTGCATCCCAAAATATCCCCCTGGAGAGGAGCTCCCAGAGGGACCCTCTAAGCAGCAGGGCTGCTGTGTCTCCCTCCCACAGCCCTCTGGGAAGGATGGAAGCGCTTGCAAAGCAGCTTCAGCTCAGCTTTTCATGAAAAAAATCCCTGTTCAGAGCACTGAAGTGCTGGGAACCGCGAAGGAAAGGGTGTGAAGAGGGAGGAGAGCGGGATGGGGATTCATCTTTGAATGTGGACAGCGTGTACGAGCAACCCTAATTGCCTGGCAAGCGTTTGCTCAGTGTTCCAGGGATTTTTTCCAGCTGGCTCTGTCCGGTGTTATCCTTTCTGAGACACAGGCAGATGTGCAAGGGGAATTACTCACAGTGCCCCTCGCCCAGCTGTCTGCTAACAGCTCCTGCGAGGTGTCCTGCACCCACAGCAGGCTCACTCTCTCTAAATGGTGAGAAACCCACCCTCGGGCCTTGATTTAATCTCCTCCTAAATCCCTCCTCATCCTCATCTTAGTCCATCGACGCATCTGATGGTGCTCAGTCCGTGCATGAATTGCGCAGAATTGAGATTATTAAATTGATTGTCGATTATTAAAATTGTGTCACACAAAGGCAAAGATCTGCTGTGGCTGAAGGAAAAGTCGCTTTTCAGCTAAACAAAACCTCTTCCAGAGTGAGTTTTCACTCCCTGAGATACAAAACACTTATAAAAATGTATGAAGTTTGTTGTGAATCCGAAACTTCTCTAATGAAAAGCTTTTGCTCTCCTCCCACAGCCAGCGAGGACCATCGCCCCAGGCAAAGGAGGATGGCTGGGATGTGTCTGGAAGAGATCTCACCCTTCTGGACCCAGCAGGCCAGTGGAAATCCTACTGGATCATGGTGAAAAACAAGTTTTTTCCCATTAGTGGAAGGTGTCTTTGTCTTTCTTTCTTGGATTTCCATTCTTTTTCCGTTTTCCATTCTTTTATTTCCCGTGGAAATAAAAGGAGGGGGGGAAGGAGGATGGATTTGAGGGTTTTATCTGGGAAATGACATTCAGAGCAAATTTTGGAGACCCAGCTGAGCCATGAGAAAGGGTGGAGGGGAGCTTTCCTTTCTCTGCCACTTGTTGGATTCCCATCCCAACCTTCCCCTGGAGGTGACAGACCCCCACCAGCGAGGGGACAGAGCAGGACCCTCTGATGGTGAGCACAGTCTGGAGCAGCAGGAATAACAGGACCTCCCACCAAGCACAATCAGGCTGGAAGAAAAGATCCTGCAAAATTCTGATCTTCACGGGGTGTGGGCTCTTTGGCATTGCCTTGGGGAGTGGGCCACTGGGAGCATCCTCTCCTCCCAGTTTAGGAAGCCACCAAGCGATGGGAAGCAACCTCTCCATCCCAAGGGCTCGGATAGCCTGGGGCGTGCCTGCCTGTGTGATGAAATATTTATTCTTGATTGCTTTCCCAACTTGTTTATTTCCCTCCCTTCTTGTTTTATATCCTCCTCTCTTCCTTTTCAGACCTGCCCTATTCCAGGAATTATGGGGAAAGTGTGGCAAAAATCCGGAAGGGGTTTTTAGCTTTGTTTCAAGAAGGACTTCCTCCCTTGCCATCCTGCTGACAAAGACCCTCTTAGGATTCTGTGATTCCATGAAAATTTACAGCTAACTGTGGGGTGCAGCATCACACTGACGCCTTCCAAATCCAGAGAGATCCCAGGATCTGGTCTAACGATTCCTAAAGCCCCTGGGAGTTATTCAGGGATTTTCTGGCTTATACCACGCAGATTCGAGCTGATCCTTGGAAATCAAAGAGCAAACAGGCAACACATTTCCTCTCCCGGTCTCACCAGAGTATCACCTCGGGAGGAGCTTCATTTAGCCTGGAAAAGTCCAACCTGTGCCCAATCCCCATGCTATCACCCAGCCCAGAGCACTGAGTGCCGCATCCAGGCCTTTCCTTCATTGCCTGACCACCCTTTCCATGGAGATATTCCCCCCGATGTCCAACCTGAATCTCCTCTGCAACAGCCTGAGGCCATTTCCTGTCGTCTTGTCACTGGTTACCTGGAGAAGAGGCCAACCTCAAGTGGCTAAAAATCCTCAGCCTCTTCTCATCCTCGTGTGGGATGCAGAGAGGATGGCACAGGGATTCCCCAGCTCAGGCAGAGCTCGGAATGTCCCTTCCTTGGAGGACCGTGCCGCATCCCGGCTCCCTCTGCCGCATCCCGGCACAGCTGGACGGAGAGCCCGGCTGCCGGCGGGCAGGGCTACCCCAACAAAGAGTCCATTGCCACGGCGATGGAGAGCAAAGCTCCCCCGCAAGCCTCGGGGCCGTGAAATCCGATTCGTGCCCCTTCCCCTCGGCGGCAGCGCCGGGGAAGGGAGCGGGGAAGGGAGCGCGGGGACGGGAGCGCGCTGGGGCGGCGAGCAGGGACAGGTGGCCGCGGGCTGGGGACAAGGACGGCAAACGAGGCGCCGCGGACACAAGATCCTCTTTGTTCGGATGTTACTGAAGTAGGAGGGTGGCTGCCGGAGAGGTCTCGGCACAGCTGCCTGAACTCCTTCCCTCCCGGAGATCAAAGCCCGCCTTTCTAATCGCGGCTTTTATCGCGCTCGCCCGCAACGCCGGCCCGGTGGCTTTGGCGGGGGACAGGTGTTTTTTAACACGCGTGCCATCACGGGGGATTAGCGGCTTTAACAGCGTGCCCCGGGAGACCGGCGAGACATCGCGCTCCTGCTAAAAGGAGGGATGCTGCGCCGAGCAGGGAGGTTTCTGCGGGAGCCTCTGCCTCCCTGGCAGCCCCACCACAAACTGGGGGGCCGAGGGAGGAAGGCCCCGGGTTCACCATGAGAGCCCTGTGCATCCCATCCCGCTGAAAAGGGATTGGCTGGAGAGGGGCCCCTGCACAGGGATGCTCCGTCCTGCAAGGGCCCCCAGCTGGACCAGGGATCACCCGCTCCATCCCCCAAATGCTCCCCCCTGCACTAGGGACCCTCCCCAGATCACGCTGTCCAACATCCCTGTTGGACCAGGGACCCACCTGCTCCGTTCCTCAAATGCCTCAGCTGGAGCAGGCACCCTCCAGCCCCCAGTCACCCCGTGCCTGACCTGGGATTGTCCCACCCCATATCCGAAAATATCCCATGCTGGATGCTTGGTCCCGCCCCAAAGCCCTACAGTGGACCAGGAATCCCCACGCTCTCTTTATCCCCAGGAATTTGGGGGCTCTCAGAGATTTCCAAGCGAGGGAGCAGCGTGGTGGGGGAACAGTCAACAGAAGAACTGTTACAGTGCTCAAAGGTACCAAAGCTCTTTGCCACAGAGGATTAAAACATGTGGAGAGCGAGAACTGCTGGCCCAGGAGCCGGGGAGGGGACAGAAGCTTGGCTGAGGATCCCGGAGAACAAAGCAAAAACAGGAAAATGCACAGACGAGCCTGAAAAGTCATAAAAACAAAGTTTAGGTTAAACACACAGAGGGTCTCTTATCCCCTTGGCAGGTTAAGAAAGGGCAACCTTTGCCTCCAGAGCCTCTGGCAGAAGCCATCGCTCCTGGTTACACACAGAGAAGACAAGAGGAAGGGGATGGAGGCGTCCAGGGTGGGCAGGAAGGAGCCCAGCCACCCCCAAACCCCAGCTCTGGGGGAGGTTTGCTCCAGAGCAGCAGCAGCAGGACACAGAGCCCCACGGGCAGGGGCAGCTGGGTGGACAACCCTCAGCACTTCCTGCCACCCTGGTCACTTTGTGGACTCCTACACATCCTCAGCCTCTCTGGTTTAGGATTTTTATTACCTTTACTTCACAGAATCACAGAACTATAGGAGGGACTTTAAAGCCCATCCAGTTCCA
>VZSR01000478.1:689909-703872 GCA_013398615.1 Brachypodius melanocephalos
CCCACAAACACAAAAACCCCAAACCCCCAAAACAACGTAATATCCCAAATATCCCAAATAGCTTCTTGTTTATTGGAGTTTAAACCAACGCCCCTAGAGAAATGCAATAGATTAAAAGGCTTGTTTGGGGGGAAAGCAGCGATAACTTCCCATCGGCCGCTGGCAGTTTCCTTTCGCGGGTGCAGCTCCTAAAAACGAGGCGCCGTTCCCTTTGATGTCGTGGAAGGAAACAACGTGTTTGGATCCAGCTTTTTCTCGGGTCAGCCCAGCTAGTGCCAATCAGGCTGTGGAGGGAATGGGAAGGGTGTGGAGAGGTTCAGCTTGACCCTTTAGCACCGTTTTATCTAGCTTTCACATTAAATTACCGTCCCATTGTTCCATATCGCCCCGTTGCATCTCAATTTCCCCATCACGAGCCTTTTGTTCCCCTACAAAGCTTCGGAAGCAGATGAGGAAAGGAAACCACTTGCAATCATCTTTCCAGAGGGTACCTCCAGATCACAGGCAGCAGCACATGGAAACGACTGGGAAAATGAAGGCCTGTCACGAAATCTCTGCTAATTTTTTTCTTGGAAATGCCTTGGTATTGCTTTGAAAGCTACTTGGGACTGTCCAGGATGGCAGAACTGGGATCCATTTCCTCCCCTGCTTTAAAATTCATGCAAGGCACAAACGAGTCGCTGAGATTTTCCTGCCACCATCACCAGGAGCTGAATAAAAATCGCATTAAATTTACTTTACACTTCTGCAGCAGCTGGCGGCCATGTCTTTAAGTGCTTTTCGAGCCTGTGGGCCAAAGAAAAATCAGGATGCTGTCAAGTCAGGGAGCCTTCCCGTTAATTTAACGTGGTTAGCTTTGCCAGTGGGATAGATTTTCCAACGTGCTCAGCTGTTTTATGAGTCTGGCCTCTTCTTTTGGTGTCTGAATTGAGGAGAAACTCCTGAGTGAAATAAATGACCCCGTGGTTTTCTGGGATGCTGGCTCTGTCACCATCCACAGGTCCTGGATGATGCCACCACACTGAGACCAGGCTCCAAACAACCCCAGGAACACCTTCCGAACCTCCTGGATTTATAACAACCCAGAAAATACAACCAATTTGCTGTATTTTATCTTGGAGACTCGAAAATAAGTGTATTCCCTTCTGGCATGTTTCCACCCCGAAAATGTTTCCACAGCCTTAAACAGCTTTGGAAAAGGAGGGAAGAGAGAGAGAGAGAGAGGAGAGGATGCAGCACATGCTTGCAAAAATGGTAGGTTCTGGCCGATTCCATTCCAAGGAATTGCTTCCGGAGAGGAGTTGTTGGATTTCCATGTCTCGGCTCAGCACAGAGGGAAACAACACTTCCTCTGTTGTCCCAAAAGAAAATCGAAAAGCAAAACGAGATATTTATTTTAAAAGCCGAATTTCCCTCAAATAGAAAGAGTCTCTCGGGTAGAAAGGACAGTGGGATGTTTGGGTGTTCGGTTTCCTTGGATTTTTAGGCAGTTTCTCTTGCAGCTAGTGCCCTCTTGAGGAAAACTCTCCTATATTCCATTTTTACAGGTTTTTTTTTCCCCTCAAACGAAAAGCTCTCCCGGCAGGGAGTAGGAGCATAGCCAGGGGCTGCGATTTTGCCCAGGCCCAACACAGCCAGCAGGGACCGGCTCATAACCTTCCCACCAGGAAGGAGGGTGGCACTGGGATGCGGGATTGCAGCACCTGACACCCCCCAGGACGACGAATCCTTCCCAAACCGACGCGTTCCCGGCGGCAATCCGGGATGCTCTGACCCCAACCCCGAGGGAAGGTCCCCCACCGGCATCATCACAAGCCGCCGCCCGCTTTGCTCCCCTCCTCTCCTCCCGAAAACACGAGATAATTGGGAATGGGAGCAAAAGGTGAGGACGGTGCTCCTCTCAGATGTCCGAATGTCAAAGCGACGCTGGCACAGAGCTGGCGGCAACAAAGCGCCGTCGGGATCGATGCGGCTGGCGGGGATGAGAGCTTGTTTCCCGGGAAAAGCGATGCCTGAGCCGGTGGAGCAGCAGTGCCATCGCCTGGAGCCCTCCTCCAAGATGCTGTGCCTCGGGCGAATCCCAAAACGAACAGAGACACGCGTTTAGTTTTGCTTTTCCACAGCCAAAACCTCTCCCGGAGCACGGGGACTCCATGGCAAAGGGATCAGGATTTACGCCACTCTTCCTTTTTTTTTTTTCCACCCCAAAAAGTGTGGAGAACACAGGAATTTTGCACCGAGGTGGTGCAGCTCTTGAGCACGGCTCGGGAAAACTCCCTGCATGAAGAATAAATGGTTTGGGGAACAATGTTTAGGTCAGAGCTGGGGATGGAAGATGGTGGGATGCGCTTGGACCGGGCTTTGTTCAAGGAATATGAGGCAGAGGACAACGGTGGAAAGCAAATCCGTTGTACTAGAAAGCAAAGTTTTGCAGGAAATGAGCCCCTCACGTTGATTTTACCCTAAAAATATGAATTTACATCTGCGGCCCCAGTAATTACATGGATTTGGAGACAATCTTGCCATTTCCCATCACTTCCTATGCCTCAAACTGGGCTGCAAATGTGTCCAACCCCACTCCAAGCCATAAATAGGGCTCCCGAGCCTAATTCTGGGGAAAGGCGGGCAGGGCTGGGGGTCCTGGTCCTGGATGGGACCAGAGGATGGGATGGGATGGGACCAGGGGATGGGATGGGACCAGGAGATGGGATGGGATGGGACAGATTGGGATGGGATATGATGGGATGGGACCAGGGGATGGGATGGGACCAGGGGATGGGATGGGATGGGATGGGATGGGATGGGATGGGATGGGATGGGATGGGATGGGATGGGATGGGATGGGATGGGATGGGATGGGATGGGACCAGGGGATGGGACCAGAGGATGGGATGGGACCAGGGGATGGGATGGACCAGGGGATGGGATGGGACCAGAGGATGAGATGGGATGGGATGGGACCAGGGGATGGGATGGGGAGCCATGGAAAGGCCATGGCCAAGGGGTGGTTCCACCTCTAAAATAACACCGTGTGCTGTTAAACGCCGTTTTAGCATACTGTGGGCTCTTCTATAGGATAGAAGCACAGATACAGATGCTTCCCTGGGTATATATTGAATATTTACCGGGTATATATTGGAGCTGTGTCAGGCGAGGTTTAGGCTGGATGTTGGGAAAAGGATGAGCTCCGAACAGGCTCCCTGGGGAATGGTCACATTCCCGAGGCTGCCAGAGCTCGAGGAATGTACGGGCAGCACTCCGAGGCACAGGGTGGGATTGTTGGGGTGCCTGTGCGGGTCCAGGGGTTGAACTTGACGATCCTTATGGGTCAGCTCAGGATATTCCATGATCCTATGGCTCGTCTCCAGCAGTGCTGTTTTCTCTGCAAGCAGGGGATTCCACAGGAAAAAAAGGTAAAGAAGCGCAGCTAAACTGGGTAAAACTACTTTTAAAACCCACCAGAAACAGGCACAGAGCTGCAAAAGCACTTCCTATGCCTTGAGAATATCCCTTAGGTACCTGCAATGTGCAATAAGGGATGGAGGGCGCTCGTCTCACGCATCCTGTAACATGCGACAACCACGGAGAGAAAACCGGACGTGGATCTCCGCGTTGGACGCCAAGCACACTCAGTTCTTTTTATGGCGCGGAAACTTTGCTTATCACACGGAAAAGAAAGGGATTTAAAAGGGCTTTAATCACCGTCACCCTCAAAAGCCGCGCGCCGCCCTCAGCCCCTCACGGGCCTTGGCCACGCCCACACCCTTGACCACGCCCACAGTATTGGCACATCAGCTGGCTTGGCCACGCCCCCGTGCTTGGCCACGCCCCGGTCCTCCAGGATCACCGAGAGGCGGGCGGAAGGTGCCTCGTGGGGAAATGGGTCGTGGCGGAAGTGACGTCAGAGCGCGGGCGCCTGATGCGGGCGGGCGGCGCCGTGAGGGGAAGATGCCGGTGGCGGTGATGGCCGAGAGCTCCGTGAGCTTCAGGCGGCTCCTGGAGCAGTGCGAGACGCAGGAGCTGGAGGTGCCGCGGGGCGTGCGGGGTCTGCGTGTGCGCCTGTGAGGCGGGGAGGGTGCGTGGGCGTGTGTGTGAGCGGGGGAGGGTTCAGAGGTTGAACTCGCCCCTTGCGCTCGCCAGAGAGCCCTTCAGACACTCTCAGCCTGCAGATAAATGGGTATTTCCGGATAATTCGTCTCAGATGGGGGCTAGTCTGTGTGTTTCCGTCCTTCTCGTGGCTGAGAAAAAGAAAATAATTGATTGGGGAAGGGGAGCCCTGAGCCTGGCTTGGGGAATTACCCTCAGATCGAGTTTTATTGTGGCGGCTCTCACTGGGAGCTTCCTCCGTGCTGTTTTACGTTTTGTTGCCCCTTGATAAAAGCCCTGGAGCCTTATTGGAAATCATTTCAGCTTTCAGGTTATTGCAGGCTTTCAGAATTTTACAGGGTTTTTTTTATCACTGGTTTGTTTCCTCCTTGAGGGGTTTGTGAGCTCTGCTGGAGTGTGGCAGGGGCCGAGGCTTAGCCTGGGGTTTTTGGGAGGGGCAGAGAAGCTTTGCTGTGGTGGAGTGGCCGGAGCTGAAGTTCAGCTGAGGGTAAGCGGAGTCGGGGTGATTTCATTTCACTTTCAACAGCTGCCACTCTCATGAGCACAGGAAAGGGTAATGGAAGATGCAGCCTTCCTTTATTCCCCCCCACAAAAAATTGCACAGGTCTGTTATGTGTTGTGGGGAAGAAAAAAAAAGAGATAAAAACCAGTCATTTGGAGTGTTCAGTTTATGTAAAACTTGGCTTCCTGCCGTGTTTTCTGCATCACAGCCCTCTTTAAAATCTGTAGCTCAAGAATCTATGTTTGTTTTCAGGCCCCTGGAGGAATTGCCACGCCCCTGGTGTACGGCCAGCTGCTGGCTCTGTACCTGTTGCACAATGACATGTAAGTGGCCTGTCCCTGTGTGTGGCACTGGGTTTGTCACCAGCACGCTGGGAATGGGCTGTCTGGTTAATAAAGAAATGCTGTGTTTGCAAAAAAAAAAAAAAAATAGCAATATTCCTGGGAGTAAGTCTCCTTCAGCCCTTGATCTGACAGGAAGAGTAGTCTCCTCTCCTTGCTCTTCCCCACCCTTCTGAACTGTGGGGAAATTTGGGAATGAAGCTCCCTGAGTGGTGCAGTTGGCTCCTCTGGGAAGTGTTAAACGTTTCAGTGCTTTGTTTTGTAGCTGCATTTGTTCAGGGCTGGATGGAGGCTTGTGTTTAAATCTCAGCAGGATAACTCTGGACCCCATCCATGTGAAAAATGAGGGGCACTGTTGGCTTGAAGGAGCTAAATCTGCAGGAAGCAGAGATCCTGGGGATCTCTGGTCTGGAGGGTTGTTCCCTGTGTGTGCTTGATGCACTAAGCTTGGGGTTTTTAGGGAGAAATTGCTTTCCCAAAGTGGTGTTTAAAAAACGAGGCAATTAATGAGCTGTTTGTTGTGTTACAACAGTGTTGTCTGCTGGAGAGCAGCTCTGTTCTCCCACTCCAGTATCCAATGTTCCTTCCCAGGAAGAATATTTTAAAGCACTGAGAGTGTCCAGCACAGCATCTGGACAAACCTGTCTCATTTGGTGACTGAAAAGTGGCTTTTTTGTTTTATCTTTTGCTTTTAGGAACAACGCACGTTATCTCTGGAAAAGAATCCCCCCCGCTATCAAATCTGTAAGTGCTGGGCGAAATTTAACTCAGAGATCTGCACAGCAGTGTTCTCTGAAAATCTGGGGGTGCAAAGGGGTTTATACATCTGGTCAGTGTAGAGGATTCTCTTCTGGATTAACACTGGGGTTTGGTTTGGTTTTTGTTTTCAATCACAACAGGCAAATGCTGAACTCGGCGCAGTTTGGTCAGTGGGACAGAGAATCTGGCAGAGGGACTTCCCGGGAATCTACGCAGCAATCAGTGCCCATCAGTGGTCTGAGACTATCCAGCCAATCATGGAGGCACTCAGAGGTACAGGCTGGGATTGTGTTCCCAGGGGATGGCCTGGAATTATTTATGCCTGCTCCAGCACAAGCAGAAAAACTGTAAATTGTGGAGAATCAGAAGCAGTCAGGAAAACCGTTGCCAAGTTTTTGGAGGTTTTACCACGAGGTTTTTAGGTGTTGGGTGTGAATAAAAAGCTCATTACAGAATCTTGGAGAGGCAATTAGCAGGGTTTTGTTTATTCTGTACATTTTTTGACACTGGAGCTTCATGAACCATGTGGTTTGTTCTGCAGGAGCAAAACAGACCATTAACAAACCCCCTTCCATCAGACTTCTAACCAGTGATTCAGGGAACTTGGCTTGGCATTTCAGAGCCTTGTAGGACTCACAAGAAGGGTTTTCTGTGAAACGTTTTATATCCTGTGTAATGCTAACGTGCAAGTTCTTGCACCTAGAGGGCACTGCAGGCTGCTGTGCAACAACCAGTTCTCTGTAGCTTGAGAAACAGCTGCTTTTTAGGTGCCATTAATGATGAGCTAATTGCTGGCACACTGCAAACAGAGAATGCCATCAGATGCAGAGTTCCCTAAAGTGCTCTGTGTGCTGGTGGTAGAGCCCAGTTTGCTGCAGGCTGCTTTTGGAGGTTCAGGGTGGGCTCTGAGGGGCTTTGTCCTGGCAGAGAACAACTTCTTGTCTCTTGCTGCTGACTGTGAACTGTGGGAAGGGAGGGGGAGCTCCTGAAGTGCTCACCTGAAGGCTGGCAGTGATTTTCCAAAGGTGATAGAATTGAGGAGATGTTCCCAGATTTCCCAGCTCTGCAGATGAGTCTTTTGTGTTCCTCTCTCCCTAGATGCAACCAGGAGACGAGCCTTTGGACTGGTTTCCCAGGCTTACACATCAATAGTTGCAGATGATTTTGCCGCCTTTGTTGGCCTTCCTGTAGAAGAAGCTGTGAAAGGTACTGGGCCTTATTCCCTGAGTAATTTTTACACTGATGATGAGCTCAGAGAGCTCTAAGTGATGATTAATAAAAACCTAGCTACAAGTTCTGAGGCTGTTAAGCAACTGGGCAGTGATTAGAGAAAAGAAATCTTGGTTCTGGATAATGGTTTGATTTTTTTAAAGTTATTTGCTGTTAATTATCACTGTTTATTCTCCCCTTCTGTATCTCACGAATGTCCAAATGCCTTTCCAGGTGTGCTAGAACAGGGCTGGCAAGCAGACTTTGCAACTCGCATGGTGATGCCTAAAAAGCCAGGTAGGTGGAGCTGTTACTTCAACAAACATTCAGCGTTTTCTTCAGTGTTATTAGGTGTGAAGTTTTTAATTACAGCTTTGCACAGGATCCTGTTAGATATTCTTTGGACACTCGTGCTGCTTGTAAACACGGGGCATGTATAAAATGTGAGGAAGTGCAAAGTGCTGGGTTTGGTTTGGACTTAGAAGGAGTTTGGATTGAGCTACATCCTGACGTGAACTTGTTCAAACAAAAAAAGGATGTGCTGTGATTGCTCCCTCTCCCCCTCTGCTGCTGGCTATGCCTCTGTGGAGCATAAACTGCATGACCTCATGTCTTGACCTAATAAAGATGAGTAAAAAAATAGACCATCTTGAACCTGAGATTTTGGGTTTTTTTCCCTTCAGGAGAATTAGAACTTCTTCAGCCAGGGATTTAGTGAATCTTTGTGTTTTGAGGAACTCCAGTTGTTGGTATAATTTCCTTTGCTTTTAAAATTTAAATCTTCTTTTCTGCACTTTCATGGTGTTGATAACAGAATGTCTGTTCCTGAAAAGCTTGGTCTGCAGAAATAGTTGGCTCTTTTTTTTTTGTTTGTTTTGTTTTGTTTTGGGGGTTTTTTGGTTTTTTTCTTTAAAGCTGTATCTGTGGCTGGCTGAGGCAAAAATAAATATTAAGCTATAAAAGCAGGATGACACAACTGCTCTTAAACTGCTCTGTGGAGCTCTGGCAAAAGGAGCCAAATTACAGCATATCCAAAAGGGCAGGATCTGTCAGACTAAGAAGTGACACTGTTTGTATGGGCAGAGTTTTTGGGTGTTCAGAGCCCATAATAAACAGATGCCAGATGTTGAAATTTACCCCTGAGGGGCACAGAGCCAACCATATGATCAGGTGGGGGTTTTATGAACTGGTTGCATAATATGCAGAGCTGAAAAAAACCCCTTATATGTGCTTTTTTTCCTAAAAGTGAGTGCAAGAACTACTACACAGGCAAAAGAAAGAGGCTCTTTTGAAGCAGCTAAGCCTTGGATATTCTGCTTTTTAGTTATAAAGTCAAGTGTGATGAGTAAACAGGTTTTAGTTAGCTTTTGATCCACGTTTTGTTGCATTGAACTGTTTAAAACTGTTCTACTGGGCTAATTTCATATGTTTTTCTCCAGGTGTGCTGGAAGCTTCCTTTAACAGATTTATTCCTTCATCAGGTATTTTTCTTTATATATCATGGATTTAACTAAACTTGCATAAACAGTGGGAATTGAGTCCTAGAACACCACAGAGTGGGAATTGAGTCCTAGAGAAGTGAATGTTCTTTCTCACTGGCCCCTCCAAAACAAAAAGCAGCAGCCCACCCCCATCAGGTGCTATGAAAATGTGCTTCTCCCTCTGTCTTCTCACTCCCTCATGTTTTAAGCAGTGCCTGGGGTTCCTGAGGTTCCCACTTCCACAGCACAGCTCCTGTGTGTTCTGTTGGTCTGATCACCCGCTAGATCTTGTTTGTTTGGAGTGCTCAGAATGGCAGCTTGCAAGGAAAGGAGCAAGCAGAGAGCTCCAGGAGCCTTTTTCTCAGGATACTGTCAGCCCTCCTTGCTCAGACTCCAGTGTGTGTGCAGAGAAATTCCGGAGGCTGCTGACAGGTGGGATTTGTTGCAGCAGTTTTTGTGGTTAGGAACTCTTGGACTGCTGAACGGTGCAGATAACAGGAATTATGTCAGCTGGGGAGGAGATACAGTCAAGATCTGCCCCCAGAAGGCTGTTGAAAGTCAGATGCTTTCAGGTTTTGTTTTTTCCCTTACTGTTACGATGGATGGTACTGCTGATGGATTTGCTTTCTGAATTTCATTAATGATCTGTTTGTTTTTATCTCTGTAGAACCTGCTCCAGTCCCACCAATTCCCAATGAACAGCAGTTGGCCAGATTGACCGACTACGTGGCTTTCCTGGAAAACTGATCACCCTGCTCCTGCGTTCAGAACACCTTGGGAATCCTGTGTACTGACAGCTTTAGATCTAAGATTTGTTTTACTCAGTATCTGTTAAACATTGCAGCGTCCCCCACTCTAAAGTGTGAAGTATCCAGCGTATGTCAGCCCCACTCCTGTTCTGCCAAAGCCCAGCTAGCAGTGAAACAATCCTTTAACTCCTGCAATATTTATTCAGTAGGTACACAGCATACACAGCAGTATTACATTGTACATGGTTTTTTATTTAATTGACTCAAAGCAGAACCTTTTTCAGGTGTGTTAGAAATGGAGAAGAAACAATTCTCTGGTGAGTACTGCAGTGCTTAACACACATTTATTGCATGTTGAACAAGAGGACAGAGAGTGGAAGACTGCCCAGCCCTAATGTACAGAGAGAAAACATTTTGATGAAAATATAAGAAAACAATTTTGCAGTAACTCTCTTGCAGATATTATAATTGATTTTTTTTTTCTTGTTCTTTCTGGATTGTTAAGTCTTCTTGTTCTGATTTGAGAAATTTCACATCAGGCATATTTTTACAGCAGAACAATTGTTTAACAGAGACAAATCTAGGCTTTGAGGAAGTATTTTGACTTTTGGAAGGTTTTATTTGAGTGACATAGGACACCAGATGTTTTCCTGGGTAACCCTACATCTTGAGACCTGTCACATCTTGCTCCATTTCAGTACAGTGGACCAGGGTCTGCAAGAAATAACAATTCTTACCTGTCTTTAAGCTTTCTGGCTTACTTTTGCAGTGATGGGAGAGGAATTTGAAGGTTAGAGTAGGAGCAGAGCCCAGCTGGGAAGGGGGTGATGCATTGTGCTGCACTGTCAGTTTGAACAATAATTCTGTCAGAGCACTGCTGTGTTACTCTTTGAGCTGAGAGTGGATTTGGGAAGCAAGCAGGAGTTCTCTTGCCATTTGTGTCATGTTGGTGAAAAGGCTGTGGAGAAAGAGTGGTGCTTTAAAGGGCAGTGCATGTCTCCATTTACTTCTCCCCCCTTTCTAAAATCCTCTCCAGAGGTTCCGTGGAAGCTGGCGAGTGTGCCCTTGTGTTGTGATTGTTTTTCCAGTGTGCACTGCCTACTGTACATTCTCTTGGTGAGGGGCTGTTAGCAGGGAGGAATTACAAACTGTGCTCTGCTGCCTTGAGAGCTCCCTTGATATGTAAACACTTTCTCAAAATGATTATTTATTTGAAACCCACCTAAGACTTGGATTGCTAAATTTCTCTTCAGTGATATTAAAGAACATGTTTACACGGACCTCGTGCACTTGACGTTTGACATTTTCTGCAGAATAAAGGTCTGGTTTGGTGAGGTTTTTTAAAATGAATTCTTACTGGCCTAATTTGGACAGGGCTAGTTAAGGATTACTGTGATATTTTATGCCTTGACAGCTTCATGTGCAGCAATTGTATGGTGTTTTATTTAAAAAAACACTGGTAACCCTCAGATGTCATAAAATATTCCTTGGGGTAAAGTGTTTGAACAGCTCAGTGAAAATTTCCCTTCTGTGTTTATGTTGTGCACTTGCAGGTAGCACACAACCCTGCTTGGAGAAATGAAACTTAAACATCATTAAAGGATTGTTATGCACTCAATGAATAGGAGAGGGGCAATGTGGACACTGGCAGTCTGTGTCTGTCTCAAATCTAGTATCACATCTAGGTCAAATACAGTAAGTTTGACCCTGTCCTGTCCCAACAAGTCGGTAACTTTGTGATTTCTGGTCTGCTGTAAAATTTAAGCTGTCTTTTAGCTTTGGGTGAGGCACTAACTCATAACTTGCCTCAAGTACTGTATTCCCAGCCACTTTTTGCCTTGTGCTGCTTTGGAATCCAAGCTATTTCACATGGATTTAATCCTCATTGCCCTTTTCCTGGTTTTTGGTTCACAAATACCTGTCTTCAGATGAGCAGCTTTGTGCTTCCCTATCCAGAGCCCTACCTTGGGAAAGCTTGTGTGAAATATTTCCTAAAGTGACATCTTCAGCCATTTGAATCCTTACCTGGCCTGCACTAACCCCGTGCTTTCAGCTCAACAAAGAGGAAGTCTTTTTGTGCTTGTATTTGCTGTTTTAATTGAAGCAATTGGTGTGGAGTTTGGAGTTCTTCCAAGTACCAGTCCTGAGTGTGGGAGGACCTTTGAGTTAAGAAACCATTAGGAATTCAGTTGGGAACAGAGGTTCATGAAGGATTTGGAAAAAAGGAACTCAGTTTCAGTTTTCCATTTCATCCACAGCCCACATGTAATGGAACATTGTTTCTTGGCATTTTATTATCTTGTCCTATATGGGTCAGCAGTGTTCATTTACCCACCAGTCCCAGTCTGTAGGGAAAGCTACCTGAGCTCCAAGGTGGTTAAAACAGGAGAAACTGGGTTGGGAAAAAGAAGAGCTGAGTATCCTTCCCTGCTGAAGATCCATGGGGAAACCTGTGGGCTTTTAATAAATCCTGAAGGACTTGCCAGTATCCCATTGGAGCTGCCAGTAATGCAGTGAAGAAAACGAAAGCAGAATGTGCATGTACAAAAAAAGTCTCGGCAGACATTGCAGGAGAGCAGTTTGGATGTTGCTGTAAGTCTGTGTTTCAGCCTCGGCGGTATGTGCAAGGAGACCTGTGTGACACAGCAAGGGACAGCTGGAAATTGTTCTTGGGTGAGTGCTTGGAGGAGTTGTGTGTTCTTCTCCTAGGAAGGACTATCTAGATGGCTGGCTTGGCAAAAAAGCCAAAAAATCCCAAAGAAACCCAAAAGACAAGCTTTTCTATTTAGTGTCAAACAATTTTTCGTATTTGATTCTCAACAGACCATATGAAGACAAATGAGTTGCTGTTTTGAGATGAGAAGCAGATTTCCAAATATTTTATGCTCTTGGGTGTTTGTAACTTTACTTGTGTTGAGCAAAGGGAAGTAATGGGCATTCCTGGTTTCCTGAATTTAGGGTTATGAAATGCCAGATTCCTCTGTGCCTTCACAGCAAAGAACCTCAAGTTTGGGATGCCCAGGCAGTGTGGCACAACTGGGTGTAAATAAAGTCAGAGAACAGGTTAAGCTTTAGGAATCAAGATGCTCCCAATCAATTCCAAAGCAGGAAATGTGGATACCTCTTTCTTAAATGTGTTCTCATGTAATCAAAGTCCAAGACTGGGAAGGAAGGGGGGGTTTTAGCAGTAGGAACCCAATTTGGTTTTGCGATGCGAGCCTTTTGTTACACAAGGATAAATGACAGAAACAAACTGTGCTGAACCGTGACCAGCAGCTTGCTGTGTGTTTAACAGCCCCTCAAAGCTGAGGTTGGTGTAAAAGTATGCTATGGGAATCCACATGATGGGACAAGACTGCACCAAGACGTGGATTTGGCCTCTGAGCCACAAGGAAGGACACAGTCGTGTCTCAGCTGTTTGAGATCTGATAGATATTTGAGGTATGAAACACATTTTATTGCTTTGTCTTTTTAAGCAGCATTGAGCCTGTGTCAGGGAGCACATACGAGCTCTGAGAGCTATCCTGAGCTTTACAAAGTGAGAAGGATGGTGAAGACAACATGCCGTGCTTTCCTATGCTAATTGGAATCGCTGTTTAGACTGAGTTTATGAATTAACATCTGGGTCTTAAGTACCACACAAAGTAACTCTCACTCTGTTTGTCAAACCTGCATCAAAACAAAGGGAACTGTATTTAGTTCAAACATTTTACTGGCTTCCAACTTAGGTGTGTTGCACTTTGAGCCTGGCACTGCAGCTGATATAAGGTAAATGAAGTACTCAGCCTGCCTTGCCCTTAAAAGAGTCAATATTTGGAAACAACTGACACCTTTAGTATTTATACTTTTTAAAAGTTAGTTTGCTGTGTAAGTATTAATTGCTTCCAGGTATTTAATGCTTAATGGTGTTTCTGTGGTAAATCACTACAGCAAATGGGTTCAGCCTTGATCAGATGGGTAAGCAGTGCTGAAGTAGATGCTGAGTAAAGTAGGGACTCCTGTGGCTGAGGTTCAGGAGTAGAGGGAAGCCCTTTGGTGTCTGCTGAGGACATGGCCCAGTTCACAAACTCAGGCTTTACTCCTAGAAGATTCTGCTTTGCTCTTGCTGGAGGCCATTTCTTACCAATGCATGGCCCTCCTTTATTCCTGGATCGAGTCTGGTGGACCTGTGGTAACAAGTCTATCCCAGGTCCATCACAAAGCAGAAACGGGCAAGGACGTGTCTGCTTCCAGCATTTGTCTTTGCTGCTTTTTCAGGGTGCTGGCACCATAATCAGAGACACAGAACAGCTTCTCCTCCCAGAGTTATCCCTATCCTCTGCACTTCCCCACGTGTCTGCCTCGATGTTCACTGGGGACCTCCCTGTTTGTGGCTGTCCATTGCTGTGCTCAGCAGGGTCACAGTTGTGTTTAGACATGACCTGCCACAGCCAGAAATGCAGAACTGGGGCAGAGAATATCAGAGGCTGGGCTCATGCTTTTTTCCAGAAAGCAAGAAGAACAGGTGAAAGAACATGAGGAAACTTAACAGTGTCTCTGCAGGAGGTGGACACCAGTGTTGCCCAACCACATGTGGGGGTGGCACCTTTGCATCAATGGGGACTCTGCCACACCTGCTGATTTCAGTGCTCAAACAAAACTCTTTGGTTCTGGGGGTAATCTTTGCCTTGCATCACCTACAATACAGACAGACAGGCAGCAGCTGCAGCATTGAACATCAGAGACTGAGTGAATGTTTTTCCCAGAAGAACAGACAGACCACATTGAAACATGACAGTGTCTCTGTACAATCTAATCATCCTGGGAAACTCAGCA
>VZSR01000478.1:705169-719777 GCA_013398615.1 Brachypodius melanocephalos
TGCCAAAGGCTTTGTGGCTTCTTGTGCACCCTGAGTCTCCTGGGTCTATTCTATGATCCCCAGTTAGTGCTGTGCAGGAGATGAGAACACAGGAATAGCCTGTTGGGCTCATTCTTGGGTTTGCTGCTCCTGCCTAAAGTAATCATCAGGACTATATATGCTGATGTAAAGGCATAGCTGAACACCAGAGACTTTTTCTGTAGTGTCTGATACTAAAACCATGTGTGACTGTTCAGAGACGCTAAAATCCAGGCTGAAAATGGCAGCTGTGGTATTTAAGGATCCTAGAAATGTTGACATCTGATTTATCTGGTCAAGGATTTTAATGCAAATGCGGAAATTACAAAAATATTTAAACTTGTTTCCATTGGGAGCCCCTTTGAAATGGCATCAGTCCCCTTACAGGGGACAGGGTATGACACTGGGGACAGGACTTGGCAGTTAATGGTTTCAGATGCAGAAGATCCATGTTTTGCCTGGGTTCACCCAGGAGTTCAAGTTTTCCCAGGGCTTTGATTAACTGGTCACTGCAGGTAACTTTCACTAAATGCACCAGGATGTAAGAGCGGAACGTCTGGAGAATGTGGCCTAGGGATAGGGAGAAAACCTTGAAAATGATCAGCAGGCTCTGGAAAACTTAAAAAATAATATATAAATATAGATGGAGCCCTGTGACTTTTCAGGCAAGACTCTTTGTGTCTGGAGGTAATGTTTGCCTTGCATCAGCTACAAATTTGTGGCAATGACCCTGTAAGAACTGTTCTTTCTGACCTGGCAGCCACAGGAAAGCCTCTGAAACTTCAAATATTTGAAGTTTCAGTGGCTGAAAGTAATGAAATGAGGCACCTGATATTCTGCTGGAGGCTGTGATATTTCAGAACAGTCATCTGGTATCTGTTACTGTGGTTTTGTTTGCTGTAACCTGTGCCTTTTGTTGCTTCACTCTGAAAGTCCTCCTCCTGCAACACCAGTAGGAGTTGCAGAGTGTGGGGTTGTGTGCATTGGACCTGCAGTGCCAAAAGGAGCAGACACTGCATAGAATCACAGAATAATTTTAGTTGGAAAAGATCTGCAAGACCTTCGTGTCTAAGCTGTGCCTGACGCCCACCTTGTCACCAGCCCAGATCACTGAGTGCCATGTCCAAGTGTTCCTTGGACACCTCCAGGGATGGGGACTCCCTACTGCCCTGGGCAGCCCATTCCGGTGCCTGAAAACCCTTTCCATGGAGAAATTCTTTCTGATGTCCAACCTGAGCCTCCCCTGGAACAGTTGAGGCCACTTCCCCTCGTCCTGTCCCTTGTTCCATGGGAGCAGAGCCCAATCCACTCTGGCTGTGCCCTCCTGTCAGGGAGTTGTGCAGAGCCACAAGGTCCCCCCTGAGCCTCCTTTTCTCCAGGCTGAGCCCCTTTCCCAGCTCCTTTAGCCTTTCCTCACAGGACTCAAATGTGTGGCAGAGGGTACCAGCTTAGGACAGTGTGTGAGCAGTTAGAGAAACTGGAATCTCAAAGGCTTCTTCTCCTTCCCAGGGGGTCAAGGGCTGGAGAATATTCAGCAGCCTATGGGCAGTGTTTGCATAGGCTGTATGATTTCCTGCCATTATCTCAAGGAATACACAGACAAATTATGAAGATAATCAAAGCTGAGACTATTGTGTCTGTGAATTATGGATCAGGTCTCAAATTCTCTGTTAGTCTGAGCAAAATTTAGAAGCCTTTCTCCTACCTCGAGCAGCTGATGTCAGTGTAAGTCTTCTGCAGGTGTGGTGAAGTTACTCAGAGAATCATAGAGCACTTTGGGTTGAACGGGATCTGAAAGCCCATCTTGTCGCCGGCCCGTGACCTTCCCTAGCCAACTGCCCTCAAAAGGGCAGCTCACAGCTGGGTGGCACTGGCTCTCGGTGGTGACTCAAGCTCTTTTGTGAGGGCACTATCGTGCCAGTGATTTTCAGCTCTGGGGCTGGGCACCTAGGGGTTCCAGCACCCGACCAGAGGTGATGGGGGATGGAGCGCAACACTTCTTGTCCTGGCAGCGCAGGAAAGGAAACGCGAACACGGCTGACTCTCCTCAGGATCTTCCTTTATTTCCAGGTGGGCATCCCTCGAAGACAGCAGCCCCGAGTGACTCGAACACCTGGGTTTTATACCATCCCACGAGGGGAGGGGTCAACCAGACAACCAATCAACATCTAAAACGGGGTTAAGGACCAATGGGTGTGAGGATCCAAAAATGTCCAATAGGGATACAGAGATAAGGACCAATAGGATAGCAGGATTTGAACCAATAGGGATACAGAACTAGGGACCAATCACATCATAGCCACAGTGGCCTCTGAGGAGGCAACTTCCCGGGAGAGTTGCAGAGGGTGTTAGGGACTGGGTTCTCTCCAGGGGAGAGCTGCCAGTTCAACCGCTTCCTCCTGGGGCTCCTCCACACCATCTCATTCTGATGCCCCCTGCCATGAGCAGGGACACCCTCCACTATCCCAGGTTTCTCCAAGCACCATCCAACCTGCCCCAGAACATGTCCCAGGCTGGGGCAGCCACAGCTTCTCTGGGCAATCTGTGCCAGGGCCTTGCTACCCTCTAATCCTGCTTCCTGGCAGTGGGAAGTCACGCCCCCTTGTTCTGTCATGCCATGCTGTCTTGGTTTGGAAAGACAGGTGTCTGCTAAGGAAGGCAGGAGCCTCCCTTGAAGATGTGAACCCCCTCCCTCCAAATTATTATAATTTTGAAATTAAGGGGCTCTCAGGCAAAGATATGGCAATAGGAATATCAGTTTTTTCCGAGGAAAATTAAAAATCTAGTAGTACAAAAAACCCAAGCAACCAAAAAGAAAACACTGATGGAGTCAGAATACAACCTGACACCCTGTTGGTCAGGGTGCTGGTATCAGTCCAATTAAATCATGGCTGCAGTCCTCCTGGCGTGACAGATGTGGTTCTGTTGAAGCAATGATCCTGTACGAGGGTGTAATTTTCCTCTGAAGGTCCAGTAGTGGTGAGATTGGCCCGGTCTTCCTCTGGGAATCCAGTGGAAACAGGCTGCACTGGTGTTCTCACTCAGATTTTTATCCAGGTAGGAATGCTTGGCTCCTTGGCTCCTCCCCCTGGGTGGAGCATCTCCCAATGGGATGATGTAATTTTATCAGTCATGCAGTGAGCCTTAATGGCCCATTAACAGCAGATATCCCCCCTGGAGGGAGGATGGATTGTGGAAGAGGTAAAGAACACTGCCCCACCTGGTTTTAACAGCTGGCCCATTAACAGAAGATACATCTTACATGCAACCTAAGACACATGCCCATGGTGAAGAACTTCTCAAGAACCTTTTGGTTTTGCTAATGGCATACCACAAAAGCTATGGAAAAACAGAGGAATGTGCTGCTGTGAATTTACTTGTTTTTTTCTTTTATCAGAAGGGACATCATTAACTTTCATCTGTCATCTGAATGCCCACAAAACAAGGGATCAGGAATAGCTCCTCAGTGCCTGGAATGCTGTTTAGACTTTTCAGCATACAAGCATATGATGATGCTGGATGATTTACATTTTAAAGGAAAATGTGTCTTGTAATTACCAAAATTTCTCTCAGAAAGAGAAATTATTGTTCTAGTTGTCTGGAAACAGAGCTGACTTGATTGCTGGGAGTGAAAGGAGTCTGAAAATAGTCATCTAAGAGAGGCGCTCTAATTTCCTCGTTTCTTAACCAACTCCTGTTTGGTGTGTAGATTAAATTGGATACAACTCCCTCTGCCCCAAGCTGCCTTGACATCTGGAACTTGCTGGTGGCAGAGGCCAAGTTTAAGTCTTGAAACTGTCGATTCTCCATCTCACTTTTCATCACTTCTCTGTCTGCCATGGCACCACTCACCACCTGGTGCTTCCTAGCAGGGTCCTCTTTGGCAAATGCTGGAAGCTGGGCACAAAGAGAATGTGGTGAAAATCTCAGACCTTCCCAGAAACCCAGAACTTGAGTCTGAAAATGTAAAATTGATTCCACTGCTTAAATATACTGAAAGCAGAGACTCAGGGAGCTGAAATAGCAAACATCTCTGTTCTCCAGATGCTGTAAAGCCAGGGCTTTGCAGAGGAACTTTGATTTCATTAAACAATTTCCAAGTCCCATTCAGCATTACTACAATCCTGCTGGCAGCATTTCTTAAGAGCTGCTCTGAGAGGACAATCTTTAAACTCTGCAGTTGGCTCCACATTTAAAATGACTCTTGGACTGGCTACAGCGCTCTGCCTCAGCGCTTGGGAAAGAATTTTACATATTCGTCTTCTAGTGGAGTATTGACTGGTCCCAGCACACAAAAGGCAATTGGTTCTCTTTTTAGGGATGACATGGAAAGCTAAATGCTATCCAGACCACTGTAGCAAGGTGAAAAACAAGGATCTTGGGACTCTCAATGCCAAGGCCTTTCTGTTTGAATGGTCTGAACGGTCTCATTCCATGTGTTTCATTGTCACCTCTGACCGATTGCAGAGAAACCACGGCAGAAGCAGGTCAAAGAGCTCACCTGAAAGTTTTCCCTTGATCTGAGGCAGCCTGGTCTTGGCTCTGGCAGCAGGAAAGTTGGGCATGGCACGACAGGCTGCTCCTAAGAGTGTCCAGCTCAGTTTAAATCTTTTGTGTTGTGGTGCTCTGGTGTGGCCACAGCAGAACATTCCTGGCAAGAGGTGCGGGTGTCCAAGAGCTAGGAGAGAATTTCTTCAGCTGCACGGAACAAGGAGAATGGATGTAGAGAGAGGCTCCAGCTTTTGACTTGGAAAAGTTTCAGCTGGCATATTTGACCCCGTTCCCAATGCTGAAATCCAAGCTGGCTGGTAAAAAGTGCCCACCCTTTTTTCTTTTTTGGCTCACGAACCTGTACCCACCTCTCCCAAGGCAGTGCCCGGGTGGGATGGCACACCTGTGGTCAAGTTTCTGTTTGGCACCACCTCTGCTTGTCCCCCCCATGGTTCCTAGCACAGTCTCCATGCTTGTATAGCTCTACCATCTGGCACACACACGGAGTCTTTCCTGGGATGTGCCCCAGGTCAGTTCCTTTCCCAGGATCCCATGGCAACAACAGGGTGTGAATCCAGTGACCATCAGGTCTGTTGGCCTTTAGAGGTGTTTGCCCTAAACCACCTGTTGTGTTGAGTGATACCCAATTCCTTCTGTCACTTGAGGAGAAGGATTCCCCAGTGTCCAACCTCGTGACTGTCTCCCGTGCTGCAATCTGACAGCTTATAAGGAGGAAGAACTTCATGCTTTTTCTTATTAAGTTTGAGCCTCCCACGAGTTCTGTTTGGGAAGTTCTTAAAATGACCCCATGTCACAGAATTCAAGTGGAACTGCAATTTGAAGGTTAATGGAGGAATTTCACTCATGGAGTCTTCAGAGTGGACATGGTTACACCCACCTCTGCCTTGTGAACAGGCAGCAACAGGTGAGTTTGCTTGAAGGCAGCAGTTCCCAACATAATCCCGTTAACTTTTGGGCTGAAATTGTGAGCCCCAGTGATCTGCCATGTGCCTCGTGTCTAGGAGGCTTCTCATGGGTGCTTTGGTCTGCAGTGTGATGGTGGCAGTTCCTCGTGGGTGAATTCCCATCTGGTGCTGGGAATCCTCAGGGAATGCCAGCTTGGAAGTGCTTCCAGTTGCTGCCAAGACATGAAGGTCCTGGGTCCAGTGCTAAGGACAGAGTTGACTCACCTCACAGAGAACTAATGGCTAAAAGAGAACAAGATAACTAGATTCTACCTTTGGCTATGAACATATCAGAAATTCAGTGCTGGGAAATTCAGTCCGGGGAAAAAGGCATTGCAGCCCATCGCTTATCAGAGAATTACTGCTAAATGGAGAAAAGCTGACAGCAAATATTTACCCTTGGATCAATTCCGTTGAAAGGGCAATGTTCAGAGCAGAGCCTGGACAGGGGAGGTCAGGCATGGGATCAAGGCTGCGTTTATATAAAGACAGAGATATATGCACTGGGAATCCTTGCTTGGAAAGGGAAAAGACCGGAGGATTTTGGAAAACACGCTATGAAGATCTTAATTTTTCTCCTCACACTGAGCGTTTTCTCATGTTCAGGTAAGTTGGAGCCTTGTCCCCCTTTTTAGAGTGGTTTCGGGGGGAAAAGTATAAGCCTACAATGAACTTCTGATGGAACTGTGCCTCCCTCTCAGGCTTTCCAGCATATGACTATGACCTCCCTATCACAGAAGAGGCTCTCAATGCTTCCATTGCACAGATCAATTCCCAGTCATGGAGCAGAAACCTGTATGGTGTTGTCAGGAGCAGAGTCATGGGAGTAAGTATGCAGACAACAGAGGTCCTTTACCTGAAATGAGCTTCGCTGGGATGGAAAACTCTTTTCCACCCAGTCCTGGAAACCCAGATTTAGTTGGAGTCGGCTGATGCTGCTTAAAAGAGGTTGAGTTTGGGCCGTTATCTGAAGTTATGGCTTTAGGAACCTAAACATCTTTTGTATGTAAGTTTGTAATTAAAATACGTTAGGAATTCAGATTTTTTACGCCTATGGCAGAAGTCCTTGAGGGCTGTCTTGTAGGATTTTGTTCAAAAGTGTTGTTTTTAAATACCTCCAGCTAACTGCTTTGCTTTGGGCATCAAGCAGCCTGGTTCATCTGAAGCTCTTCACTGATTAAGTGCCCCTAAAATTCACAATTCTTTCTCTGATGTTTATTTATGTCATCTGTCTCTCCACACCAATTCTGGTTTGAACCTGCTGGAGCCTAAGTGCAAGCAGGAAGCCCCTACCTGTTTTAATTTGTGGTCCTCAGAATTATACTGGATACTCCCCGAGTTAAGGAGTTGAGATTTCTTAGTTCAAAGTTATAATGTCCATGCTCCTGAACACCCTCAGAGCCTTTCTGTTGCTATAGGTGGCCTGTATCAAGTCTCCTGAAAGAATTAATGTCAAGATGACATATGGATTTATATAGTTTGGATTAAAACCCCCAGCTATTTGAAACAAGTGGGAATTCGTTGTTTGTTGGGGTTTTTTGGGGGGGGGCATTGCTTTTTTCATTTTTTTTAAAGTCTCCCATCTTGAGCAAGAGCACTGATTGGACTATGAGAAAGAGAGAAGGATAATCAAAAAGGATTAAGGATTTTGTTGACCCTGCTCTCACCAGGTGGACATGTGGGACGGCGATTCTTACGGGCTAGATCTGCGGTTCAGCATCCGTGAGACCGTGTGCACCAAAGCTTCGGGGAGAGACCCCTTCACCTGTGACTTCAAAACTGGACCTTTCGTGGTAGGTGGGAATGGGAACCCTCCCCTCCGTGCAGGATCTTCTCAGGATGGGTCGCAATGCTGCTGGTGCTGGGAAATGAGGAATGGCTGGCTGCTTTGGATACAACCTGAAGCATGGAGTCAGTGTTAGGTGGGAAGGGTCAACGGTGGGAAACTCTTCTGCCTGGTCAGTGGAGAGGGCAGGGAGCCGAAAAGAGGATTTGTGTCTGGGAGCAGCGTGTAGTGAAGGTATGTGTGCTTTTGGGGCCAAATTCTAGAAGGAATGGCTTGTTCTCTAAGATAAGAGGGTAGAAGAGCTGATATTTCACTTGCTTTTACCTCTCTGGGCACCACATAAAGGGTTACCTTCCCGTGTACTGCAGATCCCCGCTCTGTGCTGTCAGTGCTGATTTCTCTCAGATTTTTGACTCTCAGCCTGAAATAAAAAGGCTCTTGATACAGCTTTTGCTCTTTTCTGACTCTTAAATCGCCAGCTTTGGTGGATATACTTTGTCTTTGAGTCTGGACTTCTCTGTGCACAGTTACTCTGGCCAAATCACCTCTCTGCTCTGCAGCTAAGCAGCTCGTGTGTGTGTGTGTGTAGATGGCGCCACGCAGAATTGTTGGTTACTGCTTTGCTGCTGTCCTTTAAAAATGCAAATGTTGACTGCCACGCTGTTATCCCTGTGTCCTAAACTGACACCATCCCCCTCTTCTTCTTGGGGCAGTATGGTAGTGTGAGGATGTGTTTTCCAAACTTGAGTGGAAGTTTCGCTGTGGTTTTTTGTCCAGTTACAGAGACAACATTTTTAAAGGCAGTTTAACTTCCAGAGCTGGTGCTGCCGTTGGCGTAACCCTGCACTGTGCTTCTCTTTGCACTGAGCTGTGAAAAGGATGTGGAGGTTTTACCCCTACCCTGAGCAGGCTCAGAGGTTTGTACAACAAACACATAGTTGTGGAGCAGTAACGTGTGTGTAGTCGTATATAAACGTTCTCAGGTTTCTTTCTCTTGGAATTTGTTTTTTAAATCCTTCTGCAGGTTCCCAGCGCCAATGATACTCCCATGAGAGGGTTTGTATTGGATGTTTGCTCTGTGAGATTGGGTCTATTTTGTTCTGTTGCAGCCCACTGCTTCCTGCAGGAGTGTTGTGGAAGTCTCTGGGGAGCTGATTGCCAACATCACCGTGCGGTGCCGTCGGGACACGTTCAGCTCTGAGTCGATGAGCAGCGAGGAGGTAAGGAGTGGGAAAGCCCATTTTTGCTGCCTGGAGGAGCGAAACTTCTGCTTACCCTCCTTTAACGAGAAGTCAGGTGTCTGTGTATGCCCCTGTTGCAGCTGGAGGTTTGGCTCAGGAGAGTGGCTGTAGTTTGAAATCCGGCTGTCAGCTGTAACTCTTCCCTTTCCATCAGCTGAGGGCTCTGACCTTGCCTGGGAGAGTGTGACTGTCTGTGGCAGTCTGGCACATCTATCAACTCCAGCACTTCCTTCATTGAATATGGGCCTGGAGAAGAATGACTGGCACTTCTTGGACACACACAAATCCCTATGGCTCTGGCTCTCTTACCAAACCCAGCTCCCAGCTGAGCACGTCATCACAGCACAGCCCAGGGCATTGGGTCTGCTGACATCTTTGTTCCCTTTTTGAGCTATTTTTTGATTTTTAGGGTGTTATTCAATGCTGACCTAACCTGGGAATTCCTGCTGGCTGTTTTCAAACTGTGCCAGTGTCCACTTTAGCCATGAGCTGACTCTTGAACTTGTGTGTCTGCACTTAGAACACAGCTCTATAGTGGGTGTTGTGCTTGAGGGGAAAGAGTTTAACAAGCAAGAATATGGACAGGTTTTATTTTTGGAAAATTCAGGGAGCTAAATGAAGAAGTTGAACTGTAGAATCACAGAATGGTTTGGGTTGGAAGGGTCCTTAAAGCTCATCTTGTTCTGCCCCCTGCCATGGATGGGGACACCCTCCACTTTCCCAGGTTGCTCCAAGCCCCATCCAACCTGCCATGGAATACATCCCAGGATGGGGCAGCCACGGCTTCTCTGGGCAACCTGTGCCAGGGCCTCACCACCCTCACAAGGATGGATTTCTTCCCAGTATGCCACCTAACCCTGCTCTTCTTCAGCTTAAGGCCAGTCTTCCTTGTTCAGTCACTACAAGCCCTTGTGAAAGGTCCCTCTCCAGCTGCCTTGTAAGCAAATGGGATTCTTTGCTACTTTTCCTTGGCTTGACTTGCCATATTAGCTCTTCATTTATTCTTTTTTTTTCTCAAAATCTCCCTTCAGAGCTGGCTAGCGAGTGCACCCCAGGAAGCCTGGCTCTGCAGAGCAGAAAGACTGCATGTGAAGAAGCCCTGGAATGTGTGGCACAGTCTGGGATGTTCAGTCAGTCCTCTGTGGGCTGACATTCCCGTTGTTTAACAGGGCACTCAGCACAAACACTTGCTTTTACAAGCAGACATCTTCCCCCAAGTCTTCCTTAACCATCACTTAAAATTCAGTGCGGTTGCCAATATTCCTGCTGGGGAATATATTTCCTGCAATGTTAATAAGGAATAAATGCCAAAGGGAATTACTGCGCTTGAAAAGTAAAGCGTTCCCCTCTGCAGAGGGCTGCAACAAGTGCACTGTAGCTCTTGCTGTGGGGCTGTAACTCTGCTCAGGGGGATCTCAGCATGGCTGGGGTGCTGTTGGTGTGCCTGTGGTGGTACTTGGATGGGAGAAGGAATTGTGATTGACTGAGGCTGGCATCACAGAATATCCTGAGTTTCATGGGACCATGGAGTCCAACCCCTGGATTGCGGGAGTAGCAGCAATAATCTTGTTTTCAGTGAGATTAAGAGTAAGGCTTGGAATTACTTCAGTGACCACCTAGTGCCTGAGGAAAAGGAGAGGAGGGACTTCTTGCCAGGTGAGGTTTTTAAAGGAACGTCTTTAATTTCCAGGTGATGCATGTGCCCATGATGACCCCGGACAGGCGAGGCAGCACTCGCAGGGAAGGTAAGGCAGTTCTGCCCTGCTGGAACACCCTGCCTTATGTTTTCCTCTTGGAACATCTCAAGGTCATCTGTCTGAGGGAGAAGACAACGTGAAAGATCAGCTGTTTGCTCCTGGTCATGGGCAACTGATTTTTTTCCCTTGCAGAGGAGTGTCTAGATGAGGGTGCAGGGAGAGCACTTTCCTGCCAAGCCAGGCCCTGCTGAGGTTTATACATGTTTTTAGGTTGCCAGATTTGTGCTCTCATAACCAGTACTTGTGTGCAGAATGCAATGCTGAATGCTTTCTGTTCCAGAATCACAGAGTGGTTTGGGTTGGAAGGGGTCTGAAAGATGATCTTGTTCCATCCCTTGCTGTGGGCAGGGACACCTTCCACCATCCCAGGTTGTTCCAAACCCCAGTGTCCAGCCTGGCCCTGGACACTTGCAGGGATCCAGGGGCAGCCACAGCTTCTCTGGGCAACAATCAGCACGAGTTTGAAAGTGTCTCATGCTCACAGATTGTCTCCGTGTTCTTTTTTCAGATGAGGCCTTTGCTCCTGAAACCTTCCCTTCCAGGGGGAGAGGCAGCAGCCGTGGAAACTGGAACAGACCCAGCTACTCCAGCCCTGACAGGATGGAATAACCTGGTTTGGGTGAGTGTGGGTTAGGGTTAGGGTTGGGAGGGTCAAGGAACCTACAGCTCCAGGAATGCTGGGGCTGGAAAAGGCCATCCCAGCCAGGCTCCAACTTTGCTGCTCCCACATCTTTCTGGTCTGGAGCACCCATGGTGATGGTGTTCAGGTTAGGGTAGGCTTAGGGTTAGACTTAGGGCTGGGGTTAGCTTTTAGACACCCTGGGTCTGGAGGTTTTGTGGCAGGGTGGGGAAGTGACTGCTCGGGATGAAGGATTTTAGCTACTTCACTCCTGGGCTACAGAGCTCTTGGCTGTCACTCGCTTTTGAGTCGTCCATCCTGTATCCTCTGGAGTACACCAGACGCACAGCTACTGTGAAAAGCGTGCAGGAAAATCCATCTGTAAACTCAGAGTTTGAGTTTAGTGCAGGGTTCTAGCCTTTTTACCTCCATTTACCTCGTGGCAAGGACAGTGAGGGACAGCAGCGTGTCCAGAGAAGGGATCTAGAGGAACGGCCACGTCTTTGTGCCAAATCAGCTGCCAAAGGGCCACACAGCTCCTCGAACAAAAACCGAAGGGATCTGGGAGAACCACGGTGTCGTTTGCCCGGGAGAAGCACCTGTCTGGGAGAATCCGTGAAGGAGATGTTTGGAAGCCAATTAATGGGGATGATAACGAAAGGCACAGGTGATTTATTGGAGCTGGCAGATCCTATCCTAGACAAAGCACCTTTGCTGACCTGCCTCTGCTGCTCTGTGAGGGAGCAGCTCTGATCGCTGCTGATGCTTTACCTGCCCGTCTTAAAGAGTTAATCTAAAGGGAAGAGGTTTGAAAGGGTTTTAGACGGAATGAGCTCATTCTTTGGCGTGCTAAGCAGGTTTGAAGTAGTTGGGAAGGGGAAAGGAAATTGCTTAGTGCTCCGTCTTTGTGATTGAAAAGGATTCGAGTACATAACATTAGCAGGTCTCTGTCCCTGTGGAGTGCCAAAACTTGAGTGCTCCCTGCGTGTGGAGCTCAGCTCCAGCCTGCTGCGTTGGAAACGAGACAGTTTTAGATGGAATTTAGCACCGATGACTCACCAGAAGCTAACACATGTTACTCATAAGCGTATCCGTGGTAAACCTCGATGTGCTGAAGGAGACAAGCCTCCTGCTCTCCTGGAAACGAGATATCAAAGGAAAACCCAGGCACTTTGTTCTGTTTGTAAGAATCATTTCATTAAATCCATATGCTATTTTAGTTTATCCCTGAGCCACTAAAGCCAACAGGCCTTTGGAATCACTGTCTGCCTTCTTATAGAAATCTTTAACTTTTCTTTGCCTTTGGAAAGGGCCAGGTATCTTTAATTCTCTGGCTCTCGAGAAGAGCTATCCCCTTTAAGCAGCACCCAGAAATGCTTTGTGTTCTTGTGCCTAAACGTCTAACAAACCTCCAAATCAAAGGCAAGATGTAAAATCTTCCTGAAAATAGAACGTGGAGGAAGCGGGGAGGAATTTATGGTTCTTGAAACCCAGAGCAGTTGGAAATTTAATCCTTTCTGCCTGCTCTTGGAGATGGGCTGCAAGTGTCATTTAAGGAGCTGTATTTCATGCCAGTGTTGTCTATGGGGCTGTGTTTCCGATGAGTTTCCTGGGCTTTGGACATGTCAGAGGCAAATACATCAGGAGATTTAAAGAGAATATCAACTCCACCCCCAAAGCTCCTCGTTTCTCTTGCTTTTTTCCATTTGACTTATTAGTTGCAAAGTCTGGAGAGGAGTCTTCCCGATTTTGCTCGCATCCAGAATTAGAGGATTTCATTTGAAGCCAAAAATTAAACAGATTTCCTGTGTCTGAGGCCAGGAAAAGTTATTCCCTGCTGTTTTCCCTGGGTTTTGGCATATGTGTGATCCTGGCTGGCATTATTCCAAGCCATGCAGGGTTTGGTGGGGGCATGGGAAATGGGTGCTGAGTTTTGAAATGGCAGGAGGCTCGACTGGCTTAGCTTAGCTGAGAAGATTTTGGGGGAGGCTGGGGAAATAGCAATTTAATAATAGAAGACTTTCATCTCTTCCTGAAAGAACCTGGTGCTGACAGGCAAAGCTAGACAAGTCCAGGTAAGAAGTGAAATGTGATTTTTTTTTCTTTTACACACCAGAGTGGGTAACTGACTGCTGCAAAAATTGCTCAGGCAAGTGGCTGACAGTTTTTCATGCTGGATTTTACATTTCTTAGCTAGGCCTTCTTATCTTTTTGGCTTCAGGAATTATTTCAGGAGAATTCTGTGCCTGACTTTGTGCAAGAAGCTAGGCTAGATGAACTCACTGGTGCTTTGTAGCTCTTTTTATTTATTAGAATGTGCTAAATATTCAGGAGGAAAAAGAATCGGTGGAATTGTTATATAAAGAACATTTTCAAGTCTTCAGTCTTCAGACCCACCAGTCTGCTGGTGCCTGCAGGAATTAGAAATTGAATATGAAACACCCCATCAATGATTAATGAGCTTACTTCAGTGACAAGTCCTAATCAGATTTTCTGGATTTATTTCCTCGCCCATCTCCAGAACTGGGGAGACGGTGAAATTCCCGCGGCGTGCTCTGGGGCCAGAGCATTTCCCATAAATAGCTGAGGCACACGGAGTGACAGGAGGGGGGAAAGCTGCTCTGCAAGAGCGGATCACCTGTTAGCAACCTGAGCTGGAACCTGCTTAATGGTGCTCGTGGCTCTGAATTGCAAAGAGGAGCCTAAAACCAGCTCAAACCTGCCGACCACCTTAATCCCCGGGGAGCAAAAGGGCCCTGATGCTCTGCCCTTCCAAAATCACAGTTTTTTCTTGTGCACACCCGTGGATTGTATCTGGAGTCTCCCCAGCAATGCTTCATGTCCTTGAACAGGAAAATCAAGAATCAAGCTTCTGCCACTGCAGAGTACAAGTAGATGGTGGATGCTGATTGTGTCTTACTCGTTAATCACGCAAGGAAAGTGGTTTTTAACAGGAAATCAACTTCCTTAACGATCAAGCCGAGGGGCCGTGATTTCCTCCTCAAGTTTTCTGTGTTTTCCTCACAACTGCTCTCTGACTGAGGTCTCTGTCAGCTGGCACAGCTCGCTGCTGGTGGGAGGGTGGTGGTGGCAGTCTTGAGGGGCTGATTAGCAGGAGAGGATAGACTGGCATCCTTTGTGTTAGGGTGGGTTTGTTTTTTTTCCAACGGAAGAATAACAGGCAGCATTGGGCCTCTTCTGAGAAATCCAGGATCTGACCTTCAGGGTGAAATGGATGCTTATTTATCTGTCTCCTATAAATGTAATAACAGAGCAGGGTTCAGGGCTCTCCTGGGGTGTGGAAAACTGAGCTTTAAACCCCAGGGTCCTCATTAAGGAGCTGCTTAGTTTTAGTCTTGGTTTTATATCCTCGTGTCTTTGTTTCTGCCTCTCCCGTTCACCCACCCACTTTCCAGGGTTCTCCTAAAGGAGCTTATTGCCTTCTGTGGGGTGGAAGGGAAAAAAAAAATGAAGCACCAGAGGGAGGGAGAATCCCTGCAGAGCGGGATCTTTTGCGGGGTGCGTGAGCTCCGTGCAGGATGAGCTTTGGGAGCGGGAGCCGGAGCAGTTCGGTGCTTGGGGATGACAGCATGCTTTCATCTGTTCAGAGGCAAAGGGCTCAGGGGGAGACAGAGCCAGGCAGGACCTTTCCTGCAGCTGGGGTCGGAGCATGGCCAGAGCTGTTACAGCAGAGAGGAGAATCGCTGTGGCAGCCTCCTGGTGCTGTGAAC
>VZSR01000478.1:722160-737856 GCA_013398615.1 Brachypodius melanocephalos
GTTGTTTTGCTTTGCTTGGATGAGCGGGGCTGGGAACATCACCCCTTCAAGGCCCGAGTCCTTCATCATCTGCCTCTCTTCCAAATTTTTTGCTGCACGTCTTCTTTTCCAGTGGGGCTGATTTCACCCCTCTGGGCTGGTTTTGGGTAGAACCACGACTCTTCACTGGACAGGAACAGCTCAGGTGCTTTATGACACTCCTGAGCTCAGGAGGTTGTGGCTTGGGTCTTTTTATGTGTCTCTTACTGGCCCAGGTGAGCAGAAGACCTTCCTGGCCTGTTTCTCCAAGATGGTTCCCTGGCAGGGATGAGGTGGATTGACACAGGAAACAGCTCCAGCTGGGCTTGTGCTCTTCCCTGTTTCATTCTTGGTTTTCTCAATTCCCCAGCAGATCTGAGGGCCAGGAGTTGGGCTCAACAATCCTTGTGGGCCCCTCTGGCTCAGGATACTCCATGACTATATTTTGCTGATATGTGATAATTAAATGTGCACTTCTCTACACACACACAACCCCCACAAGGAAAGAAAAAATGGGAAAAAAACCCACCAAACACTTATTTTTTTCCCCCTCCCAGCCAAAATGATTACAGGGTACTGCTTTAAGCTCCTGTCTGCACGCATGCAAATGCCTTCACACCTAGGAGCTGATGTGGCATCTGCTGTGCAGATGTTTATGTGGCAGCAGGGAGCAATATTTCCTTTGTCCACATTACTTTCCTGAGCCATTCCTGGTCTCAAATCGCTGACTCAAGCACTCGATGCTCCAGCATACCAATGATCCTTGCTAGGGATGCTCCCTTCCAACTCCCCTGGCTGAGAGTTTGGTCTGTGTAAGCAGAGCATGGGTTTTGTTGTTGGACTTTGCTTGGGGAGCGGAGATTTATGCAGCAGCAGGGACAGGGAGGGAGCTTTCCCTGCACCTTTAGAGGCACTACTTACCCTGGAAGGAATGTGCAGAGTAGGAATTCTCTCCTCTTGCAGACTTTGAGGCTGTTCAGAAACTCTGAGGCAGCAAAAAAGGGAAGGGAGACAGCAAAGCCATGGGGGTGCGAGACTGGGGCTCGCTGCACGCAGGGACTTTGTGACTGAGCTTTGTTGCCTCACCAGAAGGTGGGATGTTGTCACCCTTCCAATGCAAAGCAGCTGCAGGATGAGGGAAGAAGGGAGAGTTTGGATCTGTATGGTGATTTGGGGAATGAGCAGGAGCAACTGCAGCTGCCCACGGGGGGACAGGACACCCAGCCCCTGCTCAGACTTCCAGCACTGCAGTCTGTCCCCAGAGAAGGGTGGAAACTGCTGACTTCTTGCTCTCTGAGTAAAGCAGTAAAACCTGCATCCATGGCAGAATCACTCCTTTTATATTCATTTTCTCTGCTTGGTTTTTTTTTGTACACCGTGATGCTTTTTATGCTGACGGTGTCCGGGCAGGAATTCCCGTGGTGTGGGATGGATGAAGGACAACACCACGCAGTGATGCTGCAGAAAAACTGGGCTCAGTTCCCTTCCCTCCCTTCAGCCAGCACTTGTGGAATTTGGGCTCCAGGGTGCCATGCCAAATCTCGTTTGCCGGATCCTGTTTTTAGCATCATGGCACAGATACCCAGTGATGGACACCCCACCCCTGGATGTGTTCAAGGCCGGGCTGGGCAGCGCTTGGAGCAGCCTGGTCTAGTGGAAGGTGCCCTGAGATGGTTTCTAATGTCCCTTCCAGGCCAGTCTGTCATTCTGTGATCCCTGCTGGGCTCTGGTGTGGTTTGTGCCACCCTGGGACTGGCACTGGTGCGTTGGTAGCCCTACAGCAAATTCTGTTCACGTGGGCTAGCTGGGAATGGGCTGAGCTACCAGCAATAAACAGGGGCTCAGTCCTACATGGAACCAACCTAAAAAAGTTCCCAAAGAGCAGAGATGATCAGCCCATGTTAGAGAGAAGGCTGTGGCTCATCCTGGAGGAATGTGGAGATTTCCGGGCATACGCTCTGCTGTCAGCAACCTCAGCTCAGGTTGCTCGTCCAGGCTGACCCCTGGATGATCTCTCTGAAATGAAGAGGCCTTAATTGCCAGCCCCATGTCCTGATCCAGAGTGGGGAGCTGCTGGGAGCAGGACCTGAGCGTTTTCCCCTCGGCTGTGCCGTGGGGTGTGGGGTTGGCAGCGTGTCTGCGAGTTCAGCACTTGGGAGGGTCCTGAGGAGACACAGCTGTGCTGAGGGTGGAGAACATCCTCTGTGGCACGATAAATCCGTGGCTAATTCCAGGGCTGCTGCTGAGCGTGGCTGGTCACTCCTGCTTCCCACTGGTGCTGATGCCCACTAGATGTCAGAGTTGAATAAGTGCAAGGGGAGGCAGCATCTCTGTTCTCAAGTTATTCCCGTTTCCTCCCCGTTCTGATTTCTGGCCAGCTGTGTGATAAAATGACCTTTGTGCAAGGAGGGTCGGCGTGTTTAAATGGTGAAGAGAAGAGGGGATGCAGAGGAGAAATGACTGAGGCAAAAAAATCCTGGCCGGGTTGGAGTGCTTGTTTTGCCTGTGGCAGCCCAGAGCTTAAATTCTGCTCCAGGCACAAAGATGGTTTTGCTTTTTACTCTGCGGGACAGTGGAATTTTCTTTTTCCTGCATGACTGACTTATCCTTTTTGATGAGATGGCTTTGAATCGAATTTCCCAGCCACCCCTTGCCTTGGCTGTGCAGTGCCTTTGGTAAGAGGGGAGCTAGAGAAGCAGATGCTGCTTGTGGAGAGGGCTTGATTTTAGAGTTCAAGTCCAACCTGTTCCCAGCTCCCACCTCAGCTCTTACTCAGGAGCTCAGCTCATTCACTGCAGCTGCTTAACTTCAGCAAGAGCATCCTAATGCCTCTTAAAGATTAGGTGTGCTAATTAATGCTGCCACAATCAGGAAGAAATTTGCTGCTGTGTGGCATTCACAGCTGCCACAGCGTTTGCTCCTTTTGAACCTCCCGCTGGCTTTTAAAATCCTGATTTCCCGCCCCCATCCCCGCTTATTTCCCAGGAAAAATTGTTGCCTCTGTCTTGTGGCACAGCGGGAATTCTCTGAAGGAAATGGAGTGCCAGCACTTGGCAGTCATCAGCTGGTGAAGGCTTCTGAGAGGGTGATGGTGATGTGTCTGTGGGCACCACTTGTCCTCTGGGGCAAACCAGGAGTCTGGGCTGGAAAACCAGCGTTAGACCTGGAAAGGGGAGCTTAAAACGTGGGCCTTGACTCTTCCAAGTAAGTAAAGCTCCTGGAAGTTATCTAGATGTCCACTGGAGATTTAATCAGGGGGAGATTAAGCTGGGAGAAATGTAGCCCAAGTAAGAAATTGGGATTTGGTGCTGGCCTCCAGAGACCAAACTGGTTTAGAGCATTATTTATCTGTGAGACTTGAAGGAGGAGACCACCAGGAAAACCACAAAGCCTGGCAGGATCCCAGGGATTACAGGCCTTGATTAATGAGAGTTTAAAAAGAATCTTATGTGCTTTTGGAGAAGGAATATTTTTTTCTGAGCAGTGGGAAGGTGATGCTGCTGGCTGAGCCTCCCGATCTGGAATGAACAATGGAGAGGAAAAAAAACCCCAGCATCCCTAGTGGAAGGCTGTGGGTTTAAAGAGAAAAGAAAACCCCATAATCTCATCAAGGAGAGGTCCTGTGCAGCAGAATGGGGGCCAGAAATAATCCAGCCTAGGGCTGCATGGACACCGGTGGGTTACTGGGGTACACTTGTTGAATCTTTTAGGTTGGAAAAGACCTTTAGAATCATCAAGCCCAACTGCCAACCTACAGATGGGGCAGCAAAACCCCAATAACTTTTCCTATGCCTCTTTCAAAGGTCTTTAATTTCCTTTTGTGTTCGAATACTGGAAGCAGTCTTGTTCAACGGTGAGAAATCTCCATTGGGCAGGAGGCTTGCCAGGGGCTTCGGGAGCAGAGAGAGTGGATAAAAAAGGCAAACCAGAAAACCCTGGGGTGGTCTCTGATGCAGGGGCTGCTAAGGAATATTTTTATACCTTTCCTGCTTAGTGGAATGGTCTTGCAGAGTATTTTGATGGGAAGAAGCTCTGACTGCAGGTGATGCTAGAACCAATTGCAAAAGCCTTTGAGTTGTTTGGTTTTCTAAGCTGGTGTTTTATTAATTGCCAGCTTTTAAAAAACCCCACTTGTCCATGCAATTTTTTTCCAGCTTCTTGAGCTCTTTTTAAGCATTCACAGCTCCTGCTGGTGAATTTTCTGGAAGAGGCCCCACACCACCTCTCCTAACAGAGAGAAAACGACTCAAATGCATGAGGTTTATGCATCGAGAAAGGCACACACCCCCTCTGAAAGGGTTGGAGCAGCGGATCTGTGCATCTGCAGTGCATTCAGTGAACCAAAACACAGCTTTTTGTCATAAAAGCTTTCTTGCCTAAGTTTGAAAATATACCTGTTGAAGTGGAGGTGTCTGAGGCAAGACTGAAAGGGAGTGGTTATGTGCTCTTTGGAGAGTGTCAGAGATTTCAGTTCCCTCACTGAAAGAGGATGGGACCACAGCCTGGAGCCGAAATAATGGGCCTTGGTTTTCTGCCACGACTGTATGACTGTGCCTTCCTCTAGGATGAGTGCTCATTATGACTCTTTCATCACAAAATGACTCCAGTTGCTATCTGATGTTGGGCAACAGGCCGTGTCCTGACACTTCTGCACTCGTCATTGCTCTCTGGCTGGAACAACTCTGCATAAAGTTGCCAGCAACCCAGTTCCCCTGAAAATTCCTGTTTTTAAGAACTTCCTATTTATTGAAAACATTTCCTGGTTGCTGCTGTGAGCAAGAGCAGAGATTCCCGGCGTGGTGCTCCTGCCTGCCCTCGACTGACATTTGCAGGGTTGGCTCTGCTGGAGAAGAGCAGAGGGCTGGAATTCCACAGGGATGTGCTGGGAGGCTGGAGCCTGCCACGGTTTGAATGTGAATGCTGCTGGTGCAGGAGGCTCCCCGTGCTTTGTATTCACAGCCACAGTCTGATGCTGCAGGGCTCTTGGCCTCGCAGGGGATTCCAAAACCTGGGAACCTGGTTTGCAGGATCTTTGGAATCTGCCCCTCCGAGCAGCCAGAGAAACTGCAAGGCTCAGGTCTGGAGTTTAAAACTCTCTCTCTTTTTCTTTGCTTGATGCCAGGGCTGTTCATCTAGGGATGAGGCTTCTGTGGGACCTGGTGTGAGTGGTTTTCTTTCCAACCCCAAGCGTTCCCAGACCTGCCACCCTTTGCACAGCCCTGGTGCGTGCAGTGGTGGAAGGAGCTGCTTTCACCTCCAAGCTCCCAGAGCCAGGAGCCAGTTTGCCAAAAGTTTCTTGTGCTTGTACCTCCCCTTTGCTCCCAGAGAGAAGGAGAAACAGAAGAGATCTGTGTTTACACGGGAGAGGTTCTTTTCAGCTCTCAACGAAGGAGAGGCATTTTTGCCCATATGTGTGATTTGCCAAGAGCAGGAAATCCACTCCTTGGCAGCCCATGACGTATGGCAGAGCTCAGGAAAGGCCCAGTTGAAAGTCTTGTGAGCGCTTTGCCTTGTCCTTCCTTGGATGTCTCATCGCTTCCCTTCTGGAAGAGCAGCGAGTGATGTGACTGCCGTCCCAAGCACACACCTCCCCAGCCCCTAAAGCGTTAAAAATGATGGCAACAGCTTTGCTCCAGAGCTGGTAAATGATGATCTGAATAGCTGAGCCCAGTGTGGGCCAGGACTGCGTGCCAGGTTCCCTTGCACTAATCCCAATTAACCACGGGACATGCTGCTGCATGGGGGCACGGAGCACAAATGCTTTGCCGTGATTTCAGACCTGTAGGTGCTTGCCAGCACGGAGCGCTGCTCGCTTTGAGGTTCCTTGTTCTTCTGAGTCCGCTTTTAGAGGAGAATCAAACGAGTCAGCCACCATCTGGCTCCAAGACACTGATTTTAGCAAATAACAATCCCAAAAAGTCTGTCTTCCCGTCGTTTCTCTCCCCCCTCATCCTGCTCTTCGCTGGTCAGGGACAGCCAGTTCGAGTGCGCGAGGGAAACACAGCTGAGGACGTGAAAAGCAGGGAGACAAGGCAGCTCTGAAACTGGGTTAGAGATGAAACGAGCCTGAAATTTGGCAGCTGCAGGCAAGGCTGGGTGGCCCAAGGGAAATGGCTGGAAATGATTGATGAGATAAATGATTAATGAAATGGTGTGATTAGCCCAGCACGGGGTTGCGTTGCTGTTTGGATCCCAGAGACACAAACCAAGAGGAGCTGGGTGGGTGTGAGGGGTGCAGAGGAACAAGTGCAAGGGCAGCATCTCCCAGAAGGCAAGGAGATCACTCAGGTCAACCTCATGTTGGCTTTATTGCACCCCCTGGGTTTAAAATGTGCCCCCCTGTTTGGAGGGTTGACTCATCATTTGGTACAGGATTTGCCATCTGCACAGCTCTCTCTGTCTCTCTGTTCAGGCAGCTCAAATAGAAAGAATTTCATTTGAATCTCATTTTGCACATTGGTTTTTCTCTTACCTTCACTGCCATCCACTGAACATCTGGGCAGAGCAGGTTGTTTTTGGTGTATCAGGAATTTTGAGTCTCTTGGGCTTCCAGGGGATATTTATATGGGGATATTAATAACCTTGGAGAGGGAGGTGTGTGTTCAGGCCTCTTTCTGCTTTTTCCTGGCAGACACTTCTTTCAGGAAAGCAGGATGTCCGAATAACAGCTGATCTGTCGTGCTGATAGTTGTGTCAGAGGACACAAAGATCGATCTGTGTTTGCACTCCCCACCAGATCCCTGGGAGATTTTGGAACCAGGGGAGTGCTCGAGGGAACTCGTTGCATCCGCAGTTAGATTAACAGAGTCAGCTTTTGGAATGGCCATAACCGTGCCCTCGAGGGTCTGGGGTTCAAGTTTGCCAGCTGGAAAGACAAATGCATCGTTGTGTGATTCTGTGTGATGCCTGTTTCTCAGACCCAAATGTTTACAGCACCCAGCAGTGCCAATCCAGCCTGTCCAGTGGGAGGCAGCTTGGAGAGCCTTCCTCTTTGGACCCATCAGATGGATGTCTCTCTTTCCTGAATGCAGACACAGGTGTTGGCTTTCCATGGTTGGTGTGGCCTAACACGCCCTCCAAAATGAAACACCAAGATTAGAGCAAAAGCTGCACCCAGGAGATGCTGTTTGTCCCAAAATTTCCAGCATCTCCTGGTTATTTAACGCCAGCTGGCTGGGGTGGCTGGAGACTAAGTATGGGTGTGCACGTATCCATGCATGGGTATATAGAGATATAAAATTTTCTTCAATATCTACAGGATTTTCTTCTTCCCCTGCACTCTGCGGTTCTTCAGCTGTTGTTGGTTAGGAGGATGTTGATGTATAGAAGCCAGAAATGCCGTACTTCTTCACCTCTCCCTTTCCCTGAGTGGCTGCTTCGAGAATTCTGGAAGCTGAGCTGATATTCCGAGTAACACCAGTCTGGGCTCTGTTCCTGCTTTTCCTGCTAAATAGAGCCAGGGAGCTGCACAGAGGAAACCAGCTCTGTATCAAGGTCGTTCATTTCCCCAAGGGCAATAAAATTCCATGAAGCTGATTGCCAGAAGACTAAAAGCTGGATTTTTCAGCAGTCCTGAATTTAGCCCTGTAACTATGTTGGTTACTCACTAGGCTGGATGTGAGCTCTGGAATGACTTGGAGAAAGGTTAAGGGGGGAAAAAATCCAGCGTATTTCTGTGTGTCTGTCCTCTGGTCGTCCTTTGCTCCTTCTTAGCAACGTTAAAACTGTGTTTTTGGGAGAGTGTGCTCTCTCAAAGGCTGGGGTGGAGCCCTTGGGCTGGGTGCCACCCCTCTTTAAATGCTGAGGTGGCTTTCGGGTGCTTGGCAGTTCTGTGAGCGCAAAGCCACCAGCCAGAGGGTTTGGCTGACCTTCTGCAAGGCCTTGAAATCAGGAGATAAGGAGCTCTTAGGAAAGCACAGGAGCCGTCCTTTGCCTCACTCCTGCTGACGACAAGGCTGTTGGGTGGCTCCTCCTGGGGCTCCTGTGAACCATCACCCGTGATAATTTGGCTTTGCCACGTGCTTGGGCTCTGTGATGGTGAAATGCCAGGGTGGCACTGCAGCTGTGCCTCTCCTTGGCTGAACATCAAGAGGCAGGCATCCAAATGTCAGGTTTTTGGTTTTTTGGGGTTTTTTTTCCTTCCTTTCTGTGCCATCTAAATCTTTTTTAAATGAAGGGATTAAAACAAGGGAGAAATGAGATCTCTGTGTGTAATCTGTGCTCTCCTTGAGGCTGCAGAGTTGTGTGACCCCAGGAAAACCAGACCTTGCAGACTTTCCTTTGCTGCAAAGGTGTCTCCTGCTGAAATAACCAAAGATTTGCCTCCAGCTGAAGCCTCCAGGGCATGGAACCCTACCGAGGGTCACCTTAGCAAAACCAGCCCCTAATACTGCATTGCTGCTGAGCTGGATGGGAAGCATTTGAGACCAAAGATCTCTAAGATGTGTCATCCTCATGAAAAGGAGGACAAAGAGCTGTACAAGAGCCTGGTGCTCTGGTCTCTTCTAGGATGGGACTGGTTGAGATTTTGTGGTGCAAGGAATTAATTTTTCTTGTTTTCATAGACACACAGAATGGCTTGTGTTGAAAAGGAGCATCCAGCTCCTGGGACAACTTCCACTATCCCAGGCTGCTCCAAGCCCCATCCCAACACTTCCAGGGATCCAGGGGCAGCCACAGCTTCTCTGGGCACCCTGTGCCAGGGCCTCACCACCTTCACAGGGAAAAAAAATCCTTCCCAATATCAAATCAAAACCTTCTCTGTGTAAGTGTGAAGCCATTCCCCCCTGTCCTGGTATTCCAAGCCTTTATAAAAAGTCGCTCTCTATTTTTCTTGCAGGTTCCCTTCGGGCACTGAGAGGCTGCAATTTGGTCATCCCAGAGCCTTTTCTTCTCCAGGTGACCACCCCCAGCTCTCCCAGTCTCCCTCCAGAGCGGAGGCACTCCATCCCTCAGATCATCCCTGTGGCCTCCTCCGGGCTCTCTCCAACAGCTCCAGGTCATTCCTGTGCTCCGAACCCCAGAGCTGGAAGCAGCGCTCACGGTGAGGTCTCCCTGCTTTCCCGTAAGGTCTTGGGAGCTGAAAAGCCTCAGGAGAGATGTCACAGTCCCATTCCTTGCTCTCAGACTGCTCTGCAGCCATTCCCTGGCTTCTGCAAAGGCACATCTTGCAGGCTCCCTGGGATGCTGGGAATGCAGAGGGTAACTCCCAGGTGCTCGTCATGCTCTCTTCCCACCTGTCCTCCTTCCCTTCTGCTGGATGTGACACACACTCCTTGGGGTGTTGGGAATACTGTCAGCTGTCAAAGTCTGTTTCAGAAGCCAGGCTGTACTTGTGATTTGAGGGACCTTTGAGTAAAGCAGAGGACAAGAAACAAATAATGTTTGGGTTTTTTTTTTTTTTAAAAAGATGGGCTATAAGAAGAAAACGCTGCAGAACAAAATGGAAGGCTGAAAGTGATTGACAGACTGGTTCCATCAGCTGCTTGCTCTCACAGTAACCATATACTTTTTAATATATATATTTAAAAAGCAGCACTTTTCCAAGTGTCTTCATGCTGCACCTTGCCTGCTCTTGGTGTGAGTGGAAGGCAGTGCTTGATGCTCCTCTGCAAGTTGCAGCCAGTCTGCTGCCGGCACGCTCCCAGGTAAAGGCATGGTGCAAATGTCAGAGGAGTGTCTCCAGACTTGGAAAATCAGCTGTCATTGCTTTCACCTTAACATGACATGAGATCCAAGGGGCGGGGAGAGGATAGGACAGCCAAAAACTGAACTCCAAGCCAAATCAGGTCTGCCTCTGAAAGCAGTTTTCTCTTCCAGAGGTCTCTTTCTCTTTACATGGGGTGGGCTGGCCGTGGGCAGCTGCCAGATGCCCTCCTGGATTCTCTCTCTCTGCTCCTCCTTGGCAGGGCAGAGGGAGAAAATAAGGTGAGAAATCTCCTGGATCAAGACAAAGGCAGAGAGATCATTCTTCAGTTACTGTCATGAGCAAAACACACTCGCCTTGGGAGAAATTAATTTAATTTATTGCTAAAATTTGTGCAGCCTGGAGAAGAGGATACTGAAGGGAGGCTTGAGAGTGGAATTCAGCTTCCTCCCAAGGGACAGCCCCCATCTCTGCTCTCTGTGACAGGCACAGGACCCAGGGAATGGCTGGAGCTGTGTCAGGGCAGGGTCAGGATGGAGAGCAGGGAAAGGTTCTTCCCCCAGAGGGTGCTGGCACTGCCCAGGCTCCCCAGGGTACGGGCACAGCCCCGAGGCTGCCAGAGGTCCGGGAGAGTTTGAACAATGATCCAAGGGATGCGCAGAGTGGGATTATTGGGGTGTCTGTGCAGGGCCAGGGGTTGGATTCCATGGTCCTTGTGGATCCCTTCAAACCCACATGATTCTATGATTAAAATAGATTTGGACGGTGAAAAACAAAGACAAAAATTAAACCAACATTTTCTCTCCAACCCTCTTTGCCCAAGCTGGGCTTCCCTCCTTCATTCCTAATTCTTCCATCCCTGTCCCCTGAGGGCCTGGGAATGGTTGCAGCCAGCCCATAACATCTCTCCTCTGCCATTCCTCCCTCTTCCCACTTTTCCCCAGGAAGTACCGGGCAGAGGCGACAGAGCAGCTACAGCAGTGGAGGAAATGGGCCGAGACATCCAAAATCTGGGCTGTGGGCAGATGGGTTTGTCCTTAGGGCTTTCCTTTCTGAGTCCAGTGCAGGAAACAGCACTGACCTTGTCTTGCGAAATATTTGGGGTTCAGCTGGTGACTGTGCTGCTCGAGGGTGTAATGAGGCTGCCAAGTTATCTCGAATTCCCACTTCCCTGTTTGTCCTGGCCTTGCAAGTGTGGTGTTTAATAAATCCTTTGCAACACTGAGAATTAAAGGCTGCTTAATAGCTTGTCACTTCAGGTTTCTGTTACTTCAGCATTTGCATAAGTGCATTCATGATTTTGGCACCCCACTCCAAGCCACCCCAGACGCTGGAGCTCCTTGGCTCGCCCAGCAGGAGGAAGCAGGGCTGGGGGAAGATCACAGGGGCTGGTTTTCCTGTGGGGTGGGCAGGAATGTTCTGGCAGAAAATAGGCAGCTTCCAGTTGAGCCAGGCTAGACAATCTGAAGTCTGTGGTCCTCCCACTTCTCTTTTTCTCTGGCAGCTACTCCAGCAGCAACAGCTGCTTCTTCAGCCCAGACAGCTGAGCTCTTCTTCCAGAGCAGAGAAACCTGGGCCCAACTCATCATCTCTGTTAAATGCCCCCACATCCCATCGTGGCGAGCTGAGCTGGTTGCCTCATTGAGCAAAACCCCCAAATCCCTGGAAGCTGCCAGGACTTCAGCTGGCTATCTGGAGGAAAGAACCATTCTGCCCTTCTCCTGGTTTTGTTTTCCCCTGTGAGCCATCACCTTTTTCTCAGGAAAATGTGTTTTGAGTACCCAGCCTGCGATGTGTTGGATGTGGACCCAGATTTTTTGTTTGGAAGGAGTTTTTTTGGCTGCGCCAGTCAGAGCTGGCTGAGGTTCCTTTTCCTTGTAAATAAGCAGGGTAACCATGGCTGTGTAGCTGGGCTCCAGAAGAAGCTGAACTCCAAACGATGAGGCAGGAGTTGCTCATACCGCTCCAGATGCTTCTGAAAGAGGATGAAATGAGTGTTGAGCTCCTTGTTTATATAGATTTTATCACCTGTAACTACCCTGAAATGGGCTCTGTAGTCCAGCTTCCGAATCTTAGAGGAGAACTTCTTCCCCAAGCCACCGACTTACTGGGCATGACCTTTACAATTGTAAATAACGCTGTTTCCCCTTGTCCCTGTCATCTCTTCCTACCCTGCATTGCTAGTGATGTACCAGGCCTCATCTAGATTGTTCTAAAATACATATTAAACACTCTGCTTTGGTCTGTCAATGTTAATATATAGGCATTTTTCTTCTGTAAGGGAGATTCCTCTGACTCTTCCAGTTCCTGGCTTATTTCTAGGAAGCAGCAAAGCATCATTGACAGAGCCCATTTGCAGTCTTGTTCTCTGATGATTCCCTCAGCTTTGTAAAATCTTTCTGAGAGCTCTTTTAAAACTGCTCCTTTTGCTTTTGGAGACCCTCTGGTTGAATACTGGGCCTCAGAATACATGGCTGCTGAGCCAAGGCCAGATTCAATACTCCACAAATTTCAGGTGGAGGATTTGGGAAATTGATGCTTCCACTTCTCAGGAGCTGCGGTGAGGGAGATCTCCTAGGATTTCTGTAGGAAAATGCTCCCTGCTAATGCATTAGGATGATGGGAACAGCTGCTGTGAACTGTCAGTGCCCCTGGAGGCTCCCAGAGTTCAGAGAGCGAGGGCAGAGCGAGACAAGAGAAGGTGAAGCCAGCATCTGTGGAGAACAGAGAACAAGCTCAGAATACCCTTTAGTCATAGCCTTTAGTCGTGCCAAATGTGAATTTGAGCACTCCACATCACGGGCACCCTGATAAAAAAGCGGAAACGAGCGAGCTGCTGAGATGCTGGAATGAATGGGGCGTGCAGGAATGCCGTGGATCCCGGGCTGCTCGCCACGGGGCAGCGGTGGGAATTGAAGTGAGCTGGTGTTTCAGAAGCTCCTCCTCCCCAAGCTTTTGAGTGTGGTCACAAAGGCATTGCTGAATTCGAGGGGCTTGGGGTGTGTGTCCCACCCTGCCTGTGCCTGTTTGCTGCTGCTTGTGTTCCCCGATTTTAAATTGTTCAGGCAGAACGGGACAGCAGCTTGTTGAACAAGCAACCTGTTAGAGGGCAGGATCTGTGCATGGAAGAGGCAGAGGGCTGCTGGAGCCATGGGGGCTCCTTAAATTGGCTGTGTTCCTAACCTTGATGAGAAGATGGGGTGGAGAAGTGGAAGTCCAAATGTGGCCACATCCTTGGCCCAGCCTTTTCCCATTTGGAACAACCCTGCTGCAGTGCTGGCACTCCTGCATATCAGGAAAGGGCTCCCGTTTCCTTACCCTGAGAATGACTTAAGCAGACACTAAAATTCACCCCGTGGCTCAGAAACTTGAGAAGTGAGCTTGAGCATGTGCATTTTCACCTTTCCTGTGCTCATCAGGGTGAAAAACTGAACGTTCTCTGCCTGGAAGTGGAAATTTTGTTGATTGCCGGAGTCAGGAGTGGAGAAGAAGAAGAAGAAGAACCTCTCTCCCCCTCATCCTTCTGTAGCCGTCAATGACAGACTGTAAGTGTCACAGTGTGAATGTTGGCATCTTCCACCAGGGCTGCTGGGGAGGCACATTTTCCAGCATTTAGCTCTTGTGTGACGTGTGAGAGGAGAAAGGCTTTGCTGTGCTGGCAGCAGGAGCTGGGCCATGCGGAGGGAGGGGGTCTCTGCCCTTCAGCAGGAGCAGCTGACCTTGGTCGCACGTGGGGGCGGGATGTGGCTCTGGAGAAGCTCTGGAAGCCCCGTGGTTGGAAAAGTGCCACTTGGTGAGGGTGGCAGATGGCACGGAGCGTCAGGTGCTGGTCTCCAGCCTCACAGCGACAGCTTTTCCTATTCCTGTCCCTCTCACGCCAAATGTGGGCAGCAGTGGTGATCTTGAGGCTGACCCACTGCGCCCCCAAGAAGTTTCCTGCAGTAGTTGATCCTTCACAGATTCACAGTCTGTTTAAATGGTGTTTGTGCCTAAGATTTTTTGGGGGTGGATGGTGATGCTGCTGTAGATCACGGAATCATTCAGCTGGGAAAAGACCTTTGACATCGTGAAGTCCGACCACAAATGGTGTGACTTCAGCAAAGAGCTGGGACAGAGTAGGGCTGGATGCCAGAATTTCACTGGAGCTAAGGTAGTCTGCCTTCAGCAGCCTTCAGGATTATTTTTTACCCTGGGATTAATTTTTATCTTGCAGTATGAATCACCTATGTCCTCAAGAAAGTAAGCAAAGCCCCGAGATCTGAGTCCTCGCTCTTTGCCGTCAGGCAAATCCTGGTAAGACCAACAGAAGTCTGGGGCAAAACATCACTTGGAACTACTGGTCCCTCTCTACACTCCAGCTGGGAAGAAGGGAATCCTGCCCCTACCCCGGGCTTCCTGCCTTCCTGGCAGGAGCCTTTCTGTGAGGTGTTGAGATCGTTCAGAACATGACCACGCATACGTAAGCTTCTGGCAATTCCCGTTTCACCCTTTAACGAGCTTCGTTTCCAGAGGTGTTTTTGCCACCCAGTCATGCACCAGTTAAAATTGACCTCTGCATACCCCAGACTTGGTTCAGAATCACAGGACGGTTTAGGTTGGAGAAGACCTCCAAGATCATCGATTCCAACCTTTGTACCATGCAAGAGATGCCATGACTTTTAATATAAGTCAGTAACACTGTGGTGGTGGCAGAGATTGAGTCCCAGGCGTTTTTGGGTTGGAAGGAACATTAAAGATCGTCTGTTTCCAACCCCCCGGCCATGGGCAGGGAATGTTTGGTGTTAATCCCCATGGGCCAAGCCAACACCATCCCCTGCTGACATTCCTGGCTCATGTCTGTGAGGAACGAGTCAAGCCAAGCTCCGGGGCCTGTCATTGCTCCGATCTGGGAAGGCTGCTGAGGAGTGACTGTCAAATGTCCTGTCACACCTACAGCCCCAATCCCACTTCAGCTTTTGGAAAGCAAACAGCTTTGTGTCACGTGTAAACTCGCTATTTTGGGTTAAACGACCCCGCGAAGAAAAAGCGGAGAAAAACTTCCCTGAAGCTTTACACATTAAACTTGACCAGGAGTTACAAATTCAGGATCAGCTTTGCTGCCTGTCACTGCTCAGCCAAGGTGATAAAATGCCTTTGGATGAGGAATTTGCAAGCTCTCTTTGCAGCAGTAATTGTGGGAACTTGGATTCTGCAGATGCTGAGCAGCCTGAAACGAGTCTTGAAATCACCTTTGGTACGGTTTGCAGCAGATTTCTGAGAGACATCTTGAAGGAAGGGGCAAAACTCAGCATCCCTGGCCCTCTGGGCATCCTTTAAAATTATTTAGCACCAAAATGGTATTGCCTCATGGGCATCTCAATGCCAGGTTGGATGGGGCTTGGAGCAACCTGGTCTGGTGGGAGGTGTCCCTGCCCATGGCAAGGGTGGAACAAGAAGAGCATTAAGGTCCTTTCCAACCCAAACCATTCTGGGATTCTGGGATATGATTCCATGACTTGGGATGAGACTGACGTGGTCACCTGCTGTGTGTACCTGGAGAGTGACGCCCCGTAACCTGTGGAGCTGGAGGTGCTTTTCCACTTGCCAAATCCCTGTTTGATGCTCTGCCCCACCACTCAAATTAGAACTTTATGTTAAGCACACCACTTATTAATTAGCAACAATAACCATTGCCTTGTAAGATAATTATTGTGCCTAATAACAAAACACTTGCCAGGAAGACTCAGCTTTTCCATCAGCTCGAGGTTGCCCCTGGCTTTCCTGCTGCTTCCTTTCAAAGCTGACAGCTCTCAGTCTTTGGAGAGGCTTTTCCTAGGCAAGGTTGTTGTCACACTGCTGCAGTGATTGCTTCTCCGAGCTACCACAACTCAAAGTGCTCCCCAAAGGCTTTGCTCAGACCTCTTCACACACCTTACACCCTGCAGCTGTAGGGTATTTCAGATATGCATAAGCTTTTGCTGTGTTTCTGGGCTGTTTATTTCCCACTCAGCTGTCTGGTTTGTGATGGATTTTGTTTTTCTTTGTTCTCTCTC
>VZSR01000478.1:737956-748274 GCA_013398615.1 Brachypodius melanocephalos
CCAAATCATGAGGTGACATGCTTTTGGTCAATAATTGGCCACTTATGTACAGTGTGTATAAATGGAATCAAAAATTTGAATAAAAACTCCAGCAACAAATGCTGCACCAATAGTGCAACATTTAGCTTCTTCACTGAACCCCAAGGAAGAGGATTTTTTAAAAAATTTTTTTAAAATTTTATATTTTTATTTGCACCTTTTCTGCGTCTTCCAACGCCACAGCTCACACCAGGGGGAATTGAAATGCCAACTCAGAGCTCTGTGCAAGCATTTGAGCTGCTCGGGACATCTGTTCATGCCATGGGCAGGCTCCGGAGCAGACAGTGCTGCTGACAGCAGACAGGAGAAGATCTGTCTGGACAGTGCTAATCACAGTCTCTGGCAGGCTGGCTGTTGGGAGCCAGGCACAGATGGCTGCACTCGCTCCCTCCAAGTCGTTGTAGCTCGCTGGTATTTTGTGAATCTATCTCGTTTTAGCACATTTTGTGGCTTGTGCTCTCACCAGGCAAGGGCTGATGGAGTTTTTCTCTGCAGTGACACCAAGCTGGCTGCTCAGATTTGAGTCCTGCCATGCTGGAGCAGGATTTGTTTCTCGGTGTTACCAAAATTTTGGTAAAACCAGTGGCCAGCATCTCCTGCTGTTGGAACGGCTTTTACCTGAAGGGGTTAACAAGAGAAATAGATCGCTCTAGACTTGAGCAGTATTTCTGTATCTCCTTTCATCCCGATCACAAGATCACTGGGAACTTGATTAGGAAGAAATGCAATGCAGATCACTGATGAAAACACCCTCCAACAGCTTTGCACATGGAAATGATCCCGAGAAATACCATTGTTCACCGGCAGCTGATTAACAGAAACTCCTTACCTAGTCATTAACAAACCTGGCTGAGGCCTCTCTAATTATCAGCTGAGCTGATGCCCTCGTCAGGGTGACAAAGGGCACAAGCCAGCCCTCCTTTCCAGTGGCTCTGGGAACAGAAATGGAACTGTGAAGTTCACCCCGCAGTTTTGGGGGATGCTGCTCTCACCTCAGCTGGGCTCTTAGAGGTTCCCTGCTGGTAAGACCCAAAGAGGACTGTGAAGATCTCAGTTCCTGCAGAACTCCCACATCTTGGTTATTTTAATTGCTGGGAGGACACCTCGTATCCTTTGTTACTTCCCAGATGGAAGCAGTGTGTTTTAGCCCAACAGCTGCTCTCCGAACACACAGAAACTCTTAATCCTAGGCTGGCTGGGCTTGGAAGGGACTTTGAAGACCGTCTAGTCCCAGCAAACGCAGACAATTCGGTTGTTGATCCCTGTGTGCTGAGTGATGGATACTGGGGGCAGGTGTGCCCGTGCAGGGGCATCTCCTGGAGGAACCAGGGAAGGTCCCAGGGAAGGTCTCAGCTGCTTCCAGTGGAGTCTCCCTGAGGCACAGCTGGGCCCATCAACCACAGGTGGGGCAGCTCTGCAAAAATTGTATTTAAGGAGGGGCAAAGATCACAGAGGGAAGCTGTTGTTGGTGAAAGAGTGGTTGTGGTGGTTTTGTTGTGCTGGAAGGCTCAGCTCAGACCCGGTTCCCCTGGGGGCAGGGGTGTTTGGTTGTGCTGTTTTTGCACGTTCACAGAGGTGCTGTGGGATGATCCTCTTCATCACCTCCAAGCCACTGCTCTGCCTTTGCCAAGGTAGTGCTCTGTGTGTGCGTGTAAAATGAAATTAAGTCGAGAGGCTCTGCTTGCTGATTAAAATCAGTGTCTCTAAATAATTGTAATGTTAAGTGCTGCCTGTGCCCTGCAGAGCTGCCCTGCGATGTTTTCCCTTAGTTCAGCACTTAATGGGATCCTTGGGAGCGAGTGTAGCTGCAGTGTTGGAGTGGGGCTGTCTGAACCCTGGGGCTGTGGGGTGGTGTTGCTCTCACTCCTTGTCTCACAGTCCGGCTGAACAGCAGAAAGTGTGCTTCAAACAGGGGAATGTTTGGTCACAAACTTCTGAAGCAGCCTGCCAGGACCCCAGCAGTGCAAGCAGGAGAGCTCCTTCCTGTGCTCCATATTCCTGTTCCACCCAATTATGCCCTTCAGCGCTTCTTGTTGGCAATGAATGCTGTGCTAAGATGCTTGGAGAACCTCAAGGATTCTACCAGCACTGTAATTGTTCCAGAACAAGTAAGGGATATCTCCTGGAAAAGGAAGGATGTGGGTTATTCTTTAGCTTTGTGTTTTCTCTTTTGAAAGCACTGCTTTTGCAGGCGATTACACAGTGCCAGCAGAACAAATTTCAGTGAACAGTTGATAAAATTCATAATTAATGAGCTTTGGCTACCACAGCGCTGATTCTGTTCAAAATAAGCTCACATTCCATGCTTGCTTTTCCCAGACACAAATGAATCTGCCTCTTAGTGGAATCAAATGTCATTTAGACATATGTAGCCTAGGGGAGAAAGTGCATTCTTCAGCTGTTTAGTACCTGTCCCAGTCTGTTTGCAGGGATGTGTTGATTTTGGCCTTCTGGGCAGAAAGTAGGAAGAAGAGAAACTTTCTCCTCTATCCTCCCTGAAATGCTGTCTGTAGGGCAAGATGAATTTGTATGGGATGAATGCCGAAAGCTGAAATGGATGAAGATGCCTGAGTGAGCTGGCTGTGCTCTTTGATCCCTGTTTCCCTCTCATTGCTCTCCTCTCCCCTGGAGGGAACATCCAAAGGCTTTTTCTATGGCTTGCCTGGGGACCTCTCTTAGCCAGATAGGAGTGCAAGTGATGGGCTTGGAGGGTTAGGAAGGAATCACTGGAGGTCGTGGTTGTGCTTCTTCAACCGGGTGCTGCAAAGATATTACAGATATTTGGATGGCTATTGATGTACCTGTGTTGCCTTCTTCTCCCCAAAGAAACTTTCCTCTTTTTCCCCTCTTTTTCCCCTCTTTTTTCCCCTCTTTTTTTCCCTTTTTTTCCCTTTTTTTCCCTTTTTTTCCTTTTTTCCCTTTTTTTTCTTTTTTTCCTTTTTTTCCTTTTTTTTCCTTTTTTCCCCTTTTTTCTTTTTTTTCTTTTTTTTTTTTTTTTTGTCCACACAGATGGAGAAAAGCTGGGCTGGGAAAGAGGGAGCTGCAATGAGATGGAGTTTAAGGTCTCTTCCAGCCCAGCCTGTTCTGTGATTGTTCAGGCTGGCATCAGTGGTTTAATTACCTGCAGAACATTCTAAATCAGCCCTGGCTGCTCAGGTAACCAGGAGAATGCTCATGGAACAACTAAAGCTGAGAAAAGGTGGTCTGGGGAAGCTTAATTGGTGAAAACCAAAGGAAACCTCAGCAGCCAGCTGATGTAGGTTGAGACTGGAGGTGTGATTTGATGCTCACACCTGACAAGCCAGAGCAGGGGTTGTAGTCATCAAATCAGCCTTAGATTAGCTCTGCCCTGGCAGAGGCTATAAACAGGCTATAAACCCTGTTGAGCATAGGAAACCCGGCTTTGTGTGGGAGCAGAAGTGGAAAAGTAATGCTGATTTGGAGTTTATAAGACTTTTTAAACTTCTGAGTCTTGGAACTGGATTATCTTTGAGGTCCCTTGCCACCCAAACCACTCCATAACATCCTGCTTTGGGATGTCAGACAAACCCAATTGCCCTGAAACCCAGGAAGAAACATCCTCATTCACCTGCTTTTATTTTGCCTTTCAAATTTTCCTTTTCACCTGCTTTTTTTTTTTTTTATCTTTAAGAGCTTTAAACAATCTCTCAGGTGGAGTGGAGTGTGCAGTGCGGGCAGTGCACGAGCATTTGCTACCTCCCACAGATTTTGGCATGTGGGCAAAGGGTTTAATATTCCTTTAGCATTCCAGTCCCTTCATAGCCTAGTGCAGTTTGCAGGGCATGAAAGAAAATCCAACTCTGCAGCAGAATTCAAAGGGGAAATAATGAATTGTGGTCTGTTTCAAATAATTAAAGCACGCAGATACTTAGTGATCTATCAAGGGGAATGAGGGAGTAATAAGACAGTCTGTCCAATTTGTTTTAGAGCTGGAGTTGGAGCGCTCTGGTATAAAATTATAACCTCTGCATTAATCACCAGAATGTTCACTGTATCTGGGTCAAATCCACACGCGAACCTCCACAAAACTTTTGCTTCATTCAGCTTTTTCATGGTTATCTTTACTTTCTGGTGCCTTAGGGGAGGTAAAATACCTTTGATTTTTAAAGAGGGGAAGAAAAAAAAAGGGGGGGCATTTTTTATCCAGTCTCTTTTTAGCTTCTCCTTCCTGCCTCATTTTTTTTTTAAGCAGCAAGGTTTTTCTTTTTAAAAAGGGGGGAAGAAAAGGTTTGTTTTATGTATGTTTTTCACTGAAGGTTGCTCAAATTCGACCAGTTCTATTGTGGCTCTGGAGGAGCCATAAAATTTCATTACAGCTTTTCCACAGAAACCAATTTGAGTGTCCAGGGCTCTGTCTTGTGGTTTAAAGATCTCCCTCTGGAATCAGTGTGTGCCTCTTTCCCATCCCTGCGTGGCTGCCAGGTTCAGTTCATGTCTACTGAAGTATTTCTTTGGGGACTGAAACCAATTAAAACTGTGATGAATTAGAGGCTCTGCCTTTGGGTTAGCTCTGAATCTTGGCTTTGTGTGCACGAGCATCCCACTCTGCAGGTGACTGTGGGGCTGGCTGTGCTCTTTCTCAGTCTGATTTACACAGAGAATGATGAAGAGGGAGCTCTGTGGCATCCAGTAGCCTATTTTTAGCTAAAAATCAGAAAGGTAGTTGGGTTTTTTTATGGTTCTGGTGTGGGTTTTTTTTTTCTCTCTGTGGTAAACATTGCTAAAGAGTCAAAGTGGCCATAAAAATAAGAAACAACTCACTTTTTTTTGTGTTAAAGCTCTTAATATCCAATTGCTCTGGAAATGTAACATCTCCTCAGGTTGGAGGCACTAGGAATAGTTCCTTCCTTGGATTTGGCAGCATTCCACCGATGTGACTTGCAGTGTAATGTACACATTGTTACTCAAAAAATTACCAGAAATACCCAGAGAGGGTCACACGCTCCTGGGTGTGCTCACGGCTGGGTTTTACTGAGCCTCACACAAAGCCTGGAGCTGCACCTCAATTTTCTGCCCCACGCCAATTAAAAGTACTCAGAGCTGTAGGGCCAAGCTGGCATCATTTGGGAGCATGGATCCTATTTCCAAATTATTCCACTGAATTGTTTGGAAGGACCTTAAAGCCCATTTCTTTCCATGGGCAGGGACACCTTCGCTATCCCAGGTTGTTCCTGGCCTTGGGCATTTCCAGGGATCCAGGGGCAGCCACAGCTTCTCTGGGCACCCTGTGCCAGGGCCTGCCCACCCTGCCAGGGAACAATTCCTGCCCAATATCCCACCCATCCCTGCCCTCTGGCAATGGGAAGCCATTCCCTGTGTCCTGTCCCTCCATGCCTTGTCCCCAGTCCCTCTCCAGCTCCAGGAGCCCCTTTAGGCTCTGGAAGGGGCTCTGAGCTCTCCCTGGATCCTTTTCTTTTCCAGGTGAACATTCCCAGCTCTGAGCCTGCCTTCAGAGCAGAGGGCCCTCTGGTCACGTTAAACACTGCCCTAAAACCTCTTTCCTTTTTTGGGGAGTGCAGTTTGAGAACAGAAATCCATCCTGGCTCGTGTCAACCCTGATTGCTGCTGGACTGGACCCTGCCGCCAGCCCTGACCCTTTCCCCCTCTGAGCACCTCCCTGTCCTGTCCCTGAGGGATTGCTGGTGTCCCTGAGGGATTGCTGGTGTCCCTGAGGGATTGCTGGTGTCCCTGAGGGATCCATCCCCTCCCCTGGAGCAGCAGTGTCAGAGCAGTGGCACCGTGGCAGGATGGCTCTGACTGCTCCGTTTATCTGCTGAAGGCTTGATTAAACTCGAGAGGACTCTGGTGGAATTGCTGCTTGTCCCCCAGGTAATTACGAGCAAAAACTGCTCGTGGAGGGCCTGACACAGCCCTTGCCCTGACACAGCTGCTGCCCTGCCTTGCTGGATCACCCCAGTGGTCCTGGATGCTCATCCCTTGGGTAGCCCATTCCTGCTCCCAGTGAGGAATTATTTGCTTTTCTCACCTGCCAGGGGCAGGTAGGGCTGCTCACCTTTCCCCCTGGGCAGGGGAACAGCCTTTGATCAGAACAGACCCTTCTGCCAGGGATAGTCTGAATAAATAACTTTGCCTCGTCGCCTTTCCATTCTGATTTTGCTCTCCCTGGAGATTTGCACTCTCGCCATCACCAAGAAAACACATTTATTTTTGAATGTGTAGCTAAGCTGGCAGCAATGTAACACCTTTTCAGCTCTCGCTTGGTGTAACTGCAAGAATAAAATAGCTCCTTTCTCTTTCTAGTCTTGGGAATATTTGAGCTGCCCGTGACTTTCCAGTAAAATCTGATTTAGAGGGAATTGGAGCCACGTGTGCGTCTGACCCGAGGAGATTTTTATTGCTCTGGAGTGATAACTACCAAGGGGAAACTGAAACCCCCAGAGTATAAATCCTTGTCACAGGGGCAGGGAAAGGCAGAGCTTTGCTTCCACTGGGAAACCAAGGACCTGGGAGATGGGAATGGCCACAAGTGAAGCCAAAGGTGTGTGGAGTGCAGCAGGCAAGGAAGGAGCTGCTGCTCTGAGAGGGCTCTGTCGTGATGGGGGGGCAGGAACAGAGGTGCTCATAGTGGCTTTTCGTTAATTGGAGGAAAAACTGGAGCTTGGATATCCCATCTGGGACTTGCCCAAGACAGGGATTGAGCCCTGGTGGCTAAAACTTTCCATGAGTGTGGTTAATAGGGCGAAAGCTGTGCGGTTGGGCTGGAAGAGAGGTGCAAAGAGGTGTTTCCACCTTGCAGGGAGATGCTTCAAAGGTTAATGTTGAAGGTTTGGGGATCCAGCAAGTCACTGCTTTCAGAACTTTCGGTCTCAACCCTCTGCCTGAAGTTACCTAATTCCCTAATTAATTTCCTGAAGGCCAATTAATGGTGTAAGGCTGAAAAGCCAGCAGTCCCCTCTGGTGGAGCCATTCCGTGTGGACCACCTCTGCTTGCTGAAACAGGAGACACCCTGCCCTTTTGACTGCATTTCCCAGCAGGTTTCTGGGATTTTTATATATATATATTTTTTTTCCTTCCCTGGCCTCCCACATGGAAAATAATCCTTTCAACATGCAGATGGCAGCTCCCTTCACGGAGGGGCAGGCTTGTGCAGAAGGCTGGATTTTTACTTTATTCACAGAGCATGTGTGTGTGTTGCTTGCAGAGTGTTACTCTCAGTATTATGTTAAAAATAGCCGGTGCTAAGCTTCTAATTCTTAACCTTTTTTTTTTTTTTTTTTTTTTCCTCAGGCTTCTGATTTCAGAGGCATTTGTGATTTACAGTGTAAAACTTTCCTGTGGTTGAGAGAGCTGGTCTAATTTTCCATGAAATATCTACAGCTTGCTTATAAAACTGGGTTCTGATGATTAAAAAGCCTGAAAATGCTTAGGTTGTTTTGTAAATCTGCCGTGGTAGGCACTGGGTTGCCATGTCCCGGTGCCTAAACCCACGGGATTCATGGAATATCTTGAGATGGAAGATCATCAGGCCAGCTTCAGTTAGTCTGGAGAGAGCAGCAGTGCTGTTACTGCATAGCTGAACATTCTGCTCATGAGTGCGAGAAGTAAAATCCTCCAGTACAGCTAGAAGATGGCAGTGGCTGGGGGGAAGTGTATTTTTTTACATCTTCTAGCCTTTCTGCAGTTATTTTGGTGTGGCCCAAGTGGCCTTTTGCACAGAATGCTCCAGCCCGTGTGGACAGGCTGCATTTCTGGGCTGCTGCCCTGCAGGGGGAAAGGAGGAAGTGGGAGGGAGAAAAGAAAGAAAAATGAGGGGTTTGTTTGAAGACTTCCTCCTGAGTTTGGTCCCACTTTGTCTGATGATTACTAGGAGCCCCCTGCCCCTGCTTTCCCTGCTGCTGGAACTATGAAAAACAAAAAGCAAAGCAAATGTCTTGAAGTGAGCTCATCACACAGGGGTGCTGATCATACACTGGCCTAAAAGGATTTGGGTTGGGAGGGACTTTAAAGCCCATCTCATTCTACCCCTGCCATGGGCAGGGACACCTTCCACTATCCCAGGTTGCTCCAAACCCTGTCCAACCTGGCCTTGGACACTGCCAGGGATGGACCAGACCACAGTCTGCACATCCCTGAGGATAAGTGTGAGTGGGTGACACAGTGCTTGGCACCTGCAGCGTGACCCCATGGTCCCAGTGTCATATTTGTCCTGGTTCCTGGGCCACGAGACCCTCTGGAGCTGTGGCTATCATGTCAGTGCATGTGTAAATTCCAGCATCATCTTCCCCGTGAAGTTATTAACGAAAATCATCACCCTCATTTAGAAGCTGCCATCACTTAGTAGATTAACCTTTATCAAGCAACTTTGCTATGCCAGCTGCACAGCAAAGTAATTACTTTTAATAGAATCTGCCCTTGATTTGAAGCCACAGGGGAAGCAATTAAATTTAACAAAGGCAAAAGCCATGACTTATAAATGAAGATGGATGGCTTTTGCTATCTGTTTCATAAATTCTATTGTGTACAAGTGAAAGAAAATACTCAGCTCCTCCTATGTTTTGGGGGGTTTGAAATGTAGCATTAAACTCTTGATCTATGGGTGGATTGGATGTCATCAGTGCCAGCTCAGGGCTTTGGCTTAGCATTGTTTACACTCAAGTCACAAATGACTTGTGGGGGCTTTGAACTTGAGCTCCTCAAAACCTCCACACTTGTGTTCAGCATGGAGAGTTTGCCTAATGGTTTATTGGACCACCTGGTCTCTTACCTCTGCTTCTCTGCTCAGGGAGTGTTTGGCTTGAAACCAGGATGTGCCTTAAACTGCTTTTTGCGTCTGTGAGCTTGTTCCCTCCGGGTTGTACCAGTGACAAGAGGCTGATCCATGAGTGTCCCATGGACCTTTATGATAGCCCAGACACAGAATCCCAGAATGGCTTGGGTTGGGAGGAACCTTAAAGCTCATCTCATTCCAGGGGCAGGGACACCTCCCACTATCCCAGGCTGCTCCCAGCCCCAGTGTCCAACCTGGCCTTGGACACTTCCAGGGATCCAGGGACAGCCACAGCTGCTCTGGGCACCCTGTGCCAGGGCCTGCCCATCCTCCCAGGGAACAATTCCTTCCCAATATCCCATCTAATCGTGCCCTCCAGCAGTGGGAAGCCACTCCCTGTGTGTCCCAAGTCTATCCCTTGTCCCCAGTCCCTCTCCAGCTCTCCCCTTTAGGCTCTGGAAGGGGCTCTGAGCTCTCCCTGGATCCTTTTCTTCTCCAAATGAATACCCCCAGCCTGGCTCCAGAGCAGAGGGGCTGTGGCCACATTAAAACACTGCCCTAAACCATCCTGCTGTGGGGCAGGGAGAGGCTGGGCAGCATTGTTTGGCCCCTGCCAGACCTTGATGTCACAAGCCAGAAGTATAAATGTACTTTCCTTCTTTGGTTTAAACCTGCCATTCTTGGCTTGGCTGGGGTGCAGAGGGGACAGTCCCTCATTTTCCATCTCTGTGGGCAGCGCTGCAGCTGCTCTGCCCTGTCCTGCCTGTTCCAGCCCTGTGCTCACCTCCCTGGGGGATGCTGGGCTCCCAGGAATGCTGACTCTCCAGAGCATTGCTGGGAATGCTGTGGCAGGGTGAATGGTGGGATGTGCTCAGCAGATGGAAACTGAAAAGCAGTGGGCTGCAGGCTGGGGTTTCTCACAGCTGAGAGGAGAAGTCTCATGTCCTGGGTTGTGTGTCAGAGCTGTTTCTCTTCCCTTTGCAGTGTTGTAACGGGGCTGTTTGGGCTCAGAGCCCTGGCTTGGCTCTCCTCCTCCACTCCAGCTGATATCTGCTAACCCATATCTGCTTTGTGATCAAATATCTCTGCCTGAGACCGAAGCTTCTATTTCTTTTGTGAAATGGTAGAAGCTGGTGATCTCTGACTGGCACAGAGTAGCATCAAGTGTCCCAGCAGTCTTTCTGCTGATTTTTTTTCTATTTGTTCAGGCTGCTCAAGGTCTCTCCCTCAGTGCTTTCATCCTTCTGGGGTGATCCCTGCATTCCAAACCCTGCCCTCAAACAGCTGCTGTGCAAAAGTGCCCGTGCAGCATCGCAGCCTCTGTGTCAACAGATTTCCCTCGTGTGAGCTGTCAGCACAAAATTCAGGATATTGGTCCTGAAGGAGGCCAATCCTTCATCCTGTCAGATTGGACTTCCCAGGGTTGTTTGGAGGAAAGGAGGTCTAGGGAGGAAAGGGTGGGCTGGGAGGGTCCCTTACTGCGGCTGAGTGTCCAGAAAGGTGTGTGGAAGTCTTTGGTATATTAACTT
>VZSR01000478.1:749970-763033 GCA_013398615.1 Brachypodius melanocephalos
CCCTGTGTCCCTGTATTCCCTGCTGCCAGGAGAACAGAGAGGGAACAAACACCACTTCACGCTGGCGTTTGCCCCGTGATCAAAAGCACTTCTGTGTTTTATAACCAGCTCCAGGGATTTATCACCAAGACTTTCAGGATTCCCAAGGGGATTATGTGCACGAACGACAATATTCCCTGGAGTACATAAAACTGGAGTGGAGTTTTGAAAAGGATATAAACCTTGTCTGGGGCTCTGCCAGCTTTAACTGCTCATGCTTTGGCAGACCCAGGGGTGCTTGGGGACCGCAGTGCAGAGATCCTGGGAGGGAAATCTGGTTTTGGCCGAGGTGTACAACCCCTGTAAAGCCCCTAACAGCGGCATTCCTCCTGGGAATGGATTTGACAGGTAACTCCCAGAACAGGGAGGAGGAATCGCTGATGGTGTTGCAGCACCAAATGCAGCGGAGCACTGAAGATGCACAGCTCTCCACTGAAAAATCTCCCCAGGGAGTGCAGGTGCCCAGGTTTGCCTTTGAAAATCACCTCGGTGCAGTCTGTCTGCACTGCTGTGGCTCTGCCTTGGTGTCACTCTTGATTCTAAGTCACTTAGGTTTTTCTAAAGTTTTTTTTCCCCCTAGAAAAGCTTTAAATGGATCTATATTTAGAGCAGGCTGCACGCTGTTTAAAGACTCTGACAGCAAATAATGATCTTAATAGGGCCCCCTGATACACATCAGGAGTCTTCTACTCCTTATGCTCTGTACTTTGAAACTTGAGGGTGTTGGGGTCTTGGGGTTTATTTTAATTCCCCCCCCAAGTGCTGTGACCACCTTTTGGTGCGGTGTAATCGAATTTGAGACAAACTGTGCCTTCTTCAAGATGGGTTTGCTGTAAAAATTGTGCAAGTCCTGCATTGCTGGGGGAGTTTAACCCTTCATTCTCCCCAAATCTGTACCAGAGAGGGAGCAGTGGCGGGGAAGCCACGGGTCCAAGCACTGCTTCATTTGGTGACCTGGCTGAGGGCGGAAAGTTGTGTAAAATGTTATGGAGGAGCAAAATTTCTCTCCTGGGAGTCTCCTCCAAAAGGCTCTTCCATCTGTAGCTTCTCTCCTCCTTCCCCAAGGAATTGAAAGGAATTACGGCTGGTTCGCGTTTCATATCAAATTTAAGGGTTGTGCTCCGAGCTTAGGGATGAGGATTTCTGCCAGAAATGGTGGTTTTGATGTCTCCTGTCAGCTCTCACGGCTCTCCCTGGATGCACTGAGTGTGAGGATGCTCTCCTGCCTCCCACATCTGCTCTGGCTGGCTCTGGTCTGGAAAGCTGCCTCCTTCCCCAAAAGCAGAGTCAGTGTTTCTGGTCCCTAACAGCTCCCAAATGAGCTGGTTCTCCACTGAAGCTTCTCCTGTGACAGCAGAATTTCTCTTTTCTGTGCTAGTTTTCTGTGCTAGAATTTCTCTTTTTCAGCTCTGACACTTGCTGTGGCCCACCGTTCCAGCCCCTTGTTTCCATGGGTTTTACAGCTTCAGCTCATCTCTGGAGCAGCACAGGCTGAATTTTTCACAGCTTTTCCTAGTGGCCCATTAGGTGTTTGCTATTTGGAAATAGTTGTTGAGTTAAGCTGACAACAAGCACTTCTTGCAAACGAGGGGAAGACAGAATTGATGCTCTAAGAAGCGTTGTTGGAATGTTTATCTGCTTGAGCACATTCTTGCAGCTGTTGTTGCTTTTGCGGCACACGAGGAAGGCTGCAAGGATCCCTCTGTTCTCTGCTGAGTGCTTCCTTTTGCATCTGGAAGAGGGAGATGCCGTGGTGGGCAGAATTAATAGCATCAATTGTTGAATGCTGCAGTTCCAACACGGCACAGATTATGGCATTTAAGTAGGTAGGATAAATATTAATTAAAATACGTGGTCTGAAAGACTTGGAAAATCAATTGCATTCCTCTAAGGAGCTTTCTTGTTGAGACTTTATTTTTTAATTCTTTCTAAGCCTTGCTGCCTTGCTGTGCTTGCTAAACTTCTGGGGGTTCTACACTGCTGTATCTCTAAGCAAGTGCCCCCCAAAACCCCCCACGGTGGTGGGGATGGGGAGCCGTGAGTTTCAGGGAGGAACTTTAACGTGCCCTAAACACAGTATGGAATAGCGATGTTTAAAGATGGAGATGGGAATATACACCTTGGGAGGAGGGGGGGAAAGTGCAGGTTTCTCATGGAGTGGATTTGACTCGCTGCCTAAAGGCTGTAATAAAAACTTGCTTTGTCCCTGTGCCTGTCCTGCGTTCCTGGCAGAAGGCATCAGTGCAGCTCCGTGTTTACCTTCAGGCTCTGAGCAGCCAGGATGCTGATGATAAACTGCCAGGCTTAGGGATCTGTCTGTAGGGATTGTAAAGTGTTCCCAGGACAAGCAGGGTGGCAGGGACAGTCGTTCAGGTTTCGTTTTCTTTGCTGTCTTTCTGGTAAAATCTCCAAAAAAAGCTGCTGCTGTCTTGGGACTGCTGCTCTTTGTTGTCTTGATGGAGTTGACTGGGAGCAGGGATGGGAAGAGCCAGTGCTTCCCTAAAAAAAGCCACCAAGGAAGTGTGCATGCCTCAAAACCTCCTTGAAACACCTGTTGGGCTTACCCAAGGCTATGTCCTTTCCATTGGGACCTTTCCAACCTCTGCCTCTTCCTCGAGGACCTGCTCAGATGTGGGTGGGCTTGTGCTTCCCGAGGGTTTAATGGAGCTCCTCAGGCTGATGTGGTTCCTGTGCTGTTTCTGAGTGCACTGGGGGATGTTGAGTAATTAGCTGGAAGCTGATTGCATCTCAAAGTGTGTATCACTGTGACGAGATAATTGCAGCGGAGCCCTCAAGCCCATCAGCTGAATCCTTCCTGACAGGTGCCTCATCTGAGTGGTGTTGGATGTGCTGCTGGCTCCAGGACAGCTGGAACCTGCCTCTAGACATAGGATTAGATGCTGGCTGTAGGCAGTGGTCGAAGGAAACCCTGCTCTGCTCTTTCCTTACAGCTGGGCTTTCGTCTAAGTGAAAATGGAGCTTGGGTGAGCATGGTTAGGTGTTCCTCCTGCTGGAGGTGCTCGATCTTTCTCTTTGCAAAGCACTCTTGAAAACAATTCTTTAGGGAATCATAGAATCCTAAAATGATCTGGGTTGGAAGGAACCTTAAATTTCATCTCATTTCATTCCACCCCCTGCCATGGGCAGGGACACCTTTCACTATCCCAGGTTGCTCCAAACCCCATTGTCCAGCCTGGCCTGGGACACTGCCAGGGATCCAGGGGCAGCCACAGCTTCTCTGGGCAACCTGTGCCAGGGCCTCCCCACCCTCCCAGGGAACAATTCCTTCCCAATATACAGTCTAAAACTACCCCCCTTCATCTTAAAGCCATTATGAAGGAGCAGGCTTTTCCTGGGAAGCTTGCTGTGGATACAGCTCCATGGTCATCCCGTTATTGTTCTCTGGGCCTTTTACCTAAAGCCCCTCCATACCCTGAGTGTTTGTGTTTTTCTCCACTCTCTCATCACCTCCCTGCTGTGGTTTGCTTGTTGTTTTGGTTGGTTTGGGGGGTTTTTTTTGCCCATTTTGTTGGTCGGTGGCAGCTTTGATTGCAGACCATGGGCACCATGGATTCCTTGTTGTCTCCAGCTTGCCCAGGTGTCGCTGCTCATGAGGCCCTGGCTCTTGATCTGGCATTGCTGACATCTTTAATCAGAACTGTGACAGCCTTGACAAGCTCACTGCACTGAACCTGCTGCCTCAAGCTTTGGGGTTTCCGTGCCAGGAGTCAGCTCCCAGTGACTCTGCGCTTCCACTGGAAATCCTGTGTCATCCTCTGGCTGCCCTGCAGCCTTCTGCATCACAGAATCCCAGGATGTCTTGGGTGGGAAGGGACTTTAAACTCATCCAGTTCCCACCCCCTGGCCTGGGCTGGGACACCTTCCACCATCCCAGGTGGCTTCAAGCCTTTCCAACCTGGCCTTGGACGATTCCAGGGATCCAGGGGCAGCCACAGCTCCTCTGGGCTCTTTCTCAATGTTACTGAAATAGAATTGAAAAAGAAGAAGGAAAAAAAAAAAAAGACGAGGAAGAGATAAGAGCACTTTAAACAATCTTATAGCTGAAAGAAATTATCACATTCATGGACAACTTGCACTTGACTACTCGATTTGCTTTATGCATGTGCAGTAACTTTTTTCTGCAAGTGATTAGAGTAATAAACCTCCTCCTGTCATCATCTCTTTATGTGAAGAGACAGCAGGTAGTGCTTCTGGAGGTGCACAGTGCAGCACTGAGCCCTGAAGCTGCATTAACAGGATCATGAGGGATAGACTATTTTAAAGAAGAGACTTTTCTGTCTCCTTTTTCTTTACAGTTATTTTCAGGTCTGGAGGATGTTTAGGTTGCAGCTCTGAAGGCAGGACATTGCCTGGTGTGATCTCCTGGACCAACAGGAGGTGTAGAGCTGCTGTCACCCAGCAAAGCCCGCAGTGAGGGACCCTCAGGAGGGTTGAGGCTGAGAGAGACTTTGAGCAGACTCCAAAATCTGCTGGTTTTGGAGGGCAAATACGTTTTCCTCTGCTCGTGGTAAACCCTAATCCAGGATGACATGGACAATACGGACATGCCTGCTGGAAGTTCTTGGTTGTGAGACAGCATAACCTTCTCTGCTGCCCTACACAAGCTTAGTGCCTTTATTAGGCTTAATATTCCCTTTAAAATTCTGTTATTCTCTGACATCCAGGACTTCTGCCTTCCTTTCAAGATGTCGATTCTTCGAGCTTCTGTAGTCATCTTCCCTTAAGCTACTGCTACTTGTGTTCACTTCTGCACCTTTAAATCAGCTGGCAAGTGTCTTTTCATAAAGCTGGAGCCTCTCTCCAGTTCAGCATTATTTAGAGATCAGATACTATCTGCTGATCAGTCGACTGATAGTGTGTGGAGCGGGCTCTTTTTTTAGCTAAAGCCAGCACTTTTCTAAAAATATTCCTACTTGAGCATTAAAGCATCAAAGGATTTCTGATCACTGGGATTATTTAAGCATGGCACAGTGTTATCTTGCTGGGATTTCTCTTAAACTTCAGAGGAAGCTTCACGGGGGCGTTTGTAGTTAAAAAGTTGATGCTGCACGTGACACGCTCAAAGGCTGAACCCCCCATGACCGTGCTGGGTTTCCCTGATCCGTCGCCCCGGATTTAGCGAAAGGCTGGGAAGATTCACATCCGTGTGCCGAATGCACAAGCCCTTCCTTCAGAGAATCTGTCTTTTGGTGGGTTTTGCCCCGCTTTTTGGGACAGTTATGAGCCATGATTCAAAAAAGAGGACTGTCCCCTCGTTGCCCTGAGAAATGCAATGAAATGAACTCGTTGCATGAAACGACTGAAAAATATCTTAGATAGAAAGTGCTTTTAGCTGGCAGTTTGCATCTTGCTCGTTCCTTTGTTAGAGTTGCTGGGGCAGTCTCATTTGGTGGGAATGACCTGTTCTCCTTGTTCTTGGATGTGTCTTTCTTTGGCTCTGTTTGGATGTGCCTCTGTCCAGCTGCCTGATCTCCTTGAAATTTTCTCTGTTTACCTTTCTCCCACAGTTTCTGTTATCTGCAAATTTAATCATAGCTTAGTTTCAGTTATCACAAAACAGGTTAATTCCAAAATACTGGAGCATAAGATTGGGATAAATAACCTCCAGGCTTCCCTATCTCTGGAAGTGTCCAAGGCCAGGGACAGGGCTTGGAGCAGCCTGGGATAGTGGAAAGTGTTGTGGAATGAGACGAGTTTTAGGTCCCTTCCAACCCAAACCACTCCATGATTCTGTGATTCCCTTCAAATGCTGATTCTCTATTGATAACGAAACTTTGAGACCTATTAATTAACCAGTTTAAGTTTGTTTTGTAGCTTATGTTCATGTTCTCCTAACGTATCCCCTGAAATGCTGGTACCTGACTCTTGCTTCCCAGACCTCTGGTGCCCAGAACAACTATGAGATCTCCCCATCCAATTTATCAATTTAAAACCACGTTATCTTAATGAAACCTCACCTCATTAACATCAATAAATATTGCCATCCTTCTAAGTGTTTCTGAATTTGCTTTCATCCTGACCTCTGCGTCCAGGATTGATTCCGAGGGTCTGTAGAACACCAAGCTGAAGACTGGATGAAAAAGGAGGAAGAAGTGGGAGGTTTCTGTCAGGGTACAAGAGATCACTGGAGAGCTGCAAGGGTTTTAGGGGAATGTGGAGCTGGGGCAGACTTGCCTGGTGACCATTTTGAGGCAGAGGAGGGCGTGAATGTGTTTAAAAGCTGACGTGGCACTTGGGGACACAATTTAATGGTGGCATTGGGAGTGCTGGCTCTGATTTCAGGGGCTTTTTCCAGCCTAAATGATTGTATAGTTCTAAGAGGAGATGGTTTGCTGACTTCTAGGCCACAGCAAAGACTGAGATAAGATATTGTTGGGACGCTGTTCCAGCTATTTTTTACCCCCCCCTTATAAAATAGACGGAGAGGGAAAAATAAATTCAAATAAACTGGAGATGCTGTGGCCAGAAAGTTCACCTTTGTGGTGGAGACCTTTGGGAGTTTCTGGTGGAGATAGCAGTGAAATGTTGGGAACTGGGATTTTCATTGTTGATATTGGGGTGTTTCCATGTGGAATTCAATGAAATGGCTGCCAATGGGTGCCAAGATCTGGGAGGGCTGATGTGATGTGCCTGCTGCTGAAATAGTTTGATTCCCAAGAGGATCCTGGATGTTATTTGAAATGAATGGTCCCAAAATAGGTGGAAAATCCATGGTTCTTTCTTTGGAGGTCCAAAAGAGCACTGGGGGGATATTCCCAGGGATGTCAGCCCCAAGGAGATAAGGTAGAAGGCAGTGCCTGTGCCTGCCGAAACCCAGGAGAAATAATTAATCTCTGGATTATTCTTGGCACACCAGAAATAGCATCACCCTTGCAAAGATTCCTTAAGCTCCTGTGAAGTTGTCTGGGTGTTGAATTATTGGAGTTCCCCCCTCCTCCCTTCCCAATGGACATAAACTAGGAATGATAGAACTGATTTGCATCAAATCCCTCCTTGCTTCGTGAAGATTACGTGTCTTACATCACTCACTCTGGGCTTTCATCCCCAGGCCTTTCAAAAGAGCCTTCCTTGAATCATGGTATTTGTGGTTGTCTGGCAGTTGTTTTTTTTTTTTTTTTGTTTGTTTTTTTTTTTGAGGGAAAATATCCTCACTTTGACTTTCGTTAGCTTCTCGTAACTTTGTTCCCTCGGCTATGCTGGGTCTGAAATTCTCCCCTTTGAAGGCATAAGCTGGAATTTCATTAGTTTGGCATTTGCTTTGTCTGTGCATTAAAAGATTAGTGGGATTGCTTGCTCTGAAGCAAAGGCTGCCTTCCAGTTCAGCTGTCGCTCCTGATTTCCCTGCCCAGACAAAAGTCTGTGCACGGGAAAGGGGAAGCAGCTTTAGAGCCATTTTTGGTAAATTCTGACAAAAAATAATAAAACTGAGATAAGACTTTGCCGGGGAAGCTTTGGAAATGTCAGGGTGGATGTCTGGCACTGCTCCCCTGGTGAGGGTTTAGTGGGGAAGGATCTTAGTGACAATCCCAAAGCTCAGGAGCAGAAGGACTCCAGAATAACTGGAGTTATTCTCCTTCCAGCCACTGCAGGATCGAGCCATGGCAGGGCTTCCCTCCCTTCCCACACAGGTTATGAGCGCTGATTCTTCCTTATACATTCCAATCATGCAAATGCCTCCCAGAAGGTTTCAGTGATACCAACTAGGTCAAATTTATGCTCTGTAAATGAGCAATTCCCATTTCTCCTGTTTATTACCCAGGTTTCTCGCATCGGGGTAGAGGCAATTACAGAATTTTGTCTCATCCCTCGGTGACTTGATTAATGTTGTTCTTGACATCTTGGTTTCTTTGTGCTAAATGAAGAGTCATTTGTTGTCTCTTCCCTTCCTCCTCCTTCCCCTCCTCTCTTTCTCCTTTCATTTTTGCTCCTCCTGTTTAAAATCTTCTCTTTTCCCTCTCAGAGGCTCCCAGAGGAGCCCACTAACCCAGCCTGTCCCCCACAGCCCCTTTCTGCAGCAGGTTGCCTGAAACTTCTGCCTTTTTGTTTTTTTCCTTTCCCTGCCCAGATCACTTTCCAGGATGCTCCATGTGGGATGTGGTACCCTGTGGTGATTATCACAGAACCATGGAACGATTTTTAGAGGGACCTTTAAGGATCATGTATCCAACCCCATGCATGAACAGGGACACCTTCCCCCAGGTGACATCTTCCACTTGACCAATATTAGAATTCTTTCTGTTGCTTGTTGCTCTTTACAACTTTCTGATTTTTCTTTTTATTTTGCTCTTTGTGACTTAGTGGTGGAGATTTTTTTAATTTTTTTTTTTTAAATTTTAATACCTGAGCTGGCTCCTGACCCAGGTGAACTGCTGCTTTTTAAAAGCTCCCTCTGGAGAAATCCTCCCTCTAAATGCACACAGGTAGTCAGAGCAGCCTTGATCTTAATGCACCACTGAATTATGACCAGAAACTAGGGCAGGCATGGAAATCGGAGCTCTGGCTCCAGCCAGGGAATGCAGAGCCCAGTTGGAGGCTGCCTTGCTTGGAATGCTGGGCAGGTCTGAGTGCAGAGCTGGGAAACCTGCTGAGTGATGCCTGAAGGATGTTTCTGGTCCCCCACTGTGAGTTTGGATCAGTGACAGGCAGGGGGGTTGCAGATACCTTGGTCTGCTGGTTTCCATTTCGGGATGACAACCCTGTTCAAGGAAGGACAGATTTGTGAGGGAAGGGAGGTGGAAGCATTTCAATCCAAGGTGGAAGAACCTAATATAGCTCCTTTTAATGCATGGCTGGAGGAGAAGAAAACACTGACAGACAAGGAGATCCTGGGCCCAGAACCCTCAGGAAGGGGAGAATGTCTCAGGCTCCATAGGGGAGAAATCAATTTTGCTGTTTTTCCCATGCCAGGAATGCCTGTCAGAAGAGGAAGACCCTTTTTTTGCTAATACCTGATCTTTTCTCCCGCTTGCTTTTCTCTCTGGACCTGCATCACCTGGAGCTGGAAGATTTCTGGAGTTCAGTGTGGCAGAAAATCAGCTGAGGTGGGCCTGGGATGGTTATGTAGGTCCTGTGGGCTGAAAAACTTCCAGGCAGCCCTGAAACAAATTCTTCTAGGCTGCATCCTTAAGATGCAGGTGAAGAGCTTGCATCCTGGAGTTTGGAATTCTGGTCCTCCACCTCAGTGGGCAGAGTGGTCCTTCTACACCACAGAAAAGCTTGGTGCAGCTGCTCCTGTCCCTCCCAAAAACTTGGGATCGGGAATCCACAAATGCTGCTGTGTCCAGGGGATCTCTGCTCTGTTCTTTCCTTCCAAAGCAGCCACATGCAAAAGATGGAGCCCTTGAAGGCTGCTCAAAACGTGGAGTGTGTCCCTTCAGTGTAGGTGTCAGCAATACCTTTCCATGGGAGACTTCAAGAAAGCCAAGATTTTCTCTTCTGCAAATTAATCCAGCCAGAGCAGCAGTAAGGGAATCCAGCCTCAGAGTGGAAAAGTTGCTCTTTTCCCCCCAGACTTTGACAGATGGTGCAGATTAGTCTGAAGTTAATACAAGGCTTGTCAGCTGCCCTGGGATCCCAACATCTGGGTGTAAATGTCAGGCACATCCAGTGAATCAGTCTAGACACCCCCTGAACCGGTTCCTTCTGAGCTAAAACCACAAATTTCAAACGTCCCTCTCCAGATATTCCACCTTTGATTGCCCCTCTCACCAGTTGGGAAAAGTCAGTGTCTGCAATTTCTTCTTTTATGGCCCTGTGTCCATCACAAGGCTGGAGTCAGCATCCTGAGCATTGCAGCTTCCTTGGAGTTATCCCTGGTCCTTTTCCAGCCTTGCTGCCACTGGAGAAGAACCAGCTGGTGCGACACAATCCCTTCTGTATCTTTAAAGTCTGGTGTTTTTTGGTTTTTTCCTCCCCGCTTGTTCTCCGGCAGCCGGAGTGTTTCTGGCACAGGGATTTGGGGACACAAATTCCAGATGAGCACATTTGGTTCCCACAGACCACGGTAATGGAGAGATGGTTCACACCCACAGCTTTGGGAGGAGATGTGCTCAACACTGATCCCAGAGGATGTGCCATTCAGCAGGAAGCAGGAGAAGCAGAGCAGATCCATGTGGAACCCCAAGTGTGTTCCAGGAGCTCTGGGAGCTGGGAAGAGCATCTGCCTTTGAGCCAGGTGCCTCTTGAATATCACCTTTTTCGTGCCCACCGTGGTGTTTAGCTCCAGGGGAGGATTGAGAAGCTCCTGTCCAAGGCAGGGAGCTGCTCCAGGAACAATGCCACGTGGAATATCCCGAGTTAGGATTGAAACCCAGCTTCTGGCCCTGCACAAGACACCCCCAAGAATTCCTACAGTGTGCCTGCAGGACTGGGAAGGCTGTGGGCTTCATCCTGTGTCTATCCTGAGTCCTGAACACCAGCCCAGAGCATTTCCTAGCTAAAAGAGTTGGAATAAACCAGCTCACTACAAATGTGCTGCTTGTCTTAGCCATGCTTGAATAAATCCTTCCCTGACTTCCTACTGACTCCACCTCTCCCACAAGTCCATGCAGATAAGAGGTCAGGAGCACCCCATCTCCATGGAGCTCTTATCAGCCGTGAAAACCCATCCATCAGAGCCCAAATTTCATTTTTAGCTCTCAGTTCACAGAAGTTTTCCATGCTCTTACCTTGCCCTGTTGCAGGTCTCCTCCCAGAGGAGGTGGAGGACACGGGGCAGTGAAACTGGATGTTGTGTTTTCACCATAAAAGAGAGACTAAAAATAGCTTGGAGGATTTGTGGAAAATCCTGTGTTGCTGAAGCATCTCTTAATGTATTTTTATTTCTGGCTTTTTAGTTGTTTTTTTTTTTCCCTTGTTGAGAATTGTTTCTGCTGAGACCTTGGGACATGTCAGAGCAGTGACCTCAGGGGCAGGAATTCAAGCATCCCACTGAAGAAGGATTTCCAGAGCTTCAGTGGATTTAGGAATGTACACCCCTGTAAACTATGGAGGCACAGGAGATGGGATATCCCGATATCCTGGGCTCCAGCTCTGTGTGATTACAACACCTGGCCCTTGGATCTGAACTCTCCAGCCTTTTCCCCAGGTGTCAGGGATCTTGTACAGTGTTTTGACAGCTGAAACAGCCTGGAAATAATGAGCTGGAAGCAATGTTTTCTCTCCTGTCCTCTTCCCATTTGGAGAACAAGATGTATCCTGGAGCACGCGAGGCCGGGGCGGTTTGCTCGGGGCTGCTGTTTAATCAGGGAGCTCTTCCCAGAGTCCCATCCCAGTTTTGTCACACCCTGACAGCTGGATATGGTTTTCCCACTTGGCTTTGGCTCAGCAGAAGGATAAGCACCCAGTAAACAGTGGCTCAGGGTTGACTGGTGCAACCATTATTTTATTTTTGCTTCTAGAGTTGCTTTAATGCTTCCAAGAGCTCTCTTTTGCAGGGTTTTCTGCTCTGCAGCTGTAATTCTGCTGTCTTTATTTCTGTTGTACATACCAGGCCTTCAGCAGGATTTTCCATTTGACTGGCTGCAATTTTAAACTCGTTTATCATTTTTATGGTAGTTCAGAGGTATCTCGTGGAAATCACTGCCAGGGAGAGCAGCAAATTTCAGTTTACATCCCTTCACACGTGGGTTTGCCTCAAGTCAACACCAGGAGCTGACAAGGACTGGAATGTAAAACTATGTTGGCCACGGATAGCATAGTAAATGCCTGGAGAATTAGAATAATAGTAGGAAAAAATACAGGATCTGGGATTTGTTGTGGTTCTTCCTCACGATGGCACATTTGTCTGTTTTTTCAACATATACAATATTTTGGGTTAGAGGGACCTAAAAGCTCATCAGTGGGCAGCCAGTGGCGCTTGGTTTGTTCCAAAATAATCCCCATGGAGGGAGTCCTGCAAGGTGTGAGTTTCTCTTCTCCTCTTCCAACAAAAACCTTGGGTGGGTGTATAAAAGGAAGAGGCTGGATGTGAGGAGTGACCACCACAAAGGGCAGCCTTCAACCTGTCCCATCCAAAAAGTCACTAAAAACCCCAGCCCTGTGCAGGTTGCAGTCCTGGAATATCCTAATGTGGAGTTCTGAATTATCCAGAGATAGTAATACTAATGTTAATACTAATACTAATAATAATAGGTTCACAGTTAAAATATTCAGGATAACCAGGAAAGGCAGCATCCTGCCCTTTTCCATCCCCTTCCTTGAAGTGTAACATTTCAAAGGTGTTTTGTTCCTGAAACACCTGTTCCCAAAGGGAATATGTGTGTCTTTTGGTGTTCTCCCAGGCTGTTTTGGTTAACTACAGAGATTGGATATCCCAGGATTTCTGCCTGGTTCAGACCCCCATGTGTAATGGTGCAGGATGCTCTGTGTCTGGACTGTGCACTTAATTCTGAGCGTCACTCTCAAAGAAAATACAAATAAATCCAGATATTTTGGGTGGAAAGCAGCTTTGGCTGTAGCAGGGAAGTGCCAGGTCATGGTTTAGCTCCCTTTCTGTGCAGATCAATGAGAATTCCACTCCACTCTCAGCCTGCTTCTGGCTGAGCAGAGAGTTTATTTTTTTAATTTTTTTTTCATTCTTTGCTCCTGCAACCATCCAGCAGCCAATAGAGAGGGGGTGGATGTCCAATTTCTGGAAGTGTTTGAGGCCAGGTTGGGCTTGGAGCAACCTGGGATAGTGGAAGGTGTCCCTGTCCATGGCAGGGGGTGGAATGGGATGGGATTTAAGATCTCTTCCCATCCAAACTATTCCGGGATCCTCTGGAGGGGTCAGGCTCACACCTTCCAAAGCAGCAATTACATTCTGCTGCTCTTCCTCTTTCCAATTAATGATGGGCCTGTTTTCAAATGAGTGAAATCAGTGTCCCTCACAGCCTGCTGAACGAGTTGACCCAAAATCACAGGGATTTGGGATTCCTGTGTGTCGCGGTGCGTCCCAACCCCGGAGCTAGCTCAAGTCGCGCCTGCGGCACGGAAGGTCAGGCTCTATCTGCAGGCAGATGTC
>VZSR01000478.1:771369-793800 GCA_013398615.1 Brachypodius melanocephalos
AAAGCACCCTGCTGAAAGGTGAGGGGTGCTTCAGAAGGGAAGTTTAATCCCTGTGATCCTGTGTTTTGGCTTGGCACCTGTCAGTGCTTTCTTTGTGCTGCCAATGCCTTAATTTATCCCTTTTATTTCTCCTGTGCTGTACAATGCAGCCTGCTTAGTAATTGTGGAGCTGCTCTTCTTCCTTCAGACAGATGGATAATCCTTCCCAACCCCAAGCATGTTGTCCCAGGCCATTCCCACTGACATGAGGGAGTTGCCAGGTGAAGAAGAGATAGGTGGCTCCTGCTTGATAAAAGCAGAAGAGGCATCCTTTCTACCCTGGAGGCATTGACTGGGAGGGATGCCTGGGCTCTGACCTGCTCCAGGTTTGTGTGTCTTAGGGAAAGAGGCTGAAATCTGGGCTTATTCTGGGAGAAACCAAACGTGGGCTCCTCAGCTTCCACGTCTTCCTGCTTGGGAACCCAAGGACACAGTATGGGGGGCAGGAAAGAGCATTTTGTGGCTAGGAAAATCGCTGCTCTGATGCTTCTTATTTCTCCCTGAGGAACCATTCTCATGCTGTGGATAGATTTGCTGCTGGAAGCTGAAGGAGTGGGACAAAGCTTGAGAAATGCCACTTGGTTCTTCCCATCCTTTGTAAAATACGGATTTACTAGGATCCACCTCTGCTTTGAGGTGGTCCGTGTTCAGCAGCATCTGGGAACCTACAGGTGACTGAGCTCTGGAGCTGAGAGGTTTTCTGGGCTGCTGTCCTGTGCTCCTGTGTCCATGCCCTGTCCACAGATGCTCCTGCACGTGTATGGTTAGTGGGAATTTTATGGTATTATTGTGGTAATGTGAATTTAATGGAATCATTATGGCAGTGTGAATTTTAGGTGGTCCAAGGAGAGCTCAGACATTTTCCTTTTTTTTATCTTGAGGCATCCAGTGAGCCACCATCCTCCTAGGCTGGAACAGCAGCTCAGGGACACATCAAGCCAAAAAAATCTTGTACTGGAGTAAAGAGTGGGCTAGGTTTGAAGTGGGTTTTTTAAGTAAAACCACTTCAAATGCTGCTAGGGAAAAAGAAAAGAAAAAAGAAAGAAAAGGAAAAAAAAAAAAAAAAAAAAAGAAAAATAGAAAGATTAACATCTCCTTTCCAGTCTGAAATTATGGACTTTGTGCTGGAGACCAGGCTCTCAGACCATCCTTTTCTATTTATTGCCCATAGCAATTTCCTTGGGCTTCGGGGTAAACTGAACACTGTCATTACCCTGGGCATTACCAAGGCACTTTCTCCACCCCACTGAAAACTCTTGTGAAGTTTTTGCTGTACCTAAAGCTTCTCTTGCACAAGGCAGGACAAAGCAATGCTTTCAGATGTGTCCACCAGGTTTAATGTGTGAAGCAGAGCTGCCTCAAAGAGAGCCAGGCTGCAGCTGAAGTCATGTCTTTATGGGGAGCTTTGTATCTCTTTTTTGCCTTCCTCCCAGCCCTTTATTCCCATGGGACAGGGCTAGTCTTGCCCTACCCCTAGAAGTGTTCCAGGCCAGATTGGATGGGGCTTGGAGTAATCTGGAGTAGTGGAAGGTGTCCCTGCACATGGCAAGGGGTGGGATGAGATGAGCTTTGCAATCCCTTCTGGGATTCATTCATTCCTATGCCAAAAACATTTCTGCACCATTGTAGCTGTAATTTATGCCTCCCCTGAGCACATCAGTCCTGTATTTACCATTTGTGCCAGATTTGGGAGCATCCCACCATCTGCATGTCCTGGAAGAGCCCTCCCTGATGGGGAGGAACAGAGTTTGCTGTAGCTCAGAGCCAGGCTGGGAAAGTGTTTCTTTCATCTGCTCCAGGGCAGGTTTAGCTTGGATAGTGGGAAAAATGTCTTTGCTGAAAGGGTGGCCAGGCCTTGGAACAGGCTGCATCCCTGGAAGTGTCCAAAAAATGTCCCACTGTGTTCTGCTCTCCATAGGTAACGCTGCACACACAGAGCCTGGAGCAGTGAACACACTGGAGAGCCTCCTGAGAGGGGACTGAGTGTCCCAGGCGGAAAGCTGGGAGTGCAGCCGTGTATGCAGACACAGAAACCAACACTTTGGAACCCCTGGCTGCTGAGGAGGCAACCTGAGCACCCGTGGCTGAAGCACAGGTCAGAGCCTGCTGAGAACAGAGAGCAGGGCTGGCCTGGAGGGTCTGGGGGGACATGAGCTGAGTCCAGCTGTCCTTGTCCAAAGCAGAAAGGTGCCTTCATCCCCAGCCAAAGGCAGCTGTCTCCCCTGGCTGCCTGGAGTCCTGGTGGAGCTGATAACTGCACATCTGCTCCGCTTCCTCGGGCAGGCGGATGCATCAAAGCCTGGCCTGGGCCAGCTCTGTGCTCGGATGCACGTGGGATGAATTAGGGGATGAATTAGGGGGTGAATTAGGGGATGAATTAGGGGATGTGTGTGTGCCATTAGGTGTCCAGCACATTCCTGCAGCCCAGGGTGCAGCTGCCTCTCTGCTGTGCTGCTGCACCAGAGGGGAAAGTGTGTTTTTCCCTTTCCTTTGCAGCTTCTGGGATGTGTTTTGGTGGGGATTCAACCCGCCAGGCAGGGAACAAAGTTAATCTGAAGGGGAGCTTGGTGGGGAAGGAGACCACATCTCATTAGAAGTCAGCTGGAACAAAAACCTCTCCAGGATTACACACACGTTTTGCAGAGCAGCTTCTCGTGTTGCTCAGCCTGCTGGAAGCCAAAGCAGAGGCAGGAATTTCCCTCAGCCACGGAGGATCCTGTGAAATACCCAGAGCTGGGCTCTGCACCCCTGTGAACACCTCAGAGCTCCTTGGAGGCTGATCAACTCCATCCTTGCTGGTACTTGACCCTCACTAGAAATTATTTGGGCTGGTGGAAGGGCAGCCTGGTTTAACAGCTTCCCTAAAAAAGGCTTCCAGGGCAGGGACGAGGCCTGGACGTGAGGGAGTCAGGGAGGGCAGGGTGCATCTCTGTGCTCCTGTGGTGCCACAGTGAGGAGACAGCAGGACAAGGAAAAGAAGCAGGAAAGCTTCAGATGGCAGCTACGATATGCAAGGGCTGCCATCAGTGCAGGCTTTAAATAGAGAGGGGAATTTTTATCCCATTCCCTGCTCCAAAACCTTCTCTTCCGCTTTCCTGCTGGGATGTACGCGTTCAGCAGCGGGAGATTGGTGACACAGGCTGGCAGGAAATCCCATGGACCGATTTTCTCTCCCTTTCTAGATTCCTGTTAAATTGCAGGACCTCGTGTTTTATCCCAGTCCACAGCTGTGCCCCAGCTCCAGCAGCAGAGTGGAGAGCAGAGGTGCCATCCTGCCATGGTCTGTGCTGTGCTTCCCTTCCACAAGTGAGAGTTGGGCTGGAAGGGAACGCCATCTCATTCCACCCCCTTGCCATGGATGCCTTCTGCTATCCCAGGTTGTTCCAAGCTGTGTCCAGCCTGGTCTAGGACACTTCCAGGGGTGAGGAATCCGAGGCTTCTCTGGGCACCCTGTGCCAGGGCCTGCCCACCCTCCAAGGGAACAATTCCTTCCCAATATCCCATCTATCCCTGCCCTGTGGCAGTGGGAAGCCATTCCCTGTGTCCTGTCCCTCCATCCCTTGTTCCCAGTCCCTCTCCAGCTCTCCTGGAGCCCTTTTAGGCTCTGGAAGGGGCTCTGAGCTCTCCCTGGAGCCTTCTCTTCTCCAGGTGAACACCCCCAACTCTCCCAGCCTGGCTCCAGAGCAGAGAGGCTTCAGCCCTTGGAGCATCCTTGTGGTCCACAGATTCCTGCTGGAGGCAGGCTCTACTCAGTCCCTTGAGCTTGGTTGGACTGAGCCTTCCCAGTTACTGGGTTACCCCTTGGGCCAGCTGGGACATGCAGAAACCTAAACCCTCCTGAGGGCTGGGTTGTTGTGTGGCATCTGGATGTGCCAGGGTTAGGGTCTCCTAACTTTGGTGCCGCTGCTGTGGCTCAGCTCCCTTTCCTGACTGATTGACTTCCCGGGGTCCAGGCTCCCTTTGAGATCTTTGGGCAGAAGAAGCGCCCTTCTGTTTTTAATTTCTCGAAAACGTGGAGCTGTGGGTAGGGATTAAGCTGTGCTTAGATACAGGCAGCACTTCAGGGGAGAGCTGGAGCCATCTGCTCTGCAGACCAGATTCCAAGGTCCCCTCACATTCCTCCCATCCCTGAGCCAGCCAAAGCAGCAGAGATCCTCCCCAGTGCCCCTCTGCTTCCAGGCACAGGAGAAAACCCCCGGCTGGGCGACCCACAACCCTCTCCCTGTGTTAAAAACCTTTCAGCAGTGCCCGACACTGTCTCCCGGCAATGCAGGGAAAAAGGTGAAGTCACTGAGGGATGGCATTTATACCGAGAGAGAAAAGAAAATGACTCATTCCCCACAGCCTAAGGGCGAACTCAGGGGGTTCTGCATCTCAGACGGCTCTGTTGGTTCACTTGAAAAGAATCCCTTTAAATTCCCATTCCCTCTTTCAATGCGGTATTTCTCCTCTGCTGATTGACTCATTTCCTGGAAATCTCTGAGCAAATGCAGCCTTCCTGGCGCTGTGGATTCAGGACTATTGTGTGGTGGAAATGTGTTTTACCTGGTGGGGTGGGTGATGTTCTTCATCACCAGACTTGAACAAGGGGTAAAAATGCTGGTGCTCGAACTTGTCTAAGTAAATCCAAGGACGTTTGTAACTCTCCCTTTGGGTTTTGGGGTGGGTTGGGTTTTTCATTTGTTATCAAAGCTCACTGGTGGACTTTGAGGTTTGTTAAGGAGAGTGGGGTAGAGGTGGGATGCTGTAGTTCTGTCCTGGATGCAAGAAAATATTTTCAGTTCAACGAGAGAAAAGGACTGAGATGAGCTCATCCTTTCAAGATGACTGGAATCTCTGCAGCCATGGAATTCCTACCTAATTTTTCCATCAAAGCTCATTCACTTGGAGGCCTGCTCTGCAGGGGATGTAGCAGTGGCTGTGTTGAAAAATTAAGTTCATTATACTGTAAGGTCTCAGTTGCATCTGGATTTGGTGGCAGATTCCCATTTTGTGGGAGAAAAGAGCAGCTTGGATTTCCTTCCACCATGCAGAGGACATGAAGAACAGACTGGAAACCTCAAACTTTTTGTGTTAGGAATGGACTCATTGGAGGAGTAATTCCATGTAAGGGTGGGATTCTGGAGGTGAGTTTGGGCCAGCACCATTTCCCCCTGCTATCCCATCGATGGCTGCTCCTTGCAGAATGCAGGCATTCTCCTTCTCAAAGCTCACAGCCAAAAAGCAGCTGGTTTCTGCTGCAGGGGGTGACACAGGATGTTTTGATTTGAGATACGGATGATCCCTGGTGCTGCAGGATTCCATTTCAAGCTGTCACAGCAGCCACGTGGTGATGAAATATCTCCAGTTTGGAGATGCCTCTTCCCAGCTGGGGTAAATCAGCCTGGATTCCTCCAAGGCTGTGATGGCTGAGGTCTTAGCTTGTGGTCTGTGTGCTGCTTGCTTTGCACAGGGAAAAGCAGAAAAACCCCTATTTTGGAGGGAAAATGTGCTCTGCAACCATGGAGAAGCCCCTCTGCCAGGAGTTCTTGTGCTGCTGAAGGAGAGCAGAGGATTTCTGGGTGAGGTGTGTGCCTCACCCAAGCCATGGGATGTCGGTGACTGTGCCCTCACCCAGTGTAGCTCATCTTGGTTTAGGTATAGATTGGATTTTAGGAAAAATTTCTTCATGGAAAGAAGTTGTGTGGCCCTGGCAGAGCTATCCAGAGCAATGGTGGAGTCTCCATCCCTGGAGGGGTTCGAAAAGCTGTTTGGATGTGGCACCTGGGGTGGATGTGGGTTAGTGGTGGCCTTGGCAGCGCTGGGGGAATGGTTGGACTTGATGACCTTGGAGGACCTCCAACCTAAACAATGCCATGATTGATCCCTCATCCTCCTCTGAGCTGCAGACTGGAGAACTGCAGCCAAGTGTGTTGCTTTTGGTGCAGTGCTAATGGGAATTAAGAGCAGTGGGGACATCTTTATATGGAAAAAGCTCAATTTCATTGCCTGCTTGCAGAAACTCCCGACCTCCCAACCTGTGCTTCCCTTCCTGCCTCTCCCCATCCCTGCCCTCACTTCCCACTCCCTGCTGAGGTGCAGCGATTCCACTGTAAATCTATTAAAATATTGATGCAGAAGACCGAAGCCCTGCACTAAAAAGCGTGGCCCAGAGAGAGGGAGGTCATTTGTCTGCAGAGAGTTAAATCAATACCCTGCTGAATCACTCTGCAAATTGCATGGGCTGCTGGGGAGAGGGAGCCCCGTGCAGCTGCTGGCATCTCTCAATCCTCGCTGCTGCTGGAGCAGGCAGTGCCCATCTGCAGCTGGCCAGCTGTTCTGGGGACACCACGCTGGCAGAAAAGCCAGGAGAGCCCCGGGCCTGTGGTCTGACCCACAGCTGGATGGCAGCCCTGTTTCTGGCTCTCCCGTGGGAAAGGCAACCTTTCCAACCCTTCCTGATGGGTTCATGCGGCTACACAGCCCCTCTGGGATCGTGGAGTGGGTCCTTCCCTTCTCAGTGGGGCTGCTTTGTCCCTTGTGTCACCCTCTGCCCCCCTGAGTGCTGCTGCAGCATCCTCAGTCCTCAGCAAAGCCAAGCCTCTCCATTTCCTTTCCTCCAGACTTCCAGGTCCACCTCTGGGCCCCCCCACAGCGATGGGCCATTGGATTTTTTAGCCCCTCAAGGTATTTTCCAGGCTGTTATCTCCTTTAATCATGACTTGTTGAACCCCACGAGTTCCCCCCATAAATCAATCCCTCAATACCCGTGTTGTTAACCAGCTCGGAGCTCGCTCCGGGTTTCAGCCTTTTTGGGAACGGCCTGCCACGAGCTCAATGGAATCCAGATGCAGATCCTGCAGGGAGGAAAGGATTCCTTCCCTGCCCCACGTGCCGGGGTCTGCCTCTTGCCTTGCTGTGTGACACATCCAGGCCCATCCATCACCGGATGCTCAGGTTCAAAGGGAAGGGACGCTCTGCCTCGCACAGCTGAGCAGCAGAAGGCGCAGCAAGGGCTGAGGCTGCTGCTTGGGAGTCTTGAAAGCAGCACTTGGGGCTGCTTTCCTGCACCTAGAACAGGCTCCCCAGGGAATGGTCATGCTCCCAAGGCTGCCAGAACTCAAGGAGCTTTGGGACAAGGTCAGGGGTGCACGGGGTGGGATTGTTGGGGTGGACTCGATCCTTGTTGGTCCTTTCCAGGAAGGGTTGTCGTGGCTGACCGGGTGTAACTCGTGCCTTGAGCTCAGCTAAGCTGGGGTGTGAGATGAAGGATGTCACTGAAGGATGTGAGAGTCCCTAGTTTTTCTTCTCCTTTCAAGGAAAGCAGCCTAATTAAGCTTCCCAGCATCAAATTTATTTTCACTGTTTCCTCACAAATAATTTTCAGTGGTTCAGAGGGCTGTTAACTTATTCTCTGCTCCAAGGCTTGTGGAAGGGGTTAGGAACCTCTCTGCTCCCTTCAGCAGGCCCTTCCCAAGCGTTGGCATCCTCACTGTTGACTCTGTTTAAGGTTTTGTTCCCCTCACTTTACAAAACTGGGATGGATATCACCCCAGAAAAGCCCTTTTTTGGGGGGGGGGGGCTATGAATCTTTCCTAATAGAAGCAAGGTTTTGAACTGCCTTCTAAAACCTGTCTTTGTGTCTGGAGGCTGAGAGAGCAAAGCCAGACTTGGAGTTCTGGGAACCTCCTCACTGCCAGGGTGTGGAGGCAGTAGGGATCCGAGGCCCTGCTGATGGCTGGGGTTGATCCAGAATCCCTTTAAACTGGACCTAAAAACGTGCCTGTCTGCATTCTGGGGCAGGGTTGGGAGGCTTTGGAGCAGCTGAGGGAGCTGGGAAAGGGGCTCAGCCTGGAGAAAAGGAGGCTCAGGGGGCACTTTGTGGCTCTGCATCACTCCCTGACAGGAGGGGGATGGTTGGGCTCTGCTCCCAGGGAACAAGGGACAGGATGAGAGGAAATGGCCTCAGGCTGTGCCAGGAGAGGTTTAGATTGGGCAGCAGGAAGGATTTCTTCATGGAAGGGATGGTCAGGCATCGGAAGGGACTGCCCAGGGTAGTGGAGTCCCCGTCCCTGGAGGTGCTCAAAAGGCATTTGAATGCTGCCATGGGGATATGGTTTTGTGGTGGCCTTGGCACTGCTTGAGGAACAGTTGGACTTGATGATCTCGGAGGTCTTTTCCATCCTTAACAGCTCCATGACTCTTTATTGGTTTGAAAGGAGAGGGTAGCTCGTGTCACGATGTGTTTCGAAGCACAGGACAATCCTTTCCAGCTCTGCTGGTCCTGGGAAGTACCTGGACTCCCTTCTGCACCTCAGACCTCTCTGAGCTGTGCTGATTGAAATGGGGAGCTCGCTCTCCTGGCAAGCCATTGTGGCAGGAACCAGCTGCCTCCTCCCTTCCCTGGGCATCACCCCCTTCCCAGAGCCTGGAACACTCAGTGCTGTGGAGACACTTCCCTGGCAGGCACAGCCACGCTCCCAGGAGGATGCCTGTCAGTGTGAGTGTCTTTGCTGTCTCCTGGGATTAGGCAGCTGGGACAGGAGCTGGATGCAGACAGCCCGCTGGCAGAGAGGCAAACGGAGCTGGCTCGCCCTGCTTTGGGGCTGTGGCTTCCTGGGATGGCCCTGAGCCCTGGAGATTTGATATCCCTATCCCTCATGGGTCTCACGAGCTTAGAGCCTGTGACAAACCCAGCCATGGCCACTGTAGGGGACCAAGGGTCTCTGCTACGGAGCTTCCTGCCTGACAGGGGAAGAAGAGGCTACTAGCCAGCAGGGAAAATCCCCTTTGCCATAATCTCACACCTCCCTGGCTGCCCTAACAAAGCCCGTGCTCAGAGGATCGCAAACCCACCCTTTCCTGGGGTTGCTTGGAATTGCTTTCCTCAATTCCTTCTTTGTTTTTCATTCCTGAGCTGTAACACAGGCAAGAAAGGAGCCTGAACCAGGATCCCTGGAGGCAAGGAAGCTATTGTCCTAAAAACAAAGGAATTTTTCCTCACACGCACCAGCAACAATAGGAAGTGCCCCAGAGCCTTTGCTTCATCCTGGACTGGGCTTCCTGATGTTTTCCAGGATGCTTGTCTGGCCTGGTTTAGCCAGAAACGGCAAACTATGTATTCCCTCTCGCCAATCCTAAAAAAGTGATGCTGCTGCTGGACTCGGGAGCAGGATGGAGCAGGAAAGCAGCAGGTTTCTGTTCAACAGGTGAGAAAAGGTGCCACAGTCTCCTGGATTATGGAGAAACCTTTCAGGACTTCCCTCTACCCTCACCAGCATCTTTACAAGTTGCTGTGTTTCATTTTTGGGCGGAGAAGAGCAGAAGGAAAGGAACACCTGGGGTCTGCAAGCAGGTTAAAACCCCGGTGAAATGTTTTTCCGTGCAGTGTCACCTACTCAGCTCCTCTCTCTGTACCTCAGACTGGCCCAAGGGGTGCACAGAGATGCCCAGGGGGCTGGAGACCACCTTCACTTGGCAGCAGACACAGGCTCAGGGCTGCTGGAAGCCTCCTGGGGTGCTCCAGAGTTGGAGCTGAAAATGGACACAGACATTGCCACTGCCTATTCACGTTTTCCCAGCAATTCCAGACTGAAGAAGAGCGTGGTTTTTTGGGTTTTTTTCTTTCCTAGGAAGTATTGGCATTCCTCCAAGCACGGAGGGACCAGATGGAGCAGTAACACAGCTAAAACTGGGTGGGGGGAGGAGGGGAAGGGAGTATCTGTTAAGGAGCTGGCTTGAAAACAAGATCATGGAAACCAGCTGTTGCTTCAAGAAAGGGTTTTGTTGCTGATTCTAGAAGAGGACAGAGTAGGGGCTGGTGTAAAAAGCTAGTCCTGAAGACCAGATGTGTTTGGGCTGCATTTTGGGAGGTTAGGAGGTCAAATGCACTGAGCAGTGTTTGGGGGGGGGATCTCTCTGCTGCAAAGCACAGCAGCTCGCTGGCTTTCCCTTTGGTGCTGCATTTGGGGGGCTCAGGGAGGCAACAATTCCACCTCCGAAACCTCCAGCACTCGGGATCACAAATTCCTCCTGACACATCCTCCCTGATGTGTCAGTGGAGCCGCCTCTCCTGCGGATCAGTTCCCGGTGATGCCAATCTGGGAGGACGCACCATTAGGTAACCATTTATGTAAGTGACCTGCCATGGGTTTGTGCTGAGGTTTCACGGCTCTGGGAGCCCCGACGGCATCTCTGACCCACGGCAAACACCCCACTCATCTCCTGATCCAACATCCTGCAGCGGACATGGCTTTGCCCTTCTCCCAGGAGCTCTGCCTCCCGTTTTCTGGTCAGGTGCTGGATTTTCGGGATTGCCATGGAGATGGAGGCCACTGTGACAGGCGTCAGGCAAACAACACGAGACAGTCTGTGTCCTGGGGGACTCGGGATAAACTTGGTGAGTCCTGCGCTCTGAAAGGCATCCCGGGCACAGAATTCCCATTGACACTATCCAATGGTGCTGCTGTGTAGTGCTTTGAAAACTGATCTCACACTTAGGAGCGGGGTTGAGATGGGGGAGGGACAAAAATCAGCCCGGATTAGGGCACTGCTGCTCACCGAGGGCAGGAGATGCCCTGGCAGCAGTGGTATTTTCTGAATTCCTGCCTCAGCTGCTGTCTCAGGCGCACACCAGGAATTCTTTTCCTTTCCCAGATGCCCTGTTGTGTTTTGTGCAGGATTTTCTACGTGGATATGAGGCGAGTGATTCGAGGCGGCTCTGGGCCGCGATGCCAAGAGCGACCTGGGCTTGGAGCAGAGCTGGAGGATGTCGTTTTCCCCTTTGGATGGCCATGGAAACCCGGCAGATCACAGGCAGAGAGAGCAAAGCTCCAGCTCAGCACCCAGCACGTTCCTTATGTAATTGTGCTGTGATGGCCATTGGCACAGGAGCCGGGATTTATGTTCCGGCGAAACGTCTAATACAGCGAGTGTAGGAATTCGGTCTCCTTGGTGATGAAACCAACCAATGGAAAACACACACACAAAAAAAGGGAATCTAAACCCATCCTTGGACCTTGCTTTTATTTTCAGAGTGGAGGACAGTGAATTAGCCTGGCCTGTGGCTATGAGCAGGATGGAAGCGTGCCTGGCATGGCTCTGGCCTTCACCCAAATCATCCCAAAACAGGCTCAGCTATCCCAGGAGCTTCTGTGGAAAGAACTACGATTAAAAAGTCAGGTACCTGTAATGACAGACCATCCTGGGACCCTGTGCACTGTCCTTAGCACACATTCTCCCCCTCCAACCTCCCAAAAATGGTGCTGAGTTCGGGTATAAGTAATCCCTGCCTTGCCTGCCGAGCCCTGGATTAAACCCAGCATTAATAAAAATTAAACTGCCCGTGTTAACACACCAGGTGGGGAAAACCAGCCACCACTGGAGCATCCCCTTCCAGAGACATGTGAGCTGCTGTAGCCCATGTGATCCACAGCAAAGAAGGAGCTGCTCTCCTTTAAAGCCATCTGAGCCTGTCAAGGACGAGTCAGAGTTTAGGACAGCAGAAACGTCATCTCCCCAGCGTGGTACAGCCATGTAGGGTCAGGCCACCCTGGCTTTGGGCAGTTGCAGGAGAGGGTGGATGGCAAATCCGTGATTTTATGGAGCGGTGCTGGTGGTCTGTCACCACCACAGGGTTTGACAGGTGGCAGTGAAAGGTCTTGGACATTTCCATAGTGGTTGGGAGCATCTCAAAGTGAGTGTCTGGCTCATGGTTGGACACGGAGGGGCCGAGAACCAGGGGCAGGTTTTGAAGCAAAGCACTTCAACAACGTTCCTGTCATCCTGGACATCGGCTTTCCTAGGATCCGTTCCTCTTAATTTAGAGGCTGCAAGAGCCAGGAAAGCTCAGTGTTTTCCAGAGGTGGGCTGAGAGTCACCCGTGTGCCTGGAGAGCAGCGCCGTGTCCCCAGCCGCTCTCCTGCGAAACAGATGCCTTGACAACGCCAAACCAAAACATTTTCTGCTTCAGCTTAGCAGGCTGGAGAGGAAGATTGGGTCTCCCAGGTGGAAAGTTTCCCACAGAAAATATCGGAGCCCTGTTTTCTTTCTGCTTAATGAACGTTGTGACCCTCGCTCCCCAAGTTATTCCAGCAATGCCCCAGGATCCTAATTAAGGCTGAGCCCAGCGGCTCTTGGCATTGTGTAAACACATGGGAAGACTCCAGCCCTTCTCTAGGAAGCTTCTCATCCAGTTTGGTTTAGGCAAATGCATCCATTGAAACTCTCCTCTTTTTTTTCCTAACTTTTTCAGCAGCCCCACAATGGAGGCTTTCATCTCTACCTCTTGTGTGTATTCCAGTGTCATGCCCTCTGCTTTCAAAGGCTTAGGTTTGCCTTTAATTGTGTCGAGAGCCTTTGTCTCTAAGCCTTTAATAATGGATTTTTTTCTCCTCTGCCAAAAGAGGAATTTTGTTTCTTTGCTGGCTTTTCTTCTAAAGCTGAAGTGACAGTTCCCTCTTTTCCTTGAGATTTACAAAGCTTATCTTTTAATTTTCAAGAGCCAAACAGTGGAGGGGGGGGGAAGGAATGAAACATCATCATGGCTTTTAAACACTGTCGCTAGGAGAAGGCTTAATGATCTAGAAATACATAAACTGCACGCTCAGGAGCTGCTTCAGTTTAGTGACACCAGGCTGATGCTCCTGTTGGGGACAAGGATGGGGCCAAAGCTAGCACATCCAGATAGCTCTGCACCCAGCCAGGATGGAATCCTGGAATGGTTTGGGTTGGAAGGGACATTCAAAACCAGCCAATTCCACCCCCCTGCCATGAAACACCTTCCACCATCCCAGATTGTTCCAAGCCCCAGTGTCCAGCCTGGCTTGGGATGCTTCCAGGGATCCAGGGGCAGCCACAGCTGCTCTGGGCACCCTGTGCCAGGGCCTGCCCACCCTGCCAGGGAAGAATTCCTTCCCATAACTGTGGCAGGAAACTGAGGCACGAGGAAGAACATAACCTGTGGTCAGCTTGAGGGATGATTTGAGCTCATCTCCAGGGGTTTGAAATGAGAAAGCCGAGATGAATGTGGTGTTCCTTCTCCACTGAACTCGGTGTCATGTTTACACCTCACTGTTGGCAGGATTTGCCTCAGCTCTGCGGTGGGGACAGTCCTGGGCTTGCCATCAAGTCTCTGTGGGATGAGGTGGGACAGGAGGCTCTTCCAGTCTTTTCTGTCCATGCCCAGTGCATGGTGGTTGTGCAGGAAACACAGGTCTGGGAAGGGGTTGTCTTCTCACTGAACAAGGCATGAATGGATCAAACCGCTTCATGTTGATTGAACACTGACTTATCCCAACTGGGCTGGTGCTGGAGCAGGTCTGAAGTTGAGAGTAGAATTTGCTCCATGATTTTTTATTTATTTTTTAAATTTTATTTATTTACTTATGGTGTGACAGAGCAGGAGGAGCAGCTTTGCAGCTAGTTTATGGCCACTGCAGTGGGACAGCTAGGCTTGAAATGAGCTGCAGCAGAGAAAAATCATGTTTTCCAGCTGATTCCAGGGGCTGTGTGCTTCATCCCTTGGGACTGCCGTCCTCAGCCTCGGTGATGAAGGATTGGTGGAGCAGAGAACTCCAGCTCCCTCGCAAGGATCCCAAAGATCCCAAAGGCAGAAATCTTTGGGCAAACCACTGGCTATTGTAACCTCATTTGGCAAATGAGGAAAATGGTCTTCCCAGAAGATGCCTTTCACTTTAATTACGAAATAAATAAAGAAGCAGCCTTCTGTCTGGCTGAGCTGGCAGCTCAGGAACAGATCCAAGGGAAGCCAACCTAGCTGTCAGCTTTCCAGCCTGTTTGCTCCTCCTCTGGAGGAGCGTCTGTCTGGGAACTTGGCTCTGTGGCAGGAGCCAGAGGGACAGGCACTGCTGCTGAGTGCCCTGCTTGTCCTTGGATGGGCACAACATGCTCCAGCCCTCCCCAGAGTGGGGTGTGCTATCAGGAGCTGGGATCCAGGAGATCTCCCCAGGCTCAAGTCGCTTCCACTCAGGCCAAACTAATGGAAAGTGAGCTAAAGTGTCACCTCCACGTCCCCTGGTGAGAGGTTCCTCACGTCAGGAGCAAACAGGAGGAGACCTGTCTGCGGGCAGGGGATGCCAGGGCTGGAATGTCCAAGGCACAGACTGTTGTCCTGGCAGGAGCCAGCGTGTCCCTGGGAGCTGGATCTGTGTTGGGAGGGCAGCCAGCGATGACAGGCCAGGTGGGGGTGCTAAATGGCCACAGGACACCCCACCCTCCCGCCGAACCATCAACAGCTTCATTTGGCTGGCTTCAGCTCTTTATTCCGCTTCCCTTTCCAAGGGGAAAGCAGGGAGGAGCTGAGGGTCAGAGCCTGTGCTGTCCCTCTGGCTCGGTGGCACTGTCGGGGTGTTCTTGCTGAACGTGGTGTGTTCACTCTTGCTGGGGTACCAGACTGCTTCCATGCCTCTGGGAAGGGGGGATGAGAGCTGGGGTGGCTTGGATGGAAACCTCACCCTCCCAATCATTTTCTCGTGCAGCACAATAGCCTCTCTGTCCTGAAAACACTGAAGATTTTAATCCCAAAATAGACATTTCAACAATTTATTTATTTTTTTTTAATTTTTGAAAGCATCTGAAAGCTGCTGCTTTCATTTCAGGCAGAGGAAACTCATTCTGAAACCCCTGGAGCTGCTGTGAAATGGGATCATCGCCTGCCAGGGAGCTCTGGCACCCACGTGCCTTCCAGCAGCCCTCATCCCAGATCCTCATCCCAGCTCCTCATCCCGTCCTGGCACCTGAGTGATGCAGGATGTGCCTCACCTGAGCACCTGGAAGTTGGCTGAAATCCCTGTTGAGCAGCACAGGCAGCTCTGTGATGACTCTGTGGTGGTTTTAGTGCTCGTGTTCGAGACTCTAAACCCGGACAGCAAAGCATGGCAAATAACTCACAAGGCCTGGCTTGTTTTACCTCATTTTTTAAAAAGTTTTATTTATTTATTTTTATTTAATTATATACTGTTTTCATTTATCTATTTATTTTTATTTCCTCCTCCTTTAAGACCCGTCTCACTTTGCATTTTAATTCCACTCCCCTGCCCACAAAATACAGCCCAAAACCTCCAGGCTCCCCAGCAGCCATTCCAGATCCAGGCTTTGAAGGGGGAATGGTTTCCCATTGACAGAGGGCAGGGATAGATGGGATATTAGGAGGAAATTGCTCCCTGTGAGGGTGGGCAGGCCCTGGCACAAGGTGCCCAGAGCAGCTGTGGCTGCCCCTGGATCCCTGGCAGTGTCCCAGGCCAGGCTGGACAGGGCTTGGAGCAGCCTGGGACAGTGGAAGTTGTCCCTGCCCATGGCAGGGTGTGGAACAAAATGAGCTTTAAGTCCATTCCAACCCAATCCATTTGATGATATTATGAAATTTATAAGATTGTTCCTTTCCACAATCATCTCCTCACACTTTTGGGGGGTTCTGGCCTCCTTCCAGACCCTGTTCTGGGTCAGGTGAGGAGGAGAATCAAGCTCTCGTGGGCAGCCGGGGCAGGCTTATCCCAAACCAGCGCCAAGCAGCTGACCAGACAAAGGGCTGTGCCTGAGCCAAGCAGCTTGCACTGGTGCAGGCTTCCAGCTTTGGAAACTGCAGAAATCTCGTAGAAGATGAAAGGATCAGAAACCTCCAGCTGCTGGAATTCCTCTGCTCTTTGATGCGCTCCGCTTCCCAGTGCATTCGCTCCCTGGGCTTCCAGCAGAGACCAAAGCAGCCGGACAGGCTGGTTCCCACGTAGGTAATTCCAGGGTAACTGGAGACTTCCAAACCTTTTCCCTTTGCCCTTCCCTGGCTGAGAGCCTAGTGGAAGACCAGTCAGTCTCCAGGCATGCAGCATGCCTGAGGTTTGGAGGAGGGCATGGGCTCAGGTGGATGCATAAGGAATTAGGTGGCATTTTCTGGAGCAGGCATCCTGAGAGGCTGGGCTTTGCAGGAGGAGCACTCCCTGTCCCTGGGACCAGCACAACCGGTTCAAAGGGACGTGTGTGACCACTAGGAAATGCCTGTCGTGCTGGGAATTGTCATAATGCCACGGATTAAATGAAGCAACCGCTCACTAAAAGGAAAAAAACAAGTGGAAGGGAACTGGAGAGGGTGGTTTTTTCCTTAAGAGGGGAAGAATGAATAAGAGTCCAGGGAGACCTTAGAGCCCATTCCAGTGCTTAAAGAGATTCCAAGAGAGCTGGAGAGGGACATTGGGCAAGAGACTGCAATGACAGGACAAGGAGGAATAGCTTCCCACTGCCAGAGAGCAGGGTTATATGGGATATTGGGAAGAAATTCTTCCCTGGAAGGGTGGGCAGGCCCTGAGGGTGCCCAGAGAAGCTGTGGCTGCCCCTGGATCCCTGGAAGTGTCCCAGGCCAGGCTGGACACTGGGGCTTGGAGCTACCTGGGATAGTGGAAGGTGTCCCTGCCCGTGGAATAAGATGATCTTTAAGATCTCTTCCAACTTCAACCATTCTGTGATTCTGCTTTGGTGTTTTAATTGTTTTTTACAGTCAGCTTGTTGGAAAAGCAACATCTTACTATTTCATATACTTTGTTCATTCTAACCACACTGTTTTTCCTGCTGTACCCCTTTTATTCCCACCTTTCCAGAACAGCAGGCTGCTCTTTCTCCCAGCCCTGGTGTTTTGCCATTGTGGGTGCAGCTGATGTGGTCAAGGACACCACGATTTCCTTTGCTGACTGAGCCCTGCCCAGAGCAGCATCTGGCCATCATTCAGGGACAGGGTGTAGAGTGTGATGCTCCCTGTCCTGGGAGGCAAACCCTCAAACCCCCAAAATGTAAGGTGTGTAGTCACCTTTTAGATGGGACTGAGGGATCTGAAGGTGGGATGCCCTGTCTTGTTTGGATGACAGCTTGTGCCACACCGTGACACATCAGAGGGCACCAGGCCGGGGCACAGGGGCAGCTGCCCCCCCAGCTGTGTCTGAACACAGAGGAGATGTTATTTTTGGGGTGACACAGCCTCGAGAGCACCTAATCTGGACTTATTGAGGTCGTAAGACTGACTGAGCACGGCGGTACCGAGACTGTAGGATAAATAGAAGTCTTCTATTTATAACGCTGCCAATCTGGCACCGCTCGCGAGCTCTAAAAATAAGACTTTGTGCAAAGCCAGCTGAATTAATGGGTGCTCTCCTTGCATTGTCTGTGAAGCAGCCCCTGGTCCTGTGGCACACTCAGTGCTTGGCAGGGATCCTGCAGAGCTTTGCTGAGCCACCACCTCTCCCGAGGGCTGAGCGTGGTTTTCACCCGCGTGAGAGAGGTTCCTCCTTTCCCTTTGGGTGGTCTGACCATCTGCGAGGTTGGGGCAGGAATGATGAGCTGTGATAATGCAGCTGGACAAGCAGAGCCCAGGGAAAAGGGAGATGGCTGTGCTGGAGCTGCCTAATGCACGTTTCTGGTCCCCCCAAGTCGCATCCTTCTCTCCAGAGCAGGAGGATGTGTCAGACACCGAGGCAGAGCCCGGGCTGACACAGCAGCACAGACAAGCCCAGCCTGGCACAGGCACTGCAGTAATCCCAGGTACCCCAGGACAGTGGAACTGGATTAACTTGTAAGGTGATCTGTTTAAGCTGCAGATAAACCCACCGTGGATCTTCTCTCCTGGGAGTGAAGCAAGCCTCACCTTCTGACTGTACAGAGTTTAACACCAAACTTGATTTTTTCCTTAATATGAAATCTTATTGCTGTTTAACTCACCCGTGTAAAATCTTAGCTTTCCCCTGCCAGCCCACCCAGACCCTGCTCCCTGCTTGGGCTGTAATGGTGAGTGGCTCCAATATTTATTCTCTCCGATAGGCAAGCAGAAACCTGGCTTTTATTGTTAACACTGCTGTGCTAAAGATCTTAAAGCAGATACCTGCTGTTGTGATTTAACACCTGCCTGGCTTCTCTTACAGTGTTTCCTGAAGTTGAATTTATTTTCAGAGCCCTTCAGGCTCCCCTTTCCTGCTGTTTCCAGCTCCTGAGGTCTGTGACCATCCCTGTTGGATCTATCTGCTCCACACACGGCTCTGCTGGAGGGAACAGAACCACAGAATATCCAGAGCTGGATGGGACCCACGAGGATCATCAACTCCAATTCCTGATCCTGCACAGGGACACCCCAAGAATCCCATTGTGAGAGGTGCCAAAGCTGGTCCTCCACCAGTCTCCTCTCAACAGACCTGGCTTCAGGAGGTGACCCGAAGGAGAAGAGCAGCTTCTGCTCCATCAGCTGCTGCACCAGGAGCCCTGTGGCCAGGGTTTGACGTGCTCCTGGTGCAGAGGAGAGCGTGGTGTCCATCCCATGGTTTGAGATGGAACGTGGGATCATCAGGTGTGACACAGCGTGACACGGAGCTGCCAGATGGAGGTGTTCCCCTAAACTCCCTCCCAGGTTTGTAGGGTTTTCCTTTTGGCTTTTTCTCTGGCCTGGGATTTCACTCGTTTTGGAGAGGGTAGATGGAAAAAACCAATCTCAAGCCTCCTGACCCAAGGGAGCCAAGGAGAATTCACATGATGGGCTCTGAAAATGAGGAGGAGGAGGAGGAACTGGCCTCAAATGGTGGTTTACAGAGCATGAGGGAGGCTGTGACCTGGAGGGGACCAGCAGGAGCACCCCTGCCTACACCATGGTGCTGCAGGTGGTCACACCAAGCTAGACCACTCTGAACCCAAGGTTGGAAACGGAGCGCAGCCCTCCGGAGCTGCCTGCAGGAGCTGGAGCCCGGGGAAGGGGGGACAGTGCACGCCAGGCAGGGAGGTGGCAGCTTGGTGGCAATGGCACAGTTGGGCAGCCTTGGAGGCCAAGTGATTCCAGCACAGTGAGTGCAGTTGAGCTCTGCCATATGGCTCCTTTTGCAGAGGAAGAAGCACCCAAGGAGCGAAGCATCCCACTGCTTTTCCTCGAAAATGAACTTCCCACTCCTCCTGTGAGCCTTGGGAAGGCTTGGTGGCCACAGGAGTTGGTAATTTCAGAGGGGCTGGGGAAAACCAGCCACAGGGGAATGCAGGAATTCCTCATGGATATTCCTCTGGTTGTTTGCTGTGTCTCAGCCACACTTGAGGACGTTTCTAAGGGTGGAAAACCTGAGGTGGATCAGGCAGGGGGAGGAAAAAAATCTTTATCAATGATGGGTGTTAAACCCCTGCCATGCCACGTGTGGAGGGAGGGAGAAGAAGAGGTTGCTGCTAGAAACCATTGTAACCAGAAAAGCAGATTTGAAGAGTTTGATTTCCTGCAGGGCTTTTGATAGAAGTCAGGAGGACAGTAGGCAAATATTTTCCAGCAAGGGCAGGAAAGAAAACAGTAGGATTTTCTGCTTCGTTTAGTAAATCCATTGCTTTTGTCCCCAGCCTGCCTTAACCCTTTCACCTCCACTAACATCTCTGGTGTGGGATTACCAACACGGGCAGAAAACTGATCTGCTGGGAAAACTTTTGCTTTGGTGCTTCTCTCTTTCTATGTGAAGAATGAAAGGGGAAAAAAAGGGCAAAAATCAGAGCCTGAGTAGCACGGTTTAGTCATGAATTTGGCAGTGCCAGGCTGGACTCCATGATCTTGGAGGACTTTTCCAACTTTAGCGATCCCAAGAGGTTGGGAAGACAGCAGGTCTCGTGTCAAAGCATTCCTCAGCAGAGGGGAGAGTGTTTGTGGGGAGCTCTCTTGGGGAAGAGCATCCTTTGCTGAGCAGGCCCTGGGGAAAGGCTGGGAGCTGCAGCAGAGACAGCCGGTGAGTGGGAGGAGGGAAGATGTGGAGCTTTGCAGCAGGGCAGCAAGAAACACACGTGTTTGGAGGCTGGGGATCTTTGGGGGCTGGGATTTGCTTACTTGTAGCACCCGAGATTTCACTGGTAGAAGAGGATTTCTTTTCCCCCATGCCAGAAGCAAACCCCGCAGCTCCCAAGCTGTAGCAAGAGCTCATTGTCTGGGTTTGCTTGGGTTTTAGATTTCAGCTCTGAAATCACATCGGTGCAGAGAATATCTGCTTTAGCCCTTTCAAAAGGGTCTTTTTTTTCCAAAAAGCTTTTGCCACCAGGCCTGCTGGTCAAGAAGGAAGCTTTCAAACCATGGAAGCCTAGAAAACAGAAGACGACAAACAACTGGGAGTAATTAAAACATCTCCAGCAAGCCACCAGCGTTGGGGACATTCCCAAAGCTTCAATGCACGTGGCTAGCAGGTTCAAAACTCCAAACCACAGCTCCCACCATGGCCTCTTCCACAGTCAGGCTTGAGGATCACAGAATCCCAGAATGGTTTGGGGTGGAAGGGACCTCAAACCCTACCCCATCCCACCCCCTGCCATGGGCAGGGACACCTTCCACAGTCCCAGGTGGCTCCAAGCCCCAATGTCCAACCTGCCCTTGGACACTTCCAGGGATCCAGGGTCAGCCACAGCTTCTCTGGGCACCCTCAGGGCCTCCTCACCCTCACAGGGAACAATTCCTCCCCAATATCCCATCCATCCCTACCCTCTGGCAGTGGGAAGCCATTCCTCCTTGTCCTGTCCCTCCATTCCTTGTCCCCAGTCCCTCTCCAGCTCTCTTGGAGCCCCTTTAGGCCCTGGAAGGAGCTCTAAGTTCTCCTTGGAGCTTTCTCTCCTCCAGGTGAACAACTTCATTTCCCCAAGCCTGGCTCCAGATCAGAGGAGCTCCAACCCTTGGATCATCTCTGTGGCTCCCTCTGGACTCTCTCCATGTTCTTCCTTTGTCACACTTGTTCTCCCTTCAAGCAAACGCTGGTGCCTGAGCTGTGCTTTTCCTGCTGCATGCCCAGGTGTCCCACCCGCCTTTCCTCACCTGGCCATGGCTTCACTGCCACCAGTGTCCCCTGCCAGGTGCCTTTGCACCGCTGTGACTCTCCAGCCAGGACTGGCACCTGTCCAGGTTTTCCCATACACCATCTCCACACCCCACTCTCCCTTTGCATTATTAACTTCCTCAACATGTAGCTCTTCTTCCACTGAGTCTGTTTTTCCCCTCTGCCTCCCCTGAGGTTCACATGCTCCCCTGTAATTATTGTAGCCACCACTGGCTCGGCCAGTGGCACAGAAAGCCACCGAGCCCTTGGCAGGACCATAGAGTCCACGTATGCAGGGTGTGGTTTCACAGAGACTCTCTGCACCAGCTCAGCTTGGTTTGAGAGCCAGCAGAATATTCCAAAGCTGCCAGGGTGGGAGGCAGCTGTGAACTTTGGAGAGAGGCAGGCCCTGCATTCCAGCTGGAGTTTGCACGGATGGGCACCTGGACAATCTGCACTGTCTGCATCAATCCCAGGCATGTTGAAGTGATTCTCACCTGAGCAAAACATGTTCAGGACACTGTGGGGATTTAGAAACAATTAGCAGCCTAAATCTTGGGTTTAAACCTGCTGGTTGCTGCTTGTTTTCCTTCCCTCCATCCATCACAGTGTCCCATAAGTAATTTTTTAAGAAAAAAAGAGGGGATGCTCCACCTTGGAGGTTGGATGGGTCTTGGAGCCACCTGGGGCAGTGGAAGGTGTCAGGGAGTGGAACTGGATGGGCTTCCATCCCAAACATTCTGTGAGGATTCCATGACCTGGGAGCTCTCCCTTCTGCACTGGTGGCATCCAAACCCGTGCTCCAGCGGCTGGCTGGGAGTAGCTCTGTGATCCGCGAGTCACCGCGCAATCCTGGGAAGAGATTCCCGCAGATATCCTCCTTCCACGGTGGAAATATTCCACTTATTTTTGTCCTCGTTTCCTGCCTGTCAGCCAGTTAATTACCCCTCAGAGGACTTTCTCTGTAAGTCTTTTTCGGGAAGGAAACTTGGCGAGTGCTGCCGGAACGTCCTTGTCCGCTTAAACGGCAACAGCGGAGTCAATATCTTCTGGAGAAAAAGACCTTTTTCTTTGTCACCCCACTTTTTTTTTTTTTTTTTTTTTTTTTTTTTTTTTTGTGAGGCTGTGGGGTTGTTTTTCCCTGTTTGTGTCAAGGTGCCAGTTTTCTTGCCTGGATCTTCTTCCCTTCCGTGATGCACACGAAAGGAGACTTCTCTGCAGGGGGAGCGGGAAGAGGAGGCTCTTGCACTCCAGAATATCCATGCATTACATGGATGGACACCCGGGCTTGCTCCAGACCTGCTCATCCAGGGCTGGGGCCATCCCTCTGCTCTCCTGATCATCAGCCTCCTTAATGGATGTCCTTGAGGAAGCATTTAAAAATGGAAACCATTTCTGTTGCCGTAGCAACTTCTCTTCTGGAAATGGGGATAAAACTTGGTTCCTGAGAGGTCAGAGACACTTTCTGAGAGGTGGTGGGTGCTGGTGGCAGGAGCACAGGGCACAGCCACCTCTCCCAAGTCCCTGGCTGCTGGAATCCCACTGCCAGGCCTTGGTGATTCCCAAGGGGGACAGCTTGGGCCTCATTCACAGATATTTCTCTCACAGCTAC
>VZSR01000478.1:793900-809851 GCA_013398615.1 Brachypodius melanocephalos
AACAGTCCTCGCTGAGGACAGAGCGAACTCTGAGATAAGAAATAATAAACAACATGATAGACCTTGAAAAAAGAGAAGCTTGAAGCTTCCATCTCTATTTTGCATCTGGCCCAAAGATTCCAGGAGGGCAGAAAGGACTCTAACCACCTGAATCTGGGAAAATCATAATCCGACATCAAACCATTCTGGAATTCCACGGTCCCTCAGGCTCCTGCTGTCCCTGAGCTGGGGTTTCATGTCAGCCCAATCTGCAGCCAGAGGAGCACTCCAGATGGGCAACCAAGACTGAATTTTCTCACGGCTGCCACGTGAAAACAGGGCACATGGTGGCTGCATCCTCCCTGCTGTCACCTGTCCCTTTGCCATGCATTTGCAGGGAGCAGATCCCACAGTTCCCAGCTCCTGCAGAGACAGGGGATTCACACAGTGCCCTCCACGCTGTGCTTGGGATGAGGCACTGCAGTTCTCTCGTTCAGCATTCCCATCATGGCAGGGGGATCCTGTCCAGCCTCCTGAAGCTGCAGAGCCGAGTGGGAATGCAGCAAAGTGCTGGCAGCAAACCCACTGCAACCCTCACCTGCTTCCAGAGCCGCAGCTGGCAGATGGTCGAGATCACTGGATTAATCCCAAATGGTTTGTGGAGACTGTTTTCATGGAGATGGATAGGGAAAGTTGGGTTATCCTTTCTGGATGCTGGCCTTTGGCAGTCAAAGATGCTGAGCCTGTGGATTCTGGAATTGTGTGCTAGAAGGGATCAGGGAGGGACTGAGTGTTTCAACATTTCCAGAAGCCCAGAGATGGGTGCTTTGTAATACAGCACCTCTGCAGTTTGTGTGTCCTGAACTCAAATGGCCTCTGGGTTAAACCCCAGGGAAAGGCTGCCAAGGTTGGCATTGTGCTGCTGGAATTGCCCTCCTCGGTCCTGTCTTTATGGGATGGTGTCTCCTGGTCTGGGCATTGCTTTAGGCTGGAGTAATCTCTGTTCATCTTTAAAACCATCAAACAAAGCAGGACAAGCTGCTTCCTCTCTGAGGCACCTCAGATATTTGGGAGTTCTCTCCTCCATCCTGACTCTTGTATCACCTCCTAAGAAGACAGTTTTCCTAGTGCAGGTTGCTGGAAATTCCCATAAAGCTGAGGAAGGGCATCAGGCCTCCCCTTCTAATTGATTTGGCTTCTGTCTCTCACGGGTCTTCACCAGACGTTTAACGCACCGAAATTTTGCCCGGAGCAGCTCCTTCCCCGTCTCCAGAAATTATTTCCAGTCTGGTCTGATGCTGAGGCACACAGGTAGGCAGTGCTTGTGAGGCACCCAAGCGCTCACACCTTCCCAGGTTAGGGAGAGTGGGTGGATCACAGCAGTGGGATGCGCTGTTTGCCCGTGGGATGCGTGAGGCACGGAGCGCTCCTGGCCCTCCGCCTGTGGAGCCTCTCCAGGAGCTCCGAGCTCCTCCAAAGCACCTCCACCAGGAGCTCGGAGCTCCTGCAAAGCACCGCGGGCATTTTCCAAGGGTCATCGGCTCCCTTTTGCCTCCAAGGCGCTCTCCGCCCAGCGGGAATTCCTGCTGGGAGCTGGGAGTGGTCGGGAAGCGGTGCCTGAGAAAGGAGCCGGCTGCGAGTCCTCTGAGATGCTCTGAGTGTCCATGTCCCGCCGTGTGCATTCCTGGGAAATTCTCTCCCAGGACATCTTGCACCTGCTTGCTCCTGAGTGAAAACTCCCGTCCTGCAGTGTCCAGCCAGGCTCTTCTCCCTGCCCTTTTCCAAGGGATGGCTGCAGTGGCCCTCTGGCCTCACACGGATTTGTCCCTGGCAGTTTTTTTGGCCACGTTCTGGATGATGCCTGTGGGCTTTAATCACTGTACCTGTGGTTGAATGCACCCCTATTCAAATGTCACCATCTAGTCTTGGAGGGTTTGGGGCGACGAATTCTTGTTCTGTGGGAATCACGGGATCGTTAAAGTTGGAAAAGCCCTCCAAGTCCACAAAGCCCAACCCAGCACTGCCAAACCCACCACTAAACCGTGTCCCCAAGCGTCACATGCACACGTTTTTGGATGTGAATCAGCAGTGCTGCTGACTTCCAAACAGTCAAGATCCTAGTTTTTGCTCTCTGAAACACATGATTCTCCTTTCCTTGCAGGACGGGGCTAGGTTTCTCTTGGGAACAGCAATCCGTGTTACTGCTTGTCACTGCCAGCATGAGGGAGATTTGGTTTGACTTTTAGCTGAGTTTTGGACCTGCCCTAATTTGGATGGGGTGATGTTGGCTCTGCCAGAGATGATCTTCACACAGAAACACATCTTCAGGTGCTTGTGCCTGAATGGGGCCCATTAATTTGTTTTCCATTTATAGACCCAGCTTCATGCTCATCTTTAAAAAGCAAAAAGCTCATTAACAGGGAATTTTCTTGACCAGATGCAGCAGCATCGCTAACTCCTGCACAGAGGTGCTGCCACCCACAACCTGAGCCATGGACTGATGTCCAATTTGAGCCTCTACCCCCTGGCTTTGGCTCCTCTGCCCTCCTCCTTAGACAGAAAGACTGACTTTAGCCAAGTTATGACACTGTTTTGAGCAAGTGAAAAGCTCAGTAAACATCTGACTGATATCACGAGCTCGAATAGATGGAGCCAAAATGCCTTTTATTGATAAGGGATTTTTTTTTTTCTTTTCCAATGAAGGGAGCCAACCTGATCAGTGCTGTAGAAATTTCAGGTGGGTTGGAAACAGGATGAACAACAGGATATGTCCAGAGGTGAACAGAAGTGCTCAGGGATTCAGTTTGGAACTGACTTCATTAATATCTTTCCTAATCAGCTGGGTTCACATGGAGGAACACATGGATCACTTCTGCAGCTGACACAGTGGAGAGCATGGGGGAGAGGACCTGGATGTCCCCCAGGGAGGGTGGAGTGACCTTGGGGCCTGTTAGGAGAAGCACCGTGGGGTGATGTAATGCAGGTAGCGTGTTTGCATCTTTTATCTGTTAACAACATCTCTTTAATCCCTATTAATAAAACTTGGCCCATTTGCTGGACTCTCATCCGTGTGAATGGCCACAGGAAGAGGAAGAGGGGTAGAAACTGATTGCAGGATGGCTGTAGGCACAGGAGGATGTTGCTAGTGCAGTCCTGGGAGATGGATTTAGCAGAGAGGGAAGTTTTGCTGCCTCCCTCCAAGGCTTTGGTTAGAGCTTGTCCAGCAAATAGCTCAGGGAGAGCAAGCTGCCAGTGGAAGAGGTGTGGAGGAGCACAGAGGGATGCCAAACAGTGGGATGCTGGAATTAGAAAGCTGATTGTGGGCACAGTTTGCAGAGGTCAGTGAGTTAGGACACCACGCCACAGGGCGGGAACGTGGGCTGGGAATCCATGGGTCCGTCAGTGATGCCATGGAAGCACTGCCATTCCCAGCCAGGAAAACCACTGCCCCAGCAGGCTGGAGATGCCTGGAGCAGGCTGGAGATGCCTGGAGCAGGCTGGAGGCTGGCAAGGAGGAGGTGATTGCGCCCTGCTGGTTTCACTTTGCCAGCCTGACATCCATGCCCGCGCTCGCCTGCGTGCACGGACATCTCCTCCAACCATCTCAGCTGGCTCCGACTCCAGCCTCTCCAAACCTGTAATCTCCCTGTTTGCTCCCTTCCCAGCTTGCCACACAGGAGCATCATTAGGCAAGGAGATGATCCTACTGGTTTTTGTGGAGTCGGGGTAACACTGGGGTAATTAATTCATGTGATTCAGTGCTCCCGGTGCCAGGAGTAATGCTGGAGCATCCCTGCACCGGTGGGATTGCTCTCTGCAGGAGGTTTAGGATCAGGACTGCTCACCTCCTTTGCCTTTGGGGTGAGAAGTGCACTCTCAGCAGTGCTTGGCAATTCCCTCTGCCCCGTGGGCTTTCCCACAAAGTGCAGTTGTGATTCCTGTTGTTTCCAAGTGGTTGGAGGGAGGGTCTAATTTTTGCAACATGCAGGCACCAGATATTGTGTTCAGCTCAGAGGTGGTAATGTAAATCTCTTTTTTTTGCACCAGGGTTATTACCTTAATCAAATATTTATTTACAGCACGCGTCGGCAAATGCGGGCTTGACATAAAGTAATTCACTCCTGGTGTGTAGTGTTTAATGGGATTATTCTTCAGAGTAACTGAGCCTCCTTTGCCCAGATTGTTGTGGCTGCCCTGGATCCCTGGAAGGGTCCAAGGCCAGGCTGGATGGGGCTTGGAGTGACCTGGGATAGTGGAAGGTGTCCCTGCCCATGGCAGGGGGTGGAACTGGGCGAGTTTTAAAGTTCCTTCCAGCCCAGACCGTGCTGTGATTCCATGATTCAGTCTGAGGTGGGAGGATCAGGATGTAGCTGGGACTGTGTGGCCAATGGACACATCCAGGTAGAGAACTTCAGTCACTGGGGGAGCCAAAAGCAGCAAGGAGGCTTTTTTCCTCAGGAAAAATTTGCTGGCAACTTCTGGAAGCAAATGGGGGATTGCTGTGCTTCAGGATACACAGCTAAAGGATGCACTGCTCCAAGACACAGCTTGTTCCTCTGTTTAAGGCAAGGCATGGAAAAAAAAAAAAAAAAAAAACAAAAAAAACAAACAAACAAAAAAAAAAACAGTTGTAATCTGCCCTGGATGGATAAAGTGCTTGTACAGGTCATGAGTTTTAGGAGGTCTCATGTTTATCCCTTCAGGTCCAGAGACACAGGAGTAGAAAAGACCTCCTGGCCATGGAAGTGTCTGGGTTCTGTGCTTGGGGTGACACAGCTGCACAGATGTGGTCAGGCTGCACACCAAGGCACAGGAATTAGGGGAAAGCTGAGTTTCCTGAGCTCTTCCTAGACTGTGCTTGCTTTTAAGCCCATCTCCTGGCAATGGATACCTTCCTCCTCGCCACGGGATTGTGGGGAGATAACATTTCCCTGCAGGGAAGCTGACTGATGTCCCCATGCATTGCTGGCTGAGCTGGGTGGTTTGTGGCTTCCCCATGCTCAGGAATTTCAGTCTCCCCAAAATTCCTGTGCCAAAGATGGTCTCCACGGCCTCATCTTCATCCTTTCCCACGAGGATCCCTCTCCCTGGCACTGTGAACAGCAGAGAGCACATCCCTTGCTTGATCTGGTTGCTTCTCAGTGATGGGTCCAGCCCATGGCAGAGCTGTGGGACAGCACCAGGATCATGTGGATGAGCCCCCAGGGACACAGAGGGATAGAGCTGCTGTTTGCAGTCGGGCACCTCTTCCCCCACTGCTCCTGTGCCATGTGGACTCTGCTTGTCCAATTTCGTGGCTGAAGGGGAAGTGCCACCGCAGCGATGGATGCAGAGGGGCAGCCTTGTGACCATGACACATCTCATTAGTCAGCTCCCAGGGAGGAGAGGATAGGTTTGCAGGAGGATTTTAGCTCCATGGGAGCTGAATGCCAGTGGAGAGCGGGGATTAAGGAGCTGGAGACATGATCCCACTCTGGCTGCACGTATTCTCCACAGTGCTGACTAAGCTGTGGTAAAGGATCCAGCAGGAATCCTGCCCCCATCGTGTGCTTTTCCATGGCCTCCCAGGCTTGTGGGCACCACAAAGCACCACAGTGTCCCAGGGACTTGGCAATGAATCCCCGTCCTCGGTGCCTCGGTCTCCTCGATGGACACGTTGGCCCATATTCCTGCCTGAGGTTCCTCACCTGCTGCCAGGGGCATTTTTGAGACCTGTAGGTTGCACCCTCTGTGTCATTCCCACCAGGTGAAGGTGGTCCCTTTGTGCCTTTCCTTTTCCCTCATTTTCTCCAGTGGGATGCTCAGAGCTGGGTTTTTGATGGAGGAGAGGAGGCAGTAGCAGAGTGCAAATTGGTTTGTGCTGTCCCGACCCCCAGCCGTGCTCCTGCCTCTTGCCCAACAGCATTCCTGCAGGGAACTGCTCCAAAGAGGAGTCTGCAGGGGTGGTGCCTCGTGGAATGGGAGGGAATTGTCTGTCCTCACATGGTGGTGATGCGAGGTTGCAGGAACATGACAGGGAGCAAGGCTGCCTCCAAGCCCGCATGGATGGGGAGATCACGGAATGCCAGGCACAAGGCCGTGGCGTTACCTGTTGGAAAACGCTCATCCCGAGCCCCGGCTGAGCTGCCAGGCAGGAAGAGCCTGTGCCAGGCTCTCACAGCTCTGCCTTGCTCTGCCTGTCGGGATTGCCGTCCCCGGGTTTTGGCTTCCAGCTCGGGTGTTCTCCTGAGCAGACCCGGTGTCTCTGCCGAGTTTATCCAGCTGTTATCAGCAGATCCCTTCCTTGGTGACTCATGCCCTGCTCCCTGACCACATCCCCTCCTCTCCTTGCCCCCACCCACCACAGCTGAGTCACTTGACACAAGCCAGGAGCTCTTCCTTGGGTCACACATGGAGACACTTCTGGCCCAGTCTGATGTGAGCTCCTCTTTAGTTCCTTTTCCCAAGCAGGCTCTGGAGTGGGAATTTGCTTCCTTGTTACCAGGCTGGCCCTGGCCTGCACGCCCAGACTCTTTTTTTCTCCTTTAGTGCATTGTCATCTCCAGCAGTTCCCCACAGGGGCCAGTCCATCCCAGTGGTCCTGGAGGTCACCCAACAGCCCAGCACTCCCCAGCCTTGGCTGGTTTGTATTTAAAATGTGATTTGTGAGGGTGGGAGCCGTGGAAACCCAGTGCTCCAAAACCGTTCCCATCTTCTGAGCATCCTGTAGCTTCAGGAATCTTCCTTCTGGTGTTATCCCATAAAATCAGCATTTTCAGCTGCTAAAAGAGGGAATTTTAGCATGACAAGGACACTGAAAATCAAGGGATCTATTTCCTTGCACCCAGTTTAGGCCTATCCCTGTCCCTCTCCACTCCATTGAATGTCACTTCCCAGTCTCTTTGTGGTGTAACTTCCTGGCGTGGAATGGCCACACTCTGAATAAAAACATCAACCTCTCTGTACAGCCACAAAACAAGGTGATTTTTCATGTGGGTGTCGCCGCCCTTGACCTGGGGAGAGAGGAGATGGCGACATCCAGCTCCCCCAGCCCTTTTCTTGGAGAAGGAGCGTGGTATGTGTACAATCCTGGGCTGGGAAAAGCTGGATCCAACCTCTCTTTAGTCACCCCGAGTGAGCAGGCACAGCCTCTGCCTCTCCTGAGGTCAGACCTGGTGAAGGAAGAAGATGGATATCAGCTCAGCCACGCTGCCGCGCTCTGGAATGCCACAATATCCCTGCACGCCCTCCCAAACCTTGCAGGCAAGCTTGGAAGCCCTCGGATGTTTCTTGTTCAGACAGGATTGTTGTTCCTGCCCGTGGCACCTGACGAGGTGGGCTGGCTCCCTGCCCTCATCCCCTCCCTTGGAGGGCCAAAGCTTCCTGCAGGAAAGCTCTGGCAGGGCAGGGAGCTGCAGCTCGGTTGCCCGAGCACCCTCCTCAGTGCCCCACCTTGTGCCAGGAGGGCTGGGCCTGGATGGATGCTTTGTGCTGTCCCTGGTTCGTGCCTGAAGGCAATCCTGATGGAAACACCTTTCCATCGGGAAAGACGGGCTAATTACCGTGCCACTGCCTCGTTTACTTGGTGCTGACGCGCTCCCTTCACTACCTCTCTTTTCCTCCTCCTTCTCCGTGTTTTTCCAGTCCGTCCATAGCTGCATCTCCTCCTCCTTGCCCTCCTTGGATCTCCCATTTTTTACCTTTTCACTGCCCTGCTGCATCCCAAAGGATTGTGAGCTCTTTTCCTGGCAGGTTTGGCTGCTCCCTGGGCTGGAAGGGCTTTGCAGATGTGTGTAAACACCTCCTCCTCGCTGCCAGAAACCACTGGACTGTCCCTCCTGCAGGAAAGGACAGGATAAATCCAATGTTTTGGTTTCCTGCTGGAGCAGGACACTGCAGGATCCCTCCCAAAAGCAGCTGTTCAGCTCCAGAAACTACACAGGATGAGTGGGATTGTTCTAGAATTTTTGGAGGCTGGATAGCAGTGCAGTTGTGGTAAACCAATCATGGCTCAGAAATGTCCTTTGTTTTCCTCGTGATTGGGGTTTTTGGGGGTTTTTTCCCTCCTCTTTCTCCTAGCTTCTCTTATAATTAGGTGCTGCAGGCTCCAAAGGTGCCTCTTGCTCGCAGGATTGTCTTTCCCAGGACTGGAATGACCACGAGCTCAAGTCCATCTCATGGCTGCTGCAGGTTCCTGGAGGGATTTCTTCCCTCAGGAAACGAACCTGAATTCCTACCCCTGTTTCCACCAGGGGACAACAATCAGGAGGGAAGACCGAGGGCCACAAAGTGCCAAAGTCACCTCAGCTGTTCAGAGTGCCCTTGGTGTCAAAGCAGCTGAGTCACTTGTGATTCACCCAGAGCCTGAAGCACAGCAGGGTAATAAATCTCATTTTCTCTGCCCCTAGCTGGTGCTGCAACATCTCCTGAACTCTCTCCTCACCTTGTGTTCCCTGGAGAGAGGAATGCATGGGGAGGGATGCTCCACATTGAGATGTCTCCAGGAAAGGGACATCCCAGCACCACCAGTGCTTCTCCACCTGGCTGGCACTCCGAGTGGGAAGAGGGGACAGAATGCAGGGGATCTGGTTGGGAATCCTGCATCCCTCACTCCTGCTGCTTGTTTCGTGGCAGGAAGAAGGAATTCACAGCCTGGTGCTGCAAGGCTCAGCAGAAATACAGGCTGGGTGGGAAATGGATGGAGAGCAGCCCTGAGGAGAAGGAGTTGTTGAGAGGCTCAGCAGGACCCAGCCATGGCCATCTGCAGCCCAGAAAATCCCAATGTCCTGGGCTGATCCCACAGCATGGGCAGCAGGGAAGGGAGGAATTCTGCCCCGCTGGCCTGCTCAGGTGAGACCCCACCTGCAGAGCTGCCTGGGGTGAAAGCAGAAGGATGTGGAGCTACAGTACAGCCCCAAGGGCTGGAGCCCCTCTGCTCTGGAGCCAGGCTGGGAGAGCTGGGGGTGTTCACTTGGAGAGGAGAAGGCTCCAGGGAGAGCTCAGAGCCCCTGCCAGAGCCTAAAGGGGCTCCAGGAGAGCTGGAGAGGGACTGGGGACAAGGGATGGAAGGACAAGTGGCTTCCCACTGCCAAAGAGCAGGGTTAGATGGGATATTGGGAAGAAATTCCTGGGTGTAAGGGTGGGCAGCCCCTGGCACAGGGTGCCCAGAGAAGCTGTGGCTGCCCCTGGATCCCTGGAAGTGCCCAAGGCCAGGCTGGACAGGGCTTGGAGCATCCTGGGACAGTGGAAGGTGTCCCTGCCCGTGGCACTGCATCTTAAAGGTCCTTTCCAACCCACACCATTCTATGATTTTATGGGATCCAAACTTTTGCTTGCAGGGCAGACTGGGGGGGATTTTGGGAGAGGGAAGTTGCAGCTGCTCTGCGTCTGCTGTGCGTAGCTGCACACGCAAGTTCCCTGCAGAAGAGGAAGCTGGTGGGAAGAGCCCTGCCTGGTGCTTTGCAGAGCAACTGGGTGAGGTCTGGGTTTGGCTGGAGCAGCTGCCCACCCTCAGAGTCTCTCCTCACCCAGCAGTTCCTTGGGAACCAGCAGTGGGATCAAAACACATTGAGGTGGTTTCCTACAGCTGCACTGGGCAGGCTGGATTTGCTCCCGAGCTCAGGCCACTGAATTCACCAAGGTTCAGAGCCTTGGCTAAATAAGAGTGATTTCATCCTGCCTGAGTTAGCAAACCATGATTTACTCTTTGCCTAAACAGTTGGGAAAGGAAGGAAGGCAATCCTTTGGGAAAATGGGCTATAAGTGATGGTGGTCCTTCAGGAGGAGCCAGAAATTCAGGGAGATGGCATGACAGCAGCTCCTTTCCAGGCTTTGCCCTGGAATAGCAAGGGCTGGCTGTGCCTGGTGCTGATTTTCCAGGCTGGGGCAGGGCTGGGCTGTGGGAGGCAGGGTGGCTCATGTACAGCCCGAGAGCATCAGCACACCTGAGCCAAGGTGCTGGCCCTGGATTCACCAATCTTCATTCCCTTTTTTGTTTGCAGACCAGGAGCAGTCCTTACAGCCAAGCTTTCCCAGCTCTCTCTGGCCTTCAGCGTCTTTTCCTGCCTGTTCTGCTTCCTCTGAAGATCTCAAATGCTGCAGTGGCTCTGATCCCTCCTGCAGCTGCAGGTGAGGGAAAGGCAGGCTCTGCAGCAGGGGAATCCCTGTTCAACCACATCCAGGCTCTGCTGTGTGTGTGAGATTCCTCAGGGAGCCACAAAGAAATGCTCCCTCCCTCCAGGCTGGGCCACAGATCTCATCCAGCATCAGGAAAAGGTTGGGAGTCCAGCAGCAAAATCTTTGGTCTTGGTGCAGCTTTCCAGCAGCCTTCAGCTTAGTAGAAGAGGCAGGAAATTCCCCAGCACTGGAGATTTCCTTCGGTTCCCGTTGGAAGCTGCCTGCAGAGGACATTCCTCAGAGCTGGGGTGACAGCCAGCTGGGGACCTGCAGCAGCCACAGCCATGGAACACCATCACTGCTGTCCTGGGGCTCTTCCCGTGCCAGGGGAGGGGGATTGAAGCTGCATTGGTTGGTGTCACGGGGATGGTGACATCTCCTGGGGGCATTTCTGTGGCACTGGGGTAGGGACATTGCCTGAGGACACTTCTGTGGGACTGGGACAGTGACATTTCCTGAGGTGTTTCCGTGGCACTGGGATGGTGTTATCCCCTGGATGCACTTCCAGAGGGTGTCTCCAGTACATCCCCAGGGATACTGGTCAGGACTTTTAGTGAGATATCAGAATTCCCCCCTTCCCCTTGGAGCCGGGAGCTCTTGCCAAGGCTTTGAGGAGCAGAATGGGCATCAGGACTTTGTGCAGGAGGGGTTGCTTGCCAGCTTGAGGCATCCCTGGCTCTCCCAGGGCTCTGGGACAAAGCTCCCTTTCACCTTGGAGCATCCGGAAAACATAATGGGGCAGCAATTACTGCTGCAAGCTGGGGCCTGGTGGATGGGTGGCGAGGAGCCAGTGATTGTTAATCAGGCATTTTGCTGCTGGGATTTTGCTGCTCTGCAGGAATTCGTTTGCACCAGGGGGGCTTTGTGTCTGGCTGAGCCCCTGGGAGGCTGCTGGGAGCCCAGGAATGCGTGGGGCAGGAACGAGCCAGAATCCCACCAAAACCTCCTGCTGAAGTGATCCCATGTGGATTTTGGGTCAGGATGAGCTTTTCCCTGAGACAGGGAATCAACAGGCTGCTGCCCTCTTGGAGGGATGAGTTTATGCATTCCTGCCTTTACTAAATGGCCCCTCAGGCTGCTGGTCTCTCATCCCCAGATCCTTTTGCTCCATCATAGTTTGGAAAGGACCTTAAAGCTCATCACGTTCCACCCCCTCCCATGAGCAGGAACACCTTCTGCCAGACCAGGTTGCACTGTGCTCCTTCCAACCTGGCCTTGGACACTTCCAGGGATGGGCCAGCTTCTCTGGGAAACCTTTTCCAGGCCCTCCCTCCCCTGGAGGACATGCACAGGGCGTGAAGGGGAAGCTGGGCAGTGAGGCCAGTTGGAAGGAGGTCTGAGTGTGCTCCAAAGGGATGCCCATCCCATCCCATCCCATCCCATCCCATCCCATCCCATCCCATCCCATCCCATCCCATCCCATGCCATCCCATCCCAGCTTGCTCTGCAGCTCATATGGGAGCCACTCCATGGGATAACCAGGGAGGGCTGTTCGGTGCATGTGATAATGTGTTTGGCTCCCAGCAGCTGGGGAGATCCTGAAGGAGATTCCTGCTCATGGGATGGTGTGAGAGGGGATCAAGGCAGATGGGATCTGACCCACCCCCAGCACCCTCCTTCAGCAGATCCTTGACTTGTCCTGACCAACATTTTTTTTTGCTCATTTGCAAAACAGAGGGAGGCCAGGAACTTGTCCCACACGGAAGGAGACCTGGAGCTTGTATTTCCACTGCCACCTCCTGCCTCTGAGGGATAAACCCAGAGCTCCTGCCCTTCCCCTCCCCACCAGATCGCTCCAGCTGGTCCTGTGTTCACAAATGTGAGGCTGAACAGCTGGGGAGAGCCCCAGCCCCAGAGTAAAGCCCGTGGGAAGGGAAAACGGGAGACAGGGCACAGGTGGGAAAGCACTGCAGCGTGGAAGAACAGGAGCAGGAGTGTCCCAAACAGCCAGCACTGCAGCCTGCTCAGGAAATGGGCTCTTCGTTAGGCAGCTCTACACAGCTCTAATTAAATTACGGGATTAGAGCCATCTCATTCCTCACTCATCTGCTGCCAAGTGCTCGTTCCAAGGGAGTGCCCTCCATGAAAGGGAAAACTGCCCGTGGAGTGCTCGGGCTGCCACGGAGTCACTCCCTGACCGCGCTGCACTGCAGATGGGCCGACCGGAGCGTGCCATTCCCGGTGCCATCCTCCTCTGATCCCCGGCTGCAGGCCTGCCAGGAAGATTCCGGGATGGATAATCCCCTGCTGGCCTGCTCTGGGCAAGCCCTTCCAAGGGGCAGTTGATGTAAGATCGACGGGATTTTCCAACATCACGGAATCGTCACTGAGGCTGGAAAAGCTCTCTAAGCTCGAGTGCAACCACTAAACCATGTCCCCAAGGTGCCCTGTAAACATCACAGGGTCTGCAACCCATAGGAAGGGAGGAGAAAGTGCACGGGAATCCCTGGACAGCAGAGCAGGGAACAAGACTTTGCCCTCTAGGAAGCACAACCAACCTTAAAATAAAAATACATTCCAGCAGCAGAAGAAACTGCAAGGTGCAAAATGGAGCTCCCTTCGATTTACTTTTTGTTGGCAGATGATATAAATTTCCCATCCCGTGGCAGGCCTGGGCTGTGCCCACGGATTAGAGAGAGATTTGGGTGGTTTCTCAGCTTACATTTTGGCACTGGTTTTCCTTCTGTTGCTTCACAGAGAGGTTTCCAGGAAGATCTGGAGCTAAGGGAAAGGTTTCTGTCCTGCCATGATCCTGTGAGTTATCACCACGCTTTGGGGAGCTGAGGAACCTGGTTTGGTGGGAAAAGGTCCCCTTGCTGTGGCCCATGTGCTAAAAAACACCACAGGAGAGCTGGAGAGGGACTTGGGACAAGGCATGGAGGGACAGGAGACAGAGAAAGGCTTCCCACTGCCAGAGGGCAGGGATAGATGGGATATTGGGCAGGAATTGTTCCCTGGGAGGGTGAGGAGGCCCTGAGGGTGCCCAGAGAAGCTGTGGCTGCCCCTGGATCCCTGGAAGTGTCCGAGGCCAGGCTGGATGGGGCTTGGAGCAGCCTGGGATAGTGGGAGGTGTCCCTGTCCCCATTAGGGGGTGGGATGGGATGGTCTTAAAGGTCCCTCCCAACCCAAACCATTCTGTGAGCCCATGAACACAGCTCTTTGAAACACCCCTGCTCTGTAATCTGCAAATTCCCGCTTCCCAGCCACTGGAGCAGGTGAAACTCAGATCTCCCTTGCTTGTTGTTCAGTGTGAAAGCCCATAAAGGTTTTCCTGGTAGAGCTGCTGCCACAGGATCCATGACATGGATTTAACCTCAGCTGTCTCCCCCATTCAGTCACTTTGCTGCATAATTACTCTTGGAGAATCTATTTTTTTTTTCCCATTTTCTGCTTTCCTGGCTGGAGGCATAGGATGTCTTAGTTTTAATTTACTCCTGGACAAGCTCTCAGTGACTCCTGCCTGTGCAGAGTTAAGGAAAACCTGAGAAAATCCTCCTGGAGAAGCAGAATTTTCCTACAAATCCAGTTTATCCCTGGAGGTGTCTGAACAGCAGCTGGACACAGCCACTGGATCTGGCTGGCCCTGCCTTTGAACGAGGGTTTGGAGCAGCGGCCTCCGGGGATCTTTCCACATAGAATTGCTCTGGCTTGGTGATCCCAGTCTCCTGCAGAGTCACGGTGTTCCCCTTTCTCCCTCCTCCCCTCCTTTGGTCCTCAGTGCACCCATGGCATGGGAAAGGGCATCCCTAACCCTGCCCAGATCCCCCCACGGAGAGGGGAGCCTTAAAGCTTTGGAGCCAGGACCAAATATTTACCTTGCCCAGGGTTTGTCCTAGGGAATTCAGGCAGCAGAGCTGAAAGGGGAATGCTGAGGGGAGCTGTTTGCTTTTCAAACCGGACCAGCAAGTGCCTGTGGAATTACCTGGATGCCAGAGAATGTTCAGCCATAAATCTTATTAACAGCACTCTGCAGCAACGCAGATGCGAGGGAAGGGAAATAAAAGGAGACAAATGAGGAGGGGGACGGGCCTGGAATGATAAAGAAAGAAAGGGGGCGAACCCTGGTGTGCAGCCGGAGGTTTTTATGGGAAGGGCTTCAGCTCTGTGAGGAAATCAGCTGGAACAGGTCTGGCAGGATAGCTCTCCAAGAGAGAGCTCTTCCCGCAGAATGCCAATGATTTGCATCAATAAAGCGGCTGGGGAGCAGCTATTTCAGGAGCTCTCCCTGCTAGGGCAGGAGTGGGGAGGTGGAGGGAGCAGAGTACGAAACAACGCCTGCCTTGGAGAGGGGAAGTGATCCAAAAGGTTGGAGGGCACATTTGCATGCCTGCACGCCTTTGTAGCGGAATAGCCAGGCTTTGTTTTCCGTGGAATCCCAGGAGAGTTTGGGTTGGAATGGGCCTTAAAGCCCCTCTTGTTCCACCCCCTTGCCATGGGCAGGGACACCTTCCACCATCCCAGGCTGCTCCAAGCCCCAGTGTCCAACCCTGCCTTGGACACTTCCATGGATCCAGGGGCAGCCACAGCTGCTCTGTCAGCCTGTGCCAGTGCTCACCACCCTTTTCCTTTGTTGCTTTTCTTGCCTTTTCTGCCCTGTCTCTGAGGCAGGGACAGTGTGATGTCCCCATATCCCAAACCCAGCCACTCTGACTCTGGAAATTACTCTGAGGAAGGCTCTGGGAAGGGCTGGGAGCTCTGAGAAGGGAAAACACCTCTGTTGGCAAGGCGAGGGTGGGTTCCGAGCTGCCTGTGCCCACTCCAGGCTCTCCCAGGCACATGCCAAGGCTTCGAAATCTCCCTGCCCATCACCAGGAGCATCTAATGGCAAATGCAGCAGGGACAGAAGGCCAGCAGCAATTACAGCCTCACAGGAGGATGCTCCCAGCACTTCCCTTCTTTGGGAGGACTGCCAGGAAGTTCATCAGGTGCCTGGGACACCCTCCAGCCCTTGCAACCCTGCGAGGTGCCAGCCTGCCCAATTTTCCAAGCAGCTCCAGCTTCAGCTGCTGTCTGTGCCTTTCCCCTCCCCGGGCTGGCAAGGTGAGAAATCTGCCTGGGGCAGGCTGTTTCCCCAGGAGGAGCGTGGGAGAAGGCTTTCAGACAGCAAGGCACGTTTCCAGCCCTCCAAAATCCACTTCCCAGCGGTGCTGATCCCCAGGCTCCATCCTTGCTGCTGTGGGGATCGTGGGACCACGCGTGCCCGTGGTGAGAGGCGTCAGGAAACGCGAACCGCAGCTCCACCGCTGCCGGTTTTTACATAACTGGGAAAAGGGGGCCGTGGAAAGCTGCTGCGGAGCTCCTGCTGTGTAGGGGAACAGTTGGGATGTGCCCATTCATGCCAGGAGAGGACTTGGACACGGAGTGCTTTGAACCAGCCGAGGTGATGCCCGGATCCACAGCGGCCATCTGCTCCCCGCAGGACAGGCTGTGTTCCAGGGCGCTGGAAAACAGTGCCACGTCCAGCCCTTTGCCTCTGGTTATCAGCTGGTGACAGGGGCTGCTGGCAGGAGCAGAGCCAGGATTTAAAAGCTGTGATCCAAACCCTGCTCTGCTGCTTGTTCTGGGTCACCTGCAAGGCCACGCAGAGCTTATTTTCAGAGTCTGGCTCGGAAGTGGTTGAAACCTGATGAATTCACGCCCAGGAGAGCAGAGATTGTGGCAGTCACTGCTTCAACTCCGAAGGAATTCAGAGAGGAGGAGGGAGTCAACAGAGAAGAGGACAGGACTGGCTTGCTCTTGATTTTTCTTTCCTGGAGTAGTGACATTTTGCTGAAACATCAGCTTTTTTTTTTTTTTTTTTTTTTTTTTTTTTTTTTT
>VZSR01000478.1:835053-857361 GCA_013398615.1 Brachypodius melanocephalos
CTCTCATTCCTGTCCTGAATGATTCTGGATAGTAATTGCCCTTTCCTACCGTGGCAAAATTCCTGACCGAAGCAGTCTTGCCTGGGGAAGGGGTCAGCCATGCACATTTCACCCTATAATTTTTCTGTGACACTCTGTCCCAAGCCAAAAAAAAAGGAAAGTGGATTAGCCCTGCTGCCAGTGATAAGCAGAGGACTCTCAGAAAAGCCCTCAATTTCCCAGCACCCATTCCCAGGGCAGTAAATCTTGGAGCCTTCCGAGCTGCAAGCTCTGTGGAGAGAAGGGAAGCACAGGGCTGGGGAGATTTAGGGCTCATGAATCACCCGCGGCCCGCCAGCAGCTCAAATTGCCTCCCTCCTCGGGTGATTTGCACCACAAATTTCTGCTTAGCCCCCCAAAATGTCAGAGCACTTTATTTGCTGCCTGTCCTTTTTTTTTTTTTTTTTTTTTTTTTTTTTTTAATTTCTTGCCTGATGGGTTGGGATTTTTTTCCTGCCTTAAAGGAGCTGCTCCGTGGCCAGAAGGGGGAAATCCAGCTCCGTGCTCTTTACCAGGTTGTTTGCAGCTACTTTGCTCAGCTGGAGCCTGATTTAGGGGAAAAAAAATGCACCAGGATCAAAGAGAAGGTCAGATCTCAGCTCCTAATCCACACCTGATCAATTCGAGGCATCCCCAAATTCCCTCTGTAGGAACAGCTTGAGGAAAATAAAGCCTCGAAGCTGGAAGGATGAGGCTTGTCCAGGGCTGGCTGGGGACAGGGAGAATCCCTGCTGTCCCCCGGGTGCTGTGGGCAGTGAGGAGCAGGGGACAGCCCGGTTTCCAGCTCTTCAGAGCAGTTACTTACCCAGCTGGAGAGGGGAAGGCTTATCCCCCTCCAGGCAGAGGTATCCTGGCTCATCCAGGTGGGAGGGAAGGGTGGACTGAACCCTGCTTTCCTCAGAGAGGCAGAGCTGCATCAAAAATTGGCTCCATCATGGGGACACCTTGGAGCTCATTCCAATGCCTAAAGAGGCTCCAGGGAAGCTGGAGATGGGCTTTGGGTTTGTGAGAAGGGCCTGGAGTGACAGGACACAGGGAATGGCTTCCCACTGCCAGAGGGCAGGGGTGGATGGGATACTGGGGAGGAATTGTTCCCTGTGAGGGTGGGGAGGCCCTGGCACAGGGTGCCCAGAGCAGCTGTGGCTGCCCCTGGATCCCTGGAAGTGTCCAGTGCCAGGCTGGATGGGGCTTGGAGCATCCTGGGACAGTGGGAGGTGTTCCTGCTCCTGGCTGCACATCTCTGCCTGCTGGGCAAGGGAAGGAATCCGAACTAAAAGCTCCCCTCTTTTGGCCTTTTGTGTTGTCAGCGAGTTTCTCTGGCTGGCTGGAGAAGCAGATTAAGAGCTGGGGCAGGACTTTCTTAGAGCATCCTGCACTTCCTCACCCGAGATCAGCTGGATAACCCACCCCAGAGGCAAACTCCTCCAAGGGCACAGCTGCAGGTTGTTTTTTCCCCATGGGATGTTCCCAAGGAGGGGGACAGGCTTTGCCTGTGCTCCCTGGCCAGGGAAGGGTTTGAAAGGGTCCCTCTCCTTGCAATCCGTGTCTCCCTGGAAGGAATTCTCCCTTGGGATGTTCCCCACGTGCCAGGCAGACAGCGGTGGCGGCCACCTGTGTGACAGTCACACCATCAAGGGGTGTCTCCTGGGTCCACAAATCGCCACCAAGGGGACTTTGATACCAAACAAATTCCCCGTGGCACAGAAACCTCCCCCCGTACTTGGCAGCGGAGCCAAAAACAGCCCCAGGGGGTCAGGGCCGAATTTTGCCCACGGAGATGTTGGCAGATGCCGGTGACATTTGCCTGCCTCCTGCTTCTGAGGACACCAAAGCCAAAAAACTAAAAGCAGTCGCGTTCCATCAGCCACGGGAGGCTCGGCAGGACAGGCTAAAGCTGTTTTCTAGGGCCACCTGGTGATGGCACAGGGATTTTTTTGGGATTTCAGGAGCCCTGTGTGCAGCCCTGAGGTCTGGCAGAGCACTGGCCCTTCTCTTCCCATGGGAATCTGAGCCCAATCCGAGTTTACACCATTGCCCGGGACCCCGTGTGTTTCCAAGCTCTCCCCATTTAATGTGCACGCTGGGCTCTGGATGCCTTTATTCCTATTTTCAGTCAGTAAAAAGCTGGTGTGCGGAATAAATAGAATAAAGAGCACAGAGCCATGTGAGCTGACCCACGGGGAGGGGTTTTTTTTGTATGTGTGTGTGTTTTTTGTTTTATTTTGGGGGGTTTTTTTGTTTGTTTTTGTTTGGTTTGGGTTGGGGTTTTTTGTTTTGTTTTTGTTTTGGGGGTTTTTTGGGTTTTTTTTTTGGGATGCTGAGAAAGGCAGCAGCTCGCTCACCCTGATTAGCCAATGGGGCGGCCACAACCAGGGTGCAAATCAGGAATTTAATGGAATCACAGTGGTTCGGGTTGGAAAGCACCTTGAAGCCCATCCCGTTCCACCCCGTGGGTGCTGTGGGAACACGATGGGGGGTTTCCATCTTGTGGAAGAGCCCGGTTTTTAAAGGATGAGGGCAAAAACAAATTATCCAATGCCGTGTGCAGCCACAGAATTCCCTCCGGCTGCTGGAATCCCGTTCTTTGGCTGCTGTGTCGCTAGAGGGAAGCGTCGGACTGTGGGATGGAGCGGAGCCCGCCGTGTCCCCGCTGTCCCCGCCCGGGTGGTGGCATCCCCGCCTCGCCGGGACAGCCTCAAACCTTCCCAGCTCCATGCACTCTCCTGGCTCATTTTAGGGGTCAGTCCTGGATCAGATCCCCTTAAAAATCTTTATAAATATCGGAATGATGACTGTCCCATCCCTGGAAGTGTCCAAGGCAGGGTCGGACAGGACATGGAACAATTTGGGACAGTGGAAGGCGTCCCTGACCACGAACTGAATGGATTTTAAGGTCCTTTCCCACCTCAGCCGGGCGGGAATTCTGTGATTCCTGCGTGGCTCCCATCGCCCCAGCATGGTTCAGCAGAGGGAGCAGCACCCCTGTGTCCCAGGCTGCTGCTCCTCCTACAGCTTCGGACTCATTCCCAGCACATCCTTGACCCCAGCTGGGTCAAAAATAGCTGAACTATTCCCCACGCTGCTGCATCCCTGGACACCAAACCCAATCTGGGAGACAAAACACAGGAAAAAATCCAAAGACCCAGAAAAAAAAGAAAAAGAAAAAGAAAGGTGCTATTAAGCACTACCTTAAATAAACTCTGTTTCCCCTCTTATGCATTCAGGTCTGGTGTAAGTCTTCCTGTAGATTGGGGATGCAGAAGAAGCAATTTAAATTGAGGAAATTAATTAATTAGTGTCAGGCACACGGAGCCCATTCACCAAATGGGAAGGCTCCGGGGATTTTAGACTTCTCTCAGGCTTTTTTTTTTTTTTTTCCCCTGTCTCTGTCTTTGAAAAGATGAATATTTCTTAGAGGTTTGTTATCAGCCAGCAATCTGTGGGAATAAAGCAAAGAAGCCAGGTCTTCTGAGAGACAGACAGTGTCACCACTATTTCTGTCTGCATTTCCTGAGATATTTTAAATTATTCTGCTGAAGCCCTGGGGGAGGCGATTAATTGTTAATTTTGGCTTTCCTTGTAAAAAAAAAATTAGGCTTGTAGAGCTAGTTGCAGATTTGAGAGGTAAGAACCATGAATAGGATATAATCCTCTGTGATTTTTAAGGAACTGAGCCACGGTCTCGGTGTTTTTGAGGTTGCCAGTGTTGCTGGCCCTGGAGGAGGGTGGGGAATGGCATTTTCAGGATGGTTTGGTCAGGAATTTGCACTGAAGGAGGGCATCAACCAGTCCACCAGGATTTTTGGTTAGACTGGAACAAAATCACCACTCTTCTGTTAAATAAAGCAAAAATTCCAGTGTGAACCATGGTTGTAACCAGGTGTGGAGCCCAGGAACAACCTGGTCCAGTGGAAGGTGTCTCTGCTCATGCCAGGGAGTGGAATGGGATGAGCTTTAAGGTCCTCCCCAACCCAACCCAACCCAACCCAACCCAACCCAACCCAACCCAATGTGGGATTCCACGAGCTTTCCCAGAGCCATTCCCTCCTGCAGGAGGTTCATTGATCACGGAGGAGAGGTTTTGGTGATCAGGAGGGATGCTGAGGTGCCTGACAGGAGCCAATCCTCTTTTTCCAGGCTCACATTTCACCTGACAGATTTTACAGGGCTCAGCAGAGATAATTGGAAGTGGCTGCTCTTGCCTAATGAAGCTTTCCATGGGTGACAAAAGCCATTTTACACCTGTCCTGCACAGCTCCACCTGAGCACAGGGTGGCTGCCCCCAGATCCCTGGAAGTGTCCAAGGCCAGGTTGGACACCGGGGTTTGGAGCAACCTGGGACAGTGGAAGGTGTCCCTGCCCATGGCAGGGGGTGGAACCAGATATTTTTTCAGGTCCCTTCCGACCCAAACCATTCTGGGATTTATGATCTCCCAAGAATTGCTTCTCCAACCATTTTCAGCTTCCCTGGAGCCCAGGGCACATTTTGATATTCACCAACTACTTCCATGAGGAGCTGCAGCCTGGAGGAGTCAACTCCTCTTGCCTGAGCTGTGCTTTGCCCCCGCCAGCTACCCTGGAATCTTCCCTGAGAACATCCAGTCTGTCTGGAGGAGGGAGCATCTTCCCCTGAGGAACAGACCCCAAATTCCCAGCCCTTTGGACACATCCAGATTGCCTGGAGAGGAGGAGCTGGGAGCCCAGGGTTGCTCCTGTGAAGCTGGGAACTCCCGAGCCACTTCCAGCTCCCACAGCAGGAAGGAAAGGCAGTGCTCTCCCAGGAATTTGGGTTCTCTCCCAAACTTCAGGGGTGTGAAGATACATCAGGTTTTACCCAAATACTCAGCACAGTCCAGCATGTGTGTGGTCTGGCATCTGCTGCTCTGGAAATGGGAGCGCTTCCCACGTGGATCACGGGATGTTTGGGATATGAGGTCAGGGTTGGAAAGGTGCTGTCACTCCAAGCCGTCCCCTCTGACAAGAAGTTGTCCCTGTTGGAGAAACTGCCAGCATCCCTCTCATGTCCTGCTGAGCTCCAAGCCCTCCCTGTGGACAGCTGGCCCTGTCACCAGTGCTGCTGCAGCTCGGGATGTCCCCAACACACCCCCGGTGACCTTGGGGGCAGCACCTCACGGGATCCAACATTCCAGCTGATTCCTGCAGGGAGCAAGGGCAGTGGGGAAAGACTGCTGCATCCCCCAGGGCATCACCCAGCTCCTGGAGGAGTTCTCCTCCTGGAAAGGGACACACCAGCCATGCAGGCTGAAAAAAAAAAAAAAAGAAATCTACTCTAGGAGTTCGGATTTTTTTTTTTTTTTTTTTTCCGAAAGAGATAAATGTCCCAGCTTGTGCAGCAGGGAGAGATGGAAACGGCTTGACCTCCCTCATTAGCATCACTTTAGACTAGAGCAAAGAAGCCGGGGAAAGGAGTCTGGCGATTTGTTCTCCTTTAAAAATGTCCCTGTCATCACGCTCCATTATTTATACCAGCAGCGCTTTTGGCACCGAGCCTGGGCTGGGAAGAAAAATAATACGGAGACGTCCTGCACTCCCTGCTGCTTTCCCTGCCCTGCCCTCGAAGGAGACACGGATCTGCCCCGGGTTCTGTGGCCAAAGCCCCGCCTGGGACCGTCCCAGAGCTGTCCCAGCATTTGATGTGACACCCATCAAAGGACTCGGTGACCCTGGGGACTCTCTGCCTGCTGGTAGAGGACACATTATGGGCACACTGGGATTGCACAGGATTTATGGGATAACACGGGAAAGGGTTGGCTGGGTCTGGGGTGTGAAGCCACCGCAGCCTCAGGATTTGGGGCAGCTCCTTCTTCCTGAGATGTCCCCTCCATCAGCTTCACCTGTTCCCAGGCTGGTGCTTGGAAAATCGTGACTTGGGGGCTTGTTGGGTTTAAAATTTGCGCCTTTTTTTTGAATTTACCTTTGGCTTCTGTTCGGGTAACAGAGTCAGGCACTGCTGCTTAGCCCCAAAGCTGTCCCACCTGAGTAACTCCACATTTTCTGGGGGTTTGACTCCAGGGCTTGGAGCTTCTCCCCACGGATTTCACCCACAGACTATTTTTAAAGACGAAGCAAAATTAAGGACAGACGCTTCAAGTTTTTGTGCAAAACGCAAAAATCCTCACTTTTAACACCTTTTTTAACAAGAGTGAAACTCTCCACCCTTTTCCCGACTCCGCCTTCACTTCCCACTCCTGCTGTGAGCCCTTCTTCTGTTAACTCCCATCGATCTCAGACCATTTTCAGGTCTTTGACAAATTCCACCAGCTCATCCCAAGTGCAGGACTCCAGTTCTGACTTTCTGCAGAGGTCATCAGGGACGCCAGGACCTGACAGTTTTCCTCCTGAACTTTCTCAGCTCTCCGGAGCCAGCAGTGACTCAGCCGCTGCAATCCGGAAATAACATGGAATGGCAGGAACACCCACGGGGAAATACCCCAAAGAATCGCATTTCTCTTTAAAAACACTTTTACTGTGACCTGCTCGCCAGCACCAATGACTGTCAGCCAGCCAAGTTCTGGGCTGCATTCCCTCATTTCCAAAGCGCTAAAACAAAAATTACCTTGTCAGCTGTCCTGGCTGGGATTTGGGAATCTGCAGAGGTTTCCAAAAGCTTGGATCTCCGGTGCCTTTGCGCTGAAACAGACTCACAGAATCCCAGAATAGTTTAGGTTGGAAGAGACCTTCGAAACCATCTTGTTCCACATGGGCAGGAACACCTTCCACCGTCCCAGGCTGCTCCAAGCCCCAGTGTCCAGCCTGGCCTTGGACACTTCCAGGGATCCAGGGGCAGGCATAGCTTCTCTATGCCAGGGCCTGAACCTCCTTACAGGGAGGAATTCCTTCCCAATATCCCATCCATCCCTGCCCTCTGGCATTGGGAAGCCATTCCCTGTGTCCTGTCCCTCCATCCCTTGCCCCCAGTCCCTCTCCAGCTCTCCTGGAGCCCCTTTAGGCACCAGAAGGGGCTCTGAGGTCTGTGGATTTTAACCCTTTGGAAATGGGTTTGCCGGAGATTTGGGGAAGCTGTGGGATGGGAGGAGATAATCTGGGACAAGCCTCCACCATCCCCTCCCCCCAGAGGAGCTGTGGGTGGCTTTGCAAAGGAAGAGCACAGCCTGATCAACTGAGCTGTATTCCTTTGGGATAGCACGCTTGGAGAGTAAGAGAAACTGTGCCTGCATCCCAACTTTTCCCAGAGAAGCCGGTACAGCCTGGTTACAGCCATCACCTTTCTCCCACGAGAATCAGCCACATCATCTCCATTTGCTGCTCTCCACACTAATTTCAAACCTTCCAGGCTTCAGCAGTTTTCCAGCTCTGGGTATGTGCTTTTTCCACATTTTCCATGGCATGTGTGGAGTGCCCGAAAGGTGCAGCGACCTCCAGGGTCCTGCAGAAATCAGGAGCTGGGCAGGGCAAGGACAAAGCCCTCTTGGGAAGGAGCCTGGAGAGGGATGGGTGTGCTGGAAGTGCTGCCACCACCTTCCTGTCCCTGCTCCTGCGAAATGCTAAGGATCTGCATAAAACTCCCAAAATTCTGCTGTTGGAGACGATCTCTGCCTCAGCACAATTTAATATCAGAGCACTTGACCGTGCAGCCTCTTAATGTCCCTTTTGCTGTTGTTTTTCACTATTTTTTTTTTTTTTCCAGCAGGGAGACTCGGTAAAGCTGATGGCGAAATTGCCTCTGCTGCTGGCAATCAGGCTGCAAAACAAATTGTTATATGAAGAGAAGGGAATGGTAATGGAGCTGCCTCTTTTTTCATGTTTATTATTGAAGCAGTCTGCAGTGTTTTGCAGGGATGAGAGATATCCATCAGAGAACAGGCACATCTGCATTTTCTGGGAACACAGGAGGCACATTGGAGCTGGGCACAGTGTTCGGGTGAGGGGGTGGGGAATATCAGCCCCATCCTCACCCTGCACCCTGGATGTGCAGTGGGAAAAAAATCTCATCGTTTTCCCCATTTGCCTCTCCCGCCAGTTGTGCCTCCTTGGCCTCTCTCACTGCACCTTCCCCTGTCCCCTCACCTTTCCTGGGTGAGAATTTCATCCAAGATGCTGATCCTCACCGCCTTCCCTGTTTGAGCTAAGTTATCTAATGGTCTGCCTGCATGGTGTTATTAAAAATTAACCCTCCTCTGGTTCTGACCAGGAGCAGGGAAGGCTGGAGCTGCTCATCACAGCCAGCTCCAGCTTTTCTCCCCAGCCTGCTCTGGAATTGAGATATCAAGAGACAAGTTCAATTACTTCAAGGCGAGATCAGACTTCACTGCAAAGAGTATCAGTGGGATGTTAGGGTGCTTTTTTGGATGCTAACACTCCCATCCATATGAAAACAGGATCACTTTAGTGTCTGCCTGCCCCAGAGGGATGAGCTCCTTTCCAAAGCTCAGGAAGGAGTGGAAGGAGTGGGTTTGCAGCATTTTTCCTCAAAGTCTTTGCCCCAAAGACATCATTTCTCAATCCAGCCCAGCCCCGACATTTCAGGAGGTGGCCAGTCCCTTCCCCTTGGTGTGCCACCACATTTTTCCCACCGCAGCACCCTCATTCCAGGGCTTCCCTGAGCCGGTACCTGCAGCACTTTGTGTCGTACAAAGCTCTCTCAGGAGCTGGTGGGATGAACTTTTGCCCCTGGGCTGCAGCACATGGCCACGAGGGTTACTGCTGGAGGTCTCTGCAAAAAACCCTGAGCTTGAGGGTGGCTCACAGCTGCCTCGTTAGGGTGGATATTGCTTTTCACCTGAAATCAGAGCTGCTTTATTGACTTGGTGATGCCTGGCTCCCAGGCAGCCAGGCTTTAATGCATACTAATGAACAAAACAAGTGTTTTCCCCCAGAAGCGTCACGTGTTTCCCCAGACATTCCCGCAGCTCAACCCAAGAGATAACATCAAAGTGGTACAATTTAATGAACCTGCTCCCTTACAGTGGAGAGCATAATTTACTGGCTGCTATGCAGGGAAAGAAACCTTCACTGCTGGTGAGGCTTTTCAGGCTATTCCTCTGATTTTAATAAGTTACAACTTATCTTGTGCCATTTGGGGGAAGAATGCGAGAGATGGAACGATAAAACAGTGATTCATCCCACGCTGGGAGGTTTATTAAAAAACAAAAACAAAAATAAAAAACCAGCATAAACCTGACCTTTCAGCTATGTGTGTGAAAAGGAAGGAAAAAAAACGATTCTGTTGTAAGAGATTCCTTCTCTGCCAGACAGAAGGGCTCAAACCCAGTGTGTTAGGAGGAAGCAGAGATACCTGTGCATGTCCCAGCCTCTCTCCACCTGATGTCCCCAGCCTCTTCTCCCTGGAAAAGCTACCACTAAGGTGAGGGGAAAGGGCCTCAAGCTGCACCAGGGAAGGTTCAGGTTGGATATTAGGAAGAACTTCTTCACTGAAGGAGCAGTCAGAATTTGGGGCACTGGTGGAGTCACCATCCCTGCAATGCTCAGAAAAGGAACTGGATTTTTTGGCCACGTGATTTAGCGGGCATTGGTTAAAGGTTGGACTTGATGATCTGGGAGGCTTTTCCAGCATTAGCCATCCCATTATTCCATGGCACTGTGTCCTGGGAGGCCACCAGCCCTTATCCCTGCTGTCCTGGAGGAGAGGGAGTGAAGGACAGGGCGGGACAGCCCTGGCTGCTGCTCAGCCACAAAAACTGCTGCTGTTTGAAGACAACAAACATTTATCCACGGCACATCCCTCCCAGGGTGAGGTCCTGCTGCTGGAGCAGCCTCATTCCAAGAGGACACCTCGCTTTGGAATCAGCAAGAGCTGAAAAGCCCCAGATGCTGCAGCCCATCTCCTGCACACCCAAAGCCTCCAAGGGCGGAGAGGGAGGCTTTAATTACACAGTGGTTTCCATGGCAACCTCCCCAATCAAATGGCCGAGCACGAGGGCTCTCTTCTCCTTGCTCTCCTTTGCCTCTGGAACAATTGGGCCGGGATGAGAGCCCAGCTGTGTTGTACAGCTCTGGGCAGGCACAAGAGGAGTGGGAACCCAACCCGAGGGGGCCCAAGGAGCCTGGCCTGTATTTCCATTGTCATTTCTGGTCACCTGCATGCCCAAAAGACCCTTCCAGGGGCTGTTGGTGAAGGCAGGAGAGGAATTTTCCTCACAGAGTCATGGAATGCTTTGGATTGGAAGGGACCTCAAAGCTCACCCTGTTCCACCCCCTGCCATTCCAGGGACACCTTCCACCATGCCAGGCTGCTCCAAGCCCTGTCCAGCCTGGCCTGGGACACTTCCAGGGATCCAGGGGCAGCCACAGCTTCTCTGGGCACCCTGTGCCAGGGGCTGCCCACCCTCACAGGAAGATTTCTTCCCAATATCCCACCTAACCCTGCCCTCTGGCAGTGGGAAGCCATTCCCTGTGTCCTGTCCCTCCATTGTCCCCAGTCTCTCTCCAGCTCTCCAGGAGCCCCTTTAGGCCCTGGAAGGGGCTCTGAGCATTCCCTGGAGCCTTCCCTTCTCCAGGTGAACACCCCCAGCTCTCCCAGCCTGTCCCCATGGGAGAGATGAAGAAAGCAAGTAACAAGCCAGACCCTCCTCTCTGCCTCTCCCTGGGGAGATGTTCCCCGTTTTTTGGTCCTGCTCACCCTTTCTGCCAGGTTTCAGAGCAGTTGGGTGCCTGTGTTTCCTTGTCCTGCTCCCACCGAGCTGCTGGGATTCATTGCTGGTCACAGGGGCCCTGGTGTCCTTCTGGTTTTTACTTCACGAGGAGGAGCCTGGCTTTGGAGTGGGGGGCACAGAAATGGGTCTCTAATGAAGCCATCCTTCCCTCTGGCACGGGACAAGCAGGGAGCCCTCAGCTCTCCCTTGCTCCATCCAAAGGAATTACAGCTCCTGAGATGACATTTTAGAGCACGGGGGGGAGGAGGAGGAAGACATCGAGGTGGCGTCCAACCAAAGGCATTGTTCTCTTTTCTCCGGGGCCATGCGAATGGACAAACATCAATATTTGCTTTTCCATTTCCCCCCGGGCCCCATTGTTGGAGGGCTGGGCCCGCAGACAGCTTTGCAGCTCACCTCTGTTTGCTCCCAGCGCCTGTGGCGGGCCTGTCCCTTCCTTCACGGCCTGGGGGGGAAGGAAAAGCTCATTCCTCCTGGCCTGAGGAGACTCATTGTCCCCCTCGAGTGCCCTTCAAGAGCAGCTGCTCCTCTTGCACGGTGGAGCTGTGTGTTTTATTTTATTTATTTATCTTTTCTTTTAGCAGCTCAGCGCTGCTTAAAGGCGGGCCCGAGCGCGCCTGCCAAATCAAATGGTTGGCTTGCTGCGAGGCTCGGCCCGAGCCTTGGAGCGGGAAGGGATCCAGGGACACAGCAGGTCGAAAAATCCCACTTGGCCTCTTCCTTCAAGGTTTCTGACAGCTATCCCCCCCGTTTTCAGCAGTGACTCTGTGAACTCGCCGTGCTCGGCCCCCCTTTTGTTCTGCTTGCCTCGAAACGAGCTCAACTCAAATCACATTTTTACGTGTCCAGAAATAATTGCATTTCCAAAGGACTTTTTTGGATGCGTTAAGGGTGTCAGGGAGGGGTAGCGATTCCTCCTCTTTCTTTAAAGCTCTGCCAGCCCCGCTCTTTGCAGGTGGTGGGGTCTCCAGCAGGAGGATTCGCAGGGCTGCCCCGGGGCTGTGCTTTCTGCCTCAAACCCAGTAAGCTGCTGGCTTTTACCACTTATTAAGAACTGCACCCTGTCGAGCCTGACTCGATTTTTACTCTCATCCCGTAAGAGCAAAGCCATGGCGTGAGATCTGCACCTTGCTGGGCCCCCTGAGCACCGTTGCTGCCCTAAAAAGCAAGAATTGTCCCTTCATTGGAGGCAGGGAAAGCAAAGAGGCCTCTCCTGCCCAAACTCACCACCACGCCTTTGTGCACTGCATGATTTAACAACCACAATTACAAGGTTGGATTGACCCTGCGTCCAGGAAAGGCCCTTGCTGGCATTTCTCACCCTCTGGAAGGGAGGGAATTTTCCCTCCTTCCCCTCAGCCAGGCCCGTGGCATCTGCTGGGGTTTTTCGAAGCAATAAAAGCCTCTTTGGATTTTTATTGTTCCGTGTCACTCCCTCAGTGCACAGCTTCCATTCCTCCTTATTCCAGCAGTGGGGCTCCTGCATCAGCAACAGACCCAATCCCATCGAGATTTTAAACCTGGCATTGTGGGACTGAGCCATGGGAGCACCAGGGGGATGAGGAAGAGAAAATTCGGGTTTAAGGGCAGAGGGATGCTGCTTTTTGCTCCCTTATCTCCACGTGTGCTGCGTGCCCAGGCTGGATCCAGGATCCAGAGTGACCCAACCCCAGCAGCAAAAGCAGCAGCTCCAAGCCCTCCGTCCTGGGTGGGTGTGAATGGCCCTGGAGTGGGTTTGGAGACCTGGACCAAAGGGCAGGTGGCACCTGTGGGGTCTTTACCCCCTGCTCGTGCTCAGCACCAAAACTGGGAATTGTGCATGGAGAGGCAGGTGGGATCACAGCAGAAAGATGGGGATGGAGCAGAAAGGCGAGCAGGACAGCAGAGGATGGGAATGTGTCAGCAGGGAGACACTGCTCCTTGTGCCTCACCTCAAATTCCCAGCCTGCCCCAAACACACACAGTAGGCTCCATGCCCGGGGCGAGGTCACTGGGATGTAATCCTGAGGGCAGGACAGGCCCCAGCCCATCCACAGCACCTCTGTTAATTAAGACCAGCTCTGAGCCTCTTCAAACGAGGTGCCTGGCAAGCTGGGGAGGGAGCCAGGCCACTGGTTTGCCTTTGATGTGCTGCATCCAGAGCTGACTGGGAACCAGAGCCACCAGCAGCCCAGGGCAGGTGTTCCCCCATGGCAGAGCGAGCCACACTGTGTCCTGGGCTTACAAAAACATGGAATAGCCAGGGTGGGAAGGGGACATTAAAGCCCATCTCATTCCATCCCCCTGCCATGGACAGGGACACCTTCCACTATCCCAGATTGCTCCAAGCCCCGTCCAGCCTTGCCCACTTCCAGGGATGCCAGGGCAGCCACAGCTTCTCTGGGCTGCTGAAATGAAGGAGAAGCAAAGACATCCCTCCTGAAGGGACTTAAGAGGAGGTCTGGCAGCCCAAATTTACTGCAGGCATCATGCAACTCGTTAGTTTTCATTAAATGCAGCTCCTCGAGCCAAGCGGGAATCACAGCTTTTGTTAAAGGAGCTGTCGGAGTCTCACACAAGAGGCAGAAAGCAGAGAGAGCTCAGAGCTGGAACAGAAAGCAAATAAAACCCCAATATTTTGGCCTTGTAATGAATATAATTAATTATGCTGAAGCTCTTTGCATAATTCCACAGTTGTCTGAGAGAGTTTGCCAGAGCGAGCAGTTCTGACACGCTGTGCACAGAAACTGCCCTTTTGACTCCACGAGGATATTGAAGATGTTCTGGTAAATATTTACATTTTTTAATCTCCAGTGCTAATCAGAGCTGAGATTATTGCAGCCACAAGAGTTTATTAAAATAAACTCTGCCCTGATTGCTTGCTTTTTTCATCTGCTGGGGTTTTTCACCCCCCTCCAACTGTCCAGATGCTGAGGAAGCTGGGATTTTATTGGGGTTAGATTTGTTGGAATACTGCAGTTTCTGTAGTAGTTTGAAAGGGTTTGGTCCCCAGAGACAGATGTTGTTCCAAAATTAGATGTCACCCAAATCTTTCTCGATGCTGAAATTACCGAAATATAGGGAATCTTGGGGTAGAAATTATTCTGCTGGGTTTTTTCTTCCCCGAAGCTGCCGTTTCTTGGGAAAAGCTGATTTTATCACGAGGAGGGGGCAGTGTGAGCTCTGGTGACATTGTCTCAGCCCATATTCAAGGTCAAGCTTCTCCTGCAGCCCCTGGAAGGGCTCCCTTGGCCCCATTCCATGGGACTGGCCTGGGTTATCACCATTCGTGCATCATCTCACCACAGAGCCCCGGGGCTGTGTCATAAACGCTCCCCAGGCCAAATTCAACACTCTGAGTGTGCAGTGGGGAAGGATTTGCATCCCTGAGATGGGAAGACTCGACACTGATGGATCCCTGATCTTCCCCAGTCCTTGTAAACCCGCTTGGCTGTGCTGCAGGGGCGCAGGGATGCTCCTAGCAGGGCTTCACTTGGGCTCCAGCAGGAGCCTGAGCCATGCCTGTGGGAAATCTCCTCCCCAAAGGAAAGGGTTCAGTGATTTTTCCTACTCCCTCACTTTGCAAGTTGAAAATTAAGCCCGGTCTGGGTCTGTGCTGCAGACTGCCTTGGACTGGTGCCTGGGTTTTATGGGGTGGTTTGTCCAACCAGGAGCCACAAAGGGTCAGGAAAAAGACCATTCTAAAAGCAGGCAGGGTTCCCTAAATGCCCCCTGAAGCCTTGGATTTCTTGCGACAGCCGTCCCTGCTGCCAGGGCTTGTTCTGCCCTCTGCACAGCAAGATTTGTGAGAGGGGAATAGCGAAGGCTGCGTGTCCTGAGCTGGCAAAACCAAGGACAAATAATTGCAGAGCCGAGCAGTCAGTGAGGACAGAATAAATGAGCTGTTTGAAAATCACAGCGGGGCTCAGCACTGCAGCTCCAAGTCGCTGCCTGTGCCCCAGAGTCAGGGAGCTCTGGGATCACTCCTGCCTTCAGGTGTCTTTGGTTTTTTGCTCTTTAATATCAGCCCTGCAAAGTTTGCAGCTTGTCTGGGCACGTTCTTTCAGTGCTGCTGAGTTTGGGCTCTGGGCAGATGTGAGAAGCCCTCGGATTATCCTTAAGGAGAAGGAAAAGCATCACTGCTGGTTTGACATGACTTTTCACTGGGGATGGGCCCATTAGAAATCGGGGCAGTGCCACCAAGTGAGCTTTTGGGAACCCTCAAACAAGCTGGGGAGGGAAAACATCACCTCAGGGACACCTCAGGGGAAAAAAAAGAATTGGTAAAACTCCTATATTTCAGTTTTCTGTGTGAAAGAAACAAACTGCTGCTGTCATCCATCCCCCCTGGCAGTGCCAGGCTGTCTCGTAGCGAAGGCTCACCCATCTTTTCAAGTCTGTCAGGTAATTTTGACCTTGCTGCAGACCAGACTGGCTGTTTGGGGCTGTCACCAGACAGGGTGAGGAAGGAGGGGAGGGAAGAACATTCGGTTCAGCGCCGTGGGAATGAGGCAGTGTGAAAAACAGGGAGCAATCCGTGAACAGATGGAGGGTGAAGTGGTGAAGACTCGTGGGCTCTGCTGCATTAACGATGTTAATAAGCAGTGAGGAGTGATTAATGAATTATACCCAACGGATTGGGGTCAGCTGGGGACACCCCCAGGGCAGTGCCGCCCCTGCTTTGCAGACAGGAATGGAGTTCTGGGCAGATGGGTCCCCCCCCACCATCCAGCTGCATTTTGGAGCAGGGAAGTCTTTCCTCGCCTGGCTGAAGTGGCTGCTGCCCTTCCCTGCACAGGGTGAAACACAGCGAGAGGGAAATGCAGCACTCTGCAGAGGGGCTGGCCCCAGGATCCCTGGGAACGTGGTGCTCTCCTGAGTCTTCCCAGGAGCAGGCTTTGAGCGATGTGAGGTGTGGGAGATGAGCACTGGAGGGCAGGGCTGTGTTTCCAGGTGCCTCAAGGATGTGCTCATCCACAGAGGACAGGACACAGCCACAGCCAGGCTGGGATCTGCTGGAAATCCCTTCCTCACCGAGCTTCCAACCCAGGCCAGGGGCTTTCAGCACTGCTGTTCTCTCACCCTGATGAGGGCTGAGGGTCATGAGCTCAGAGCAGAGCGGGGACCTTTATTCATTGGATCACAGAATCACTGGAGAAGCTCTCTAAGATCAGAGTCCAACCATTTCCCCAGCACTGCCAAGGACACCAGGGATGTCCCCAGGGCTTTTAAACCCCTCCACGGATGGGGACTCCACCACTGCCCTGGGCAGCCCGGGCAAGTGCTCGATCACCCTCTCAGAGAAGAAATTTTCCATAATACCCAACCTAGACAGGGCTGGACAGGGCTTGGAGCAGCCTGGGAAGAGCGGAAGATGTCCGTGCCCATGGCAGGGGTGGAACCAGATGAGCTTTGAGGTCCCTCCCAACCCAACCCAGTCTGGGATTCTGTGATTCCCTGTGACCCCAATCCCTTGCAGCCTCGCTGTGCTTCCCTGCTAAGCTCAGCTTTCTGCTCTGGCTGCCAGGCTGGGCAGAGGTGTTTACTCACCACTTAATTAATCTCTGCTGCAGCCTGGAGAGCCTGGAGAGGCTCAGCTGAGGCTGTGTGGTGCTCACATTCCTGCTGGGCTGCCAGGCAAACAAGGCAGGATCTCCATGGATTACATCATCTTTCCCAAAGAACCTCCTGCCATGCAGACATGGAAAAGTATCTTAAAGGAAGCTGGTCATTCCCAGAGAAAAAGCAGGAATAAAGCAGATGAACTCTTCCATGGTCCCGAATCAACAGAGAGGAACACCCAGATGTGATTCAAAGCATCATTAAATTAATTACTGATAAAAATGCCCACCAGTGATGGTGCTGCTGCCCAGGGTGCTCAAGGTGAGCACCAGGAGCTTTACTCCAGACAGAGGCTGAGGCAAGCCACGGAGTAAACGGACTTTTTGAGAGAAAGGATGGCACAGGGATCAGTGTGGAACATGCAGATCCTGCCCTCCGTGCTGCCACTGACCATGGTGGGACATTCTGCAAGCACTTGTCCCGTGTCTCCTTTGGGACAGGCGGATCAGGGAGCATCCTCAGGCCTCCTGTCCTGTCCTCAGCCATAAGTGCAGCCCAGCTCAGACAATTCCAGACACCTGAGCTGGAAAAACCCTCTGAGATCGAGTCCGACCATTCCCTCAGCACTGCCAAGGCCACCACTAACCCCTGTCCCCAGGTGCCACATCCACACATGTTTTAAATCCCTCCAGGGGATCTTGACTCCACCACCACCTCAGGCAGCCTGTGCCAGGGATTGACAACTCTTTCCACAAAGAAATTTTTTCCTAATATCTGACCCCAAGCAGGCAACACAACCCTCTACTCACAAAGCCAGCCACAAAATGTTATCCATGCTGTGACTCCTCATGGCATCTTCCAGCTCCTTTAAAGGTCCCTTCCAACCCAAACTGTTCTATGGTGACTCAAGAGAAAGAAAAGTGAGCTGCAACTTCCACAGGTAACCTGAAGCTGCAACAGCCCCAGCTGTTTAAAAATAAATAAATCCTTGTCTCCAGGACAAGCTGCTCTAGTCAGGACTAACTGAAGGAGGTTTCTTGAACTCTGACCATGGTAACAGTGCTTGGCTCTGGGCTTCTGCCACCAGCAGGTCTCCAGGCACTTTCCAGAGGAAATCAGTGTGTTTTCCATAGATTAATGCAGAAGTGATGGCTCAGAGCATCCCCAAACTCGTGTCTTTGCTAGGTAACAGCCTGGGGAGGGTTTATCCCTTTCCCTCTCAGCTTTGCACTCCCCTGGGGTCTGTCTGTGTGGTCACATCTGTGCCTGCTCAGCCGCCTGCTTGATCCCACAGTGTCTGCAGGACACCCGCGTTGTGTCCCTGGAAATATTTGCGGAAATTTATCCATCGGCAAACGGAGGCGGGGGTGCGGCCCGGCAGAAATTCGGCTGAAATACGGCCTTTTCCTCGGTCTCAGGAATGCATCTTCGGGGGCTCAGCAGTTTCGGCTGACATGCCATTAATTTCAGGCTCTCGTTAGCAAGGAGGAGTTGATGCTAATTGTGGGAGGCCAGGTGATGTTTGAAACAGGATCCGTGTGGGCATTGTTGTAACCGATCCTTGGCTGCTCGGGAAGCCTTGGCTGGAGCCCGAATGGATCTCAAATACAAATATTTGCCTGTGGATGGATGCCTCATTATTAATTTAAAGCCTGCCATAAATCATGAGCTCAGAAATGCAGACCTAAGCTTCGCAGGCAAAAAATAGATGTGGCCTCTTGCACGGGGAGCTGTTCCCGACCACGCTTCCATAATTGGATCACGCCGAAATGGATACCTTAAATTTAGTTACAAAAGGCTAACAAGAAAAAAATGCCAGCAATTTATCACAGGCACGGTGCTATATTTAAAGCTGTCAGCATTCCTGGGCTATAAAGTGATTATAAATCCCAGTGATTTGTAACCGGCCGTAGGAATCTGCCTCCATGCTGACATCCAACGCCCGAGTTCTCCACGCTGGCAGCCCTGGATTCAGCCATGTAATTAAGCCTTCACCTCCTTTCCAGTTTAGGAATAACCCTGCTGCTCTTGGGGGTTTGAATGCACCGCCAGTTCCAGGCCTTAAATTAATTGATTTCCTTCAGTAATCAATACCTTGCTGTTGGTTTGGAGGTGGAGGTGCCGGAACGCTGCTCTCATGTCCCATTTGAGCGAAATAAAGCAGTTTCCTGGCCCTGTTCTGGGGCTGTGGCAGCTCATTAGCTGACACACGAGGGGAGCAGCAGACAAAAAAACTCAGCGAAGTGTGCTTTTCCGCGAGCCTTTCCGAGGAACCTTTAGAAAATAATCCATAGTTTGATACCTCTTCAATCCCCGGGGCTTGTTGGCATCACCAGCCTGCAAAAAAAAAAAAGGGATAAAAATTTTGGAAGCAGTGAGGCAGGGAGTGACTGTGCTTGGCTGAGGTTTCTTCCAGGTCTTCACTGGTTCACGCCCTGAAGCAAGGGAGTTTACCTTGTTTTAAAAACTCATTTAGAGCTTAATCTCCAACCTCTAGGAAGGTGGTGGTTCACTTCTCCTCACCGTTCGCAAAGGACTTTTCCATGGATAAAAGCCATAGAACGCTTTTAAACTTAAACTCGAATACACCTGCCCTCCATTCTGCAGCCTGTTAGGATTTCAAAACCTTGATTTCTAAAAGTTTCTCTTTTTTTTTCTGGGTTACAACCAAACTCAGGTTTCTACGTCAGAGATGCTGGAATTGAGAGTTGATGCCAGCTCTCCATCCCTTCTTACCGAAGCCAGAAATGGAGCACTGATGTCTCCTAAGAAATTCCATTACTTGTTTTGAAAAATTTATTATTTTTATAACAGAAACAATGTTTTATTCAAATATATTCTCACCTTTGCTTGCTGTGACACTGAGATATTTTGCCTGCTCAAGACCCACACAATGGAAAGATGTTTGCTTGAGTCATGATACAGATAATCCTGAAAGAGCCTGGAATTTGGCAAATTGGCCACAAAATAAGCCAGGGAGCAAAGCCTCTGTCTGTGGCTCTGCTCCCCTTTGTGTTTTCATTTCCTACCTTCATTCCTTCTCCCTCACGTGATCTCAAACCCCTGGAATGCACTTATTTATCAGCAAGCTAAAGAACAATAAGCGAAAAAATGCAATAAAAGAAGAAACTGCTCCTAAACCTCCCTCGCCAAGCATGTGAATCCCTCAGGAAACGAATCCACTCCACAGCTCAGCAAATCACTGAGGAATGTGAGTTGTCCCATGGGATTAAAGAGCCCTCAGGAAGGCTGCTAGGATATGGGGTGGGGAACCCCATTTCACCGCTTCCGTGCTGAGTACTTTTCCATGTTTCCCAACAAGAGTTGTGCTTATCAGACTTTTTTTTTTTTTTTTTTTTTTTTTTTTTTTTTCCCCAGCCCAAAAACTCTTTGTTCCCTTGCTTCAAAGCCAGGACAAAGCCAGGATGCCCATGAAGTGTGAATTTGTCTCTGGAGGTCCAGCCTTGCTGCAGCCTGGGCTGCAGTAACCTCAGCAGCACCCAGAGAATCGTGGAATCGTTCCAGTTGGAAAAGCCCTCTAAAATCATCGAGTCAAACCATTAACCCACCACCCAGTTCCCAGTTTACACCTCCCAGGAGAGGTTTTTCAGGGAAGGTCCACGTCTGTGCCCAGACCAAGGCAAAAGTCCTCTTGCAGTGACGACAGAGCAGCAGGAAACAGCGTGGTCAAAACCAGGACAAGCTCAGCCCTGCTCTTACCAAGGCTGAGGGTTTCACCTTCCCCATCCTCCTGCTCACTGGGCATCTCAGAGAGGTTTTGGAAGAGGGCCTTGCCTTCAGAGAAGGCTGAGCTCACAGGAGTTATGGATGTGAGGAGAGACAGACAATGTTCCCCAGCTGAAAACTGAGATAAGCATCTAGAGGTGTCCCAAGAGAGCTGGAGAGGGACTTGGGACATGGGCAGGGAGTCACAGGACAAGGGAGAAAGGCTTCACACTGAGGGACAGTAAAGTTAGATGGGATATTGGGAAGGAATTGTTCCCTGTGAGGGTGGGCAGGCCCTGGCACAGGGTGCCCAGAGCAGCTGTGGCTGCCCCTGGATCCCTGGAGGTGTCCAAGGCCAGGTTGGACAGGGCTTGGAGCAGCCTGGGACAGTGGAAGGTGTCCTTGCCCTGGAATGAGATGAGCTTTAAGGTCCCTTTCCAACTCAAACCATTCCATGATTCCGAGTTTCTATTATTTCACTCTAATAAAATTCCTTCCTTCCAGATGATCCAGCTCTTGTTCACCCCACTCCCACATTCCCTTTGATGGCCACTTGTGCTTCCCTCCTGGAGCAGGCTCCAGGAGACTCCTCCTGGCACATTGTCCCTGGGCAGACGTAGGTCCTGGATGCTCTGGGTGGGATCTGGGGAGCTGCAGGAAGCACTCTGTGGTCTTTGCCTTGACTTTGTTGGTACCTACCTTTGTGAGGGTAATCATCCACATAAAGCAGAGTTGGGGGAATTAATTTTCCTAGGAATGAAGCTCCCAAGGGAAAAGTTCCGGCTGTTGGTGTTTCCCAAAGCTGTGCCGGGGTAACTGTTCAAGGAGGGTCAAATATATCTGTCTAATGTGTGAGTTTATTTTGGTGATGCCAAAGGGAAGGGACATTTTAGGAGGGCGAAGGGGCACGGGAGTGTGTCAGCTGCATCAGAAGGAGAAGGATGGGCAGTGGTGGTGTTCTGCTTCTTGAGCCCAAACCTTCAAGGCATCAGCACTAAAGTGACTGGTAAGTTTTTAACGGGACCTCTCACTTGTTTTTCTATTTATCTTCCAAGCAGAAAGGTCTGCTGCTGCTGGTAGATCTTGGACAGGTTTGTGGAATTTTGCTGCCCGAGAAAGATGCTCAGTCTCCTCCTCCCTGTTCCCTTTCCATTTCCACCAAGATCAGCCCTCACAAACTGAGCCCTGGCTTTTTAGCAGGCGTTTCGCACATCCACCCCAAACATCAACACTTCGCAGCTGACAGACGCTCCTCAGTGAAAAAAAAACACTTCTCTTTGACATCTCTCTTGCACAAAAAAAAAAAAAAAAAAAGAAATAGGGAAAGCAACAACTTCCCTTCCCCCTTCCCTCCCGCCTTGCCGGCTCTTTCGGAGATCTCCGATTGCCGGCGTGACTCATCCAGGTGCCAATAGCAAACGGGAGGGAGGGGTGGCTTTTGATGTTCCCGGCAAATTTATGTTCCCAATAATCGTTCCTTGGATGGAGTATAGAGGGCTCAGCCAGGCAGACATCCCAGCTCCGGGCTGATGGCTGCCAGGGACGTTTTCCTCCCTCTGTTAACTCGTCAAGGGTGTGGTTAATGGCAAACATTAATTAATGCAGGAGATCGCGAGTAGCAGGGTTGAGCCAGCGGGACAGGCTGTGACTTCCTTTGGGAAAGAGTTCAATGGCTTTGATATCCCAAATATCCTCAGAGCAGGCAGGGGACAATGCTCAGCCTGGAGCGAGGAGATGGGGCTGAATTGACAGCAGAGAAGGGACCAAGCCGAGTGGCTGAGGCCTTCTGGGGGGTCATGAAACCTTCTTCTGGAAAGATCTTTCCACCACAAAAACGGAGTTCAGGATCCTCCTTTAAAGTGAGCTTGCTCAGCGGTGCTTTGTATGTCTCCACGTGGGTTCCTGCCCCTAGAGGCTTCAGAGCTGGGCTTTGAAGATATCCACCCTGCTCCCCTGGGCCTGCTCTGACTTTGACCTTCCCCACCCAGCTCCTCTCAGTCACAGAAAATATCAAAGGCATGGGACAATGCCGTTCTCCCTGAAGGCAGTGGGAACTCTGCCACGGTCTGGAGAGAACGTGATGGGACCAGCAGGGCCCTGGGACAGTGCTCTTGATCTTGGGGTGGGCGACACATTTCCTCTTGGGGACACATGGCCAAGCCCAGCCTCCGTGTGGTGGCCTGGGGGATGGTGGCTGCAAGTGAGGTCACCTGGCACAGAGAGGTCACAGCAAAGCACAGGAGCGTCAGTGGCCAGGGCAGAGCCAGAGCTGCAGCAACAAGGTTCTCCCAGCCTACAGGTCCTTCTCCATCCAACCCACACATCCTACACCCCATCCCAACCTGCA
>VZSR01000478.1:857461-873117 GCA_013398615.1 Brachypodius melanocephalos
AGGCCTGACACCATCCCAACCCACAGATCCTTCTCCATCCAACCCACAGATTCTACACCATCCCAACCCAGAGGTCCTACACATTCCTAACCTACAGATCCTCCTCCACTGAGCCCACAGGTCCACCACCATCCCACCCTACAGGTCCTTCTCTATCCAGCCAAGTCCCACAGCCATCATCAGAGCCACACGGGTGTCATCACCTCACATGGCTTTGCTGCATGCCCAGCCTGACCTGAAGTTCACTGGAAGCCCCAGATGGAGAAGTCACATAAACAAGGAACAATCTCCACTCTCATTTTTTAAAGTCTGAAAGCCTTTTTGGGAAATTGCTGTCATGTATGGGGAACACTTTACTCCCTCATAATAAGACAGATCCTGTGAGAGCCCAGCTGTCTAAATTTTTTACTTGCTTTGGGGGGCTTGAGGGTTTTGCTGGGTTAAAAAATATATTAGCTCTGCTCACACACCTTGCCTTATCAATAACTTTGGACTATCAGAGCTACAACAGCTCTGCCATTAGGAAAAAATCATCTTTTCAGCCTGTGGCTGAGAATACTGACAAAATCCAGACTAAGTGCCAATTTCTCTGCTGGAGCTCAGGCTCCATCAGAAGAAACTCACGGTGGCGTTTCAGTTCACAACCTTCTCCACAGGCAACACAGTCCAACTTTAGAGACGATGAGACAAAAATAAATGGAGGAAACTCAACACGGGAACATAATCAAAGGCATTGAGCCTTTTAAGATAGCGTCTGCCCCGATGTTTACAGAGTCCTCCTAAAGCCAGGAGACTTCTTCTGGACTTCAGAGACTCAGTGCTGCTCTGTTCTTGTTTATGGCCCTGACGCCAAAGCAAATTGAGGGGCTGATAAGCACCGTGCACCCTGCCATGCTCTGTCAATGGACTCTTCCTTGGGATTAAGTGCCTGAACAACATAAAAGTGTTTTCATTCTGCTTTATGTTCTCATCTGCCTCCAGAACAATTATTTTCGGAGTTGTACAGGAACACAGGCTCAGTTGGACTTGGGTTTTGTTCCTGCTTTTCCATCAAGCTACAATGGAGAGCCCACGTGCAGTGTCTCACTCTCACTCCCAGACCACGGCATTGTCCTCACGGGCTGGTGTTCTGATTGTCCCTTGTGCGGGAATTCGCTCATCTGAATCCAGAGCACGCTCCAGCCTGCCGAGGAATGGCTCCCCTTGGAAAAGCAGACATATTTAAAGGGAGCTTTCACTGTAGCCACTCGATGTTCAGTCTCTTCATGTCTGGACCCTTATTAGAGAAGGGAGCTGTGGGTCAGGAGCTAGAATTTGGTAGGACTCCCAAAAGAGCTTCACCCCAGGCTTGTAATCTCCTGGGGTTTGCCATGATTAGTGGCTCTAATCCCACTGGTTGGATACAATGGAATAGAAACCCTCTAATTGTGTGTTAAATACAGTTTATTGCTCACCAGGAAGGAATCCAGGCCTTCCTAGCTGATTGTGGGAAGCGATGATAGCTGAAGGGGGAGCCCCCTAAGGCAGGGTCTCCTGGACTGTGATGCTGGCAGGAGGCAGGACAGGGCAGGGCTGCCCAGGTCACCTTCCTCCTCTGCCACCCGGGCTGAATCCAAGCGGCCACAGCTCCAATCCTGCCAGAGCTCCACGAGCACTTGGACAACGCTCTCAGGCATGCACAGGGTGGGATTGTTGGGTCTGTGCAGGGCCAGGGGTGTTGCATCGATGATCCCTGTGGGATATTCTGTGCTTCTAACCCTGCACTGCTCTGCCTTGCCCGGGCCTCTGCTCTGCTCCCAGGCTGCTCTTTGGTTGGTCCCATCCCTTGCTGATCACCCCAACCTGGTTGGGAAAGGGGGGCACAGACCTGCTTCAGAGCTCTGAAACCCCCTCAGATCCTTTTTCCTTGCGGGAATTCCAGATCAGCATTAGCTCGAGGCTTTGCAGGTGAGCTGGAGGGGAAGGGAGGTTGAGGGAGCTGGGATGTGCGGTGGGAAAGGAGCATGGATGTGCACACCCAGTGCCTGCACCGAATTCCATGGGAAAAACTGCCACAGGAGCTGGGCTGCCAGGCTGTGAGTTTGGGAGAAAAAGGGAACACAGCCAGCAGAACGCAGAGCCTGAAGCAAGAACAGGCTCAGGATGAATGTGGGGGGCCGGGGGTTTGGCTCTTGTGGGTTTGTTGTTGCAGGGAGGAATGCGAGCAATTCCTTGGCAGGATTTCTCCGCAGGATATTAGCATTAGAAAGGGACTCGCTGAGCAGGGATAGTTCAGATGCGGCTGTTGCTGGCTCACTTCACCCTCTCTGGGGGTCTTGGTCTGCTCTGCCCTTTTCCAGTTAACACAATCTAAGGATCATTTGATTCCTACACAAAAATTCCTACCCCAAAACCACCTGAGGAGGACAGCTGGCTGGATGACATCCCATTCAGCATCCCAAAATTCCTTGGCCTTACTCTGCAGGCAGAGTGCAACCCGGAGCCTGCAGGAAAGGGGCTCCTGGCAAGGGCAAAACAACAGATTGATGCTTTCTTTCCTTTCCTGACACGATGAGGGGATCCCAAATGAGTCTTTTTTGCCTCTCCTGGCTCTGCTCCACATTAGGAGTTTTAGCCTAACGAATCCGTGATCATGTCCAGGGCACTCGGGGATGGATGTGGAATCTGTGCCTCAAGGACAGGTATTTTTTAAGGCACAAATGTGGATGGAGCCCAGGGGGATATCTCCCCCTGACTACTGAGTGGGGATTTTTTTGGAGGGGAAAAAACCACATATGTGTCTCCTTTTACAGCAAGTTGTAAAACTTTACCGCTTGTCAAGCAACATTAGTACCTGCCACTGCTGGGAAAAGGAGTTTTACTGTCATTAGAGCAGATTCACCCGAGCACCTCAGGGCTCAGAGGTGCTGGGCACAAATTCACGCCCTCGATCATTTTTAACAGCCCTTGGGGAAATGCTTCTCGTCCCACCCCTCACTGCTCTGGGAAATCACATCACAATCCAAAAGGAGCTGGGAGAAGAGTTTTTCATGATCCTCCCCTCCTCGGGGGCAGCTCTTCCAGTCCAGATTAGATTAAAGTGAACCAAAAAGCATCCAGACTGTGCAGCAGATAAGGAGCCAAGAATTAACGAGTTTTCAGGATCCTGGGTCCACCCTGCGATTTCTTCTGCATTCCTGTGGCTGCCCACGTGGCCTGGACAATGAATGTGCCCTGTTTCAGGATCCATCGGGAGATGAGTGGGTGTTTGTAAACTGAAAATTGCCCTTTGAGCCGCATGAAAGCGACCAGGGTAGCAGAAATGGAGTCTGGCAGCCCTTATCCATGGATAAGGAGCTATGCAGGCTCCTGGAGAGAGGAAGCAGCCTCCAGGTGTAGCCACAACTTCTCCCCTTTGGGCCACAAAGTTTTGGAGCCACATTGCCGCGGAGGGAAGGGGAGCAATCCTGATTTTCTTGGGAGATTCTCCTAAACCGGTGGAGGAAGAGCGAGCACCCCACCTGTGAGACATGAGTAACATAAATTCGGGTATAAAATATAAAAAGCTATATTCCCAATTCTAGATTTAAAACTCAGAAATTTCCAAAAAGGATTCCTCCTCCCTCTTCCCTTCCCGTAACTCAGGCTCTTTCGTATAACCTTATTTACAAAATAAAAGACAAAGCCGGGGTGGGGATGAGTGACACCCATGTTGAAATCAGGGGATTCTAATTTGTAAAAGAAAGACTGTCCAGGGTGAAAATGGTTGCTGACTCCCGAGTGGAACGCCCCGGTGATGGAAGGCCGATACCAATCAGGGAGATGACAACTACTTGATATCATCACCGAACCTGACATCTGGACACTCCACCCTAATCAAGAAGTCTATTCTGTCCCCGGAACCAAGCCCGGAGAATCATCAACCCTTTTCTGAGGACTGTCCATCACAAAGGAAGGGACATTTACACACACATCAGACTCTGGACTTGGCCCTCCGGGCACAAAACCCCTATAAAAACCCCGAGCTTTTTGGGCTAGCTCGTGGTGGATCTGGTGAGAGACAGGGTTGCTGTCCCTCTGTTCCCCACCCGCACCGGTTGCGTCACATCCCATATATATTGTGGCTTTTCTAAATTGTTTTTTAATAAATTGTCTTTTTTATCAATTTGATTCATAATTCGTTTATAACACCACCCCTCCTTTAATCCTGTGGAGATGCCATTCCTGTTCCTTGTTTGTGCGTCAGCCCTTGCTCCATCACAGGATACCATGATGTCCTTTGGAGTTGCGCAGTCAGTCCTCTTCCAACTCCCCAAAAACTGGGAAAAACCCTTGAGAGTCTTTTGCCCTCAGTAGATGATACACCAGGTCTGCCCACCGAAGAGCCGGGAGTTTTCGGGATGCCGATGACGGGAATGTTAATGGTGAATTAGTCAGAAAGGCCGGTGAAGCGTGACACTGACCAGGAAAGGTGATCACGCTCTGCTGGAAATCCGTGACTGCCCCTGGATCACCCGAATTTGCTGCTCTCCCGGGTTGGTGCGGCAGAGCCTGCAGAGGGAGGGAGGCTGAGCACTGCTGAGGCTGTGACAGCTCCGAGGGTTCTCTCCTGAGGCTGTTTCACAAAGCCTTAATGAAAATCCCACTCGAGCAAGAGGTGGTGCGCAGGGATGGAAAACAGGGAGCTGAATTGCTTTTTCAGGACAAAGCAAAAGTCTCAAAACGAGTGATACGGGCACCTGAAACCTCATCATGATCTTTGCCAGGTCTCAAAGGGACTCATTCTCTTTTGTCCTTGAGGGTCACAGCTCCTTTCCAGAGCTGGGAAAATCCACCGGGAGACGTGCATTTGTTGAACTGGTGCTGCAGCAGGTGACAGAGGTGTTGGTTGAGATCTGGAGAGTGACCCCAAAGAGCAGAAGTTCAGTTCTCTGTTGTTGGGTTTGGTGGGGCTCAGGGAGGATTTGATGTGCTTTAAAGTAAGTGTGCATAAAAGTCATCCCAGAGTGGTTTGGGTGGGAAGGGACCCCAAAGCTCATCCAGTCCCACTCCTGCCACGGGCAGGAACACCTTCCACTAGACCAGGTTGCTCCAAGCCCTGTCCAACTTGGCCTGGAACAATTCCACACATGGAGCATCCACAGCTTCTCTGGGCACAATATTTACACACATATACCAAACACCAGTGTATATATGTTTTAATTAATAAGCATATCCTAACAGTCCACGAGCCCTCAGTGTGGTAATTGCAAAAGGGATCAGGGCTAAACAACTTCCCATTCCCATTATCCGTGCTCCTCCCACTGATATTAAATCAGACTTGAGTATTTCCCTGCAAATAAAGCAAATAAAGAAAACAGGAGTCAAGTGGAAGGTGCCATTAAGCTGCGGGCAAACTGGCAAGCTTCCGACCCTGGGAATGATTTACTGGAGTCTTTAATGAAGCCTGAGTGGGTGAATTATGGGCAGAAAAACAGGGATGAAGAGAAGAGAGAGATGAGAGTATTTTTGTAACCTATGAATTCCTGTCAGATTTATGCTTCTCTCAAGTTTTGCAATGCTCGGACGTAATTCCCGATAAACTTTTTAAAGTGGTGCTTTCATCCCAAATTTAGTTTGTGTTGTGAGAATATCTGATACAACCCTATCTCACTCCAGCTGCTCCAACATCCAGGCTACTTTTGCCACCACCACAGTCCTGTTATCCATCTGGGATGGGTTGGGATGGATACAGGGATACAGGGTTCTACTAGCACTTGTGTGAGCCCGCTTGAAGATGAAGCCATGAAGCAAAACTGAGCAGTTTTGCCACAGAAATGTTCATCTGTCACCCATTCCCCACCCTCCAAGGAGGAAAAGAGAGTTTTGGACTCAAATGAAAAGGGTTGGTGGAGTTGGATCCAAATGGGCCTGATACCTCAATGAGGCTCCAAGGAAAAATCCTTGAGCTTGGGTTGACAGCATCCAGCTCCCACAATCCAAGGGTAACATAAAGCCTTGAGGTATAAAAGGCTGGGATCAAAGTAATTCCATGCTTTCCTGTTTGTCCCAGCTCCTGACGAGCATGAGAGCTGCTGGGACTAGATAGGAGTGGTGAACGTGCTCCTGGGGAGGTGAAAGCCTTTTGAACTGAGGGCAGCCAGGCATGAAAAGCACATTTGTGCTTCCCCACTCCTCCCACCTCCTGCAAATCTCGCAGGGTGGGGAAGCCTCCCTCAGTCCAAACTACAAAGAAATTGAGGAGCAACACTTGGAAGTTCAGGGCTCTGTGTCAGCATGACCCTGGTTCTCTCTAAAGCCCAGGAAGAAATAACTCCTGGAGAAGTGGTAGCACTGGTTCCTCCAGGTCAGCTCGGTTTGCACGGGAGCATTTGGGATTAGTTTATGATTTTTAAGGCTGTGCTTGTGCCAGCCTAAGCCCTGGAGGGGATAACACCAACGTCACTCAGCCCATGCAGCTACAGCCAGCCTCTCCCTCCTTCTGGCTCTTCCCCCATTACCCTCTAAGCTCCCAACAGCTCGAGGCTGTTGTGGGCCAAGCCACCCCTTGTCACCTGTTTTTGGATCCAGGTTACTCTGTTTCCAGGCTTTTCATTCCTGGTTTTAATTTTCGCAGCCAGCCAGAGCCACATCCAGCCCCGGGGAGCCCAGAGAGCTGCTGCCAGGGGTGAGTTTGGCCCGAGGTGTTTTTATCACAAAGCTGTCAAAACCAATTTCTTCTGATGAGACCGAGTTGAAATCCCGGCGGAGGCAATTCATCTCCTGCTGGATCCTGAGTTGAACAGCAAATAAACATCAGAGGCAGGAGAGCCTGGCTGGAGATGAGAAATCTTGTCGTGTGATGGGAGGTTATGAACCTTTCTTATCTTATCTCACCTTTGTCTCTTTGTGTTTCATAAGGAGAAGCCTGACGTGGCAGCAGCTGGGGGCTGGGGTACCCAGGGTGGCTGGGGGGTGCTGCAGCCAGCTCTGCTCCCCAGGTTTGTAACGTGGGATGAGGCTGGGGCAGGAAAACTGGAAGCCGTGGTCCTTGTGTCCCTGGCTGTGTTTACTCGTTCCCTGGAACAGCGGGGCCGAAGGACAAGGTGGGGAGGGAGCAGGTCAGCGTTGGAGCCGTGGTGGATTTAACAGCAAACCCTTCATCTGCTGCCAAGGTGGAAGCAAACACCTGTGGGAAGGTGCCAGCCCTGGCCAAGGTCATTCCTCCAGAGCTCCTGCACACACTGAGCAGCGTTTTGGGATGCAGCAGCGCCTGGGAGACAGCAGTGGAGCAGCTTCATTCCCTTCACCTCCAGCTCAAGTTGTCCTTAATGGTGACACCTCCACCTGTCTGAGCCCCAGGACCCCTCTGAGAGTCTGGACATATCCCCCCCTCCGTGCCTTCAAACTCCCACCACCTCCCACCGCCGAATCGCAGAATATTCCGAGTTGCAAGCGAACCACTTGGATCACCAAAGCCCAACCCATTCCACCTCCCTGGACAACGGGTGATTTTCCCCCTGTTTGCCCACAGCAGCTGCCACATGTCTGGAGAGTGAATGAACCCATGGGGATGGATCCATCCCACCCAGGTCCCGTGGGAAAGGGGTGTCAGAAGCATCCCTTGCCTCCCATTCCCACACGGCTCCGCCGGCTGCCGGCGCTGCAGCAGTGAGGAGGAAATGCCAGGGCTTAAGTGATTTAGCTTGGGGAATGAGTGAAATCTACTTACATGGGCTAATTGATAGCAAATGATTCCTTAATTAGAAATTACGGAATTGCCCCCTAATTTACGAGGAAGAACAGCACCAATGCATTGTGGAGCTGAGGGGTGTTTCCCGTGGTTGATTTTCCTTTGGAGGTGCCCTCGCCAATTAACTTTTCATGACATAAATTTGTTTGCCTTTAAATATCCAGTTAGAAGCATCTGCAAATGCATTATTTAAGGCTTGAAAATAAATATTGGATGCTCAGGCTGTACTTTGTGAGAGCTCTGAGCTGTGTGGCTTCTCACTCAATTATTGATCACACTTTCCTCTGTGCTGGAGACGTTCCTCCACGCAGAGGGAAAAATCCCAGCTTGTTTACTTGCTCCTTCCATTTCTCAAACTCTCCAAAAAACTCCCCCAGCAATGGATTTGGGGATGTTTATAACTTTTACATCTCCTCAATGTGGATTTTCTGGTGTTTAATAAGGTATGAGCACCTCGTGCAGTTTTTTTTCCTTTACCAAGACATTTACCGATGTTTTTCCATATAAAATTTTGCCAGGATGGATTTATCCTTGTGTCAGATCTGACTGTAAATAGAACCACAGAATCATGAAGGCTGGATAAGACCTCTGAGACCCTCAAGCCCAACCCCTGAAGGCTCCTCAGAGGTTGTGGTGGCTTGGACCTCACCTTGGGCAAACATCAGCACAGGGAAGTGATGAAAACTCACAGCCAAGGAGGTGAGGTTTGTAACGGAGAAGGAATTGCATAAACCTCACCTTTGGAAGATTGCAGAGAGGTTTCCAGAGATATCTGGGGGCTGCCAGTGCCCAAGAACTGCTCGCCCTCGGCTTTGTGTCAGGAGATCTGACAAAAATTCATAGGCGGAAAACCGGTCAGGCTGCTTGGCTTTGCAGCCTGAGCCTTGGCAGGAACGGGAACGCCGTGTCCAGGGGGAAGAAGGTTTCTACACCCCATGAAACACCCCGTTCCACAAAAAAAGCTGCTCTGAGGATGCTTTGTGAGAGCCCCAGCATCGCTCTGGATGGGTCTGAGCATTGTCAGAGGCATAAACAATGCGGGACCTGTCGGGAAGCGTCGCAGGGGGAATTCAGTTTGCATCCCAGCTCCTTCCCACATGGCAAACTGGAGCCACAGAGCTTGGAAACCCTGCAGACTCATGGCCATAATTAATAGCACAAAGAAGCTGGCAAGGGGACGCCACCAGACAGGCTCCAGCTCTGGCTCTGACCGTCAGCAGGTCTGCAGAGCCCTGGCCGTGCTGTGGCTGGTGGTTAAAGCCAGCGGGCATTTCACTGCTGCCTTCAAAGAAACCAACATTCTGCCCCAAAACCCTGCTGCTCCCATCTGCCGCTCCATCCCTGGCACGAAGGGACCACACAAATCCCAAATCTTTCCCGCAGGGTGCCCACCACAGCAGAAGCAGCCTGATAAACGCTACCTCGCTCCAATTCTCCCACTTTTAAAATGGGAACCATGCCATTCGTGCTGGTGGCAGGCTCAGCTTATGGGTTGGTGGTCACTGCTGTTACAGGGAGGGTCTCTTAACATCCATGCTAATAATCCTGTGGCACTGGGAACTAAATGAGCTGCTGGCACTTGCCAGCTGGAAAAGAGGAGAACTGGGCATTTCTTTGCTGGAGGAAAGGAGGGCGAATAATGGGCTTAGAAAAGAGGGAGTGCCAAGAAAAACGCGGGGCCGAGCGCTCGCTGCTCTCCTTCACATGCTCAAAGAAAGCAATTCAGGCTCAGCACACGCGGTTATTAAATGGGGAGGAAGAAAAAGAGCTGCAGTTCTTGAGACTCGGTTTCTTTGCAGGGCAGCAAAGAGCAAACTCCTCGATCCGCTGCCGCGACCTTGGGACATAATGGGGCATTGAAAAGCAAATCCGGCGGCACAGAAAGGAAGTGTGTTCCACCAGGGCCAGAGGAGGCATTGAGGGAAGGAACAGCCAAGTGGTTATCTCTGACTGGCTTAAATCTCAGCCAGGCAGAGCTTTTGGACAAGCCAGGCTTTGTTGGGAGAGCCACGGGCAGGGCAGTGTGTGGGGCTGTACCTGGCAGCTGCTATTTGACATCATTTTAGAATGATAAAAAGCTCACTTGGGATGCTCTTCATCCTTGGCAGGGTGGACAAATCACCCAGGACATGCACCTGTGTGGCAAAACAGCCAGCACGTCCTCGTCCTTGGGGGCTGCTCCAGGACGCCTGGTGAAGGAGGGAAAGTGGTCATGGATTTCAAACCCTGCCAAGGGAAATGAGGGAAATTGGAGCATCAGCATCACTACTTCGTCCCTCTGGCCCTGACAGTAAATGTCTCCAGTCTTATCTTGGAACAGTTTGGGGCTGAAACACTTGTTGGCCCCTCAAGCTGGGCTTGAGATCACCTGAAATCACTTGGAAATACCCTGAATTATGGGCACGCTGGCAAATTCCACATGGGGCTGACCAGAGAATCCCCGGAGAGTTTGGAAAGGGATCTTAAAGCTCATCTTCTTCCACCCCCCTGCCATGGGCAGGGACATCTTCCACTAGACCAGGTCATCCCAATCCCAAACCCTTTGCCTCTAAAAACCAGCAAATTCCTATTTTCTCTTTTATCTTTTGAGTCCTGAGCCCTTTTCCAATGTGGATGGCAGGCAGATGAGGGTGCTGATCCTTTTATCCTCTGCTTTTATCCCAGGACACTTCCACCCAGTATTCCTGGGATCAATTTGTAGAAAATGCTGTTTGTTTTGTGCTTGCCCTGTATTTGCACCATGGTCCTGCAGATGCCTGTCCCTGTCCCAGGCCACACTGGTGCCTCGTGGGGACACCCAGGGTGGAAATCCAGGTGGAGATGACCACGGGCAGATCCTCTCGTTAAACGGGGCTAACGAAGTGAAGCAGCTGCTCTGGACACAAGCCAGCACAGTCATCAATTCAATTAACCCCACTGATTAACGCAGGAGCTCTGCAACGCCCATAAACGAGGCTGTTAGTCACTGGATGTGGGGAATTATTGTGTCCTACACTTCTCCAGGAAGGAAACTTTCCCCGTTTTATCACGGAGCTGTCCGGAAAGTGGAAGGGCTCTGGCAGTGATCCGAGGGAAGGGAATAAATGATCATAATAAATAAAGGTGCATCCCTTGGCAGCATCGTTAAAGGGCTCTTGCTCCCCATGCCTTTGCCCCAGAGAATCTTTAGATGTGGGGCGAGAATTTGGGAATCAGCAGCCCGAAAGAAGAGGAGAAAGGGCTGCTCTGAGCCTCTGAGGGGCACGGAAAGGCAGCCTGGGAGGATGTCTAGCTAAAGACAAAAGTATTCTTGGCTGAAAAACAGGACTTTCTGCTCCTCTAACTCCCTCATGCAAGCCCTGGGCCTTTTCCAGGCCCACAGAAATGTGCTGGAGCCTGACTGTGGAAATCCCACAATCTGGAATCCGTCGGTACACGGAGGGAGGAGGTTGGAGCCATCCCGCTCTCATCTCGAGATTCACAGGGATGCATCAACAACTGTATCCCCCTCTGCTAGCCGGGATATTTATCCATCTGGGAAGCCATCACGATGATTTCCCTGTTCCCATTATCCCGGTGCTCCCTCCCCTAACGATGATAAAACCCCCTCATCCTGGTGGATGGTTTTAGATAGAGCTGTCATTGAGGCTGGGATTCTTTTGGTTTTTTTTCTTTTTTTTTTCTTTTGTAGCTTCCGTGATTCTGTTGCCAGGAGAATCTCCAGCGGGAACAAAAGCTGTTTTATTTTGTGGGATGGGACTCGGGGAGGAAAGGAGGAAAGGGCAGCATTAACTCGTGGGTTTGTGGGTTTTGCTGCTGTGAGCAGCCAGGCACCACGGGAGGTGAGGGCAGGGTTTCTAAAAGGTGACAAGGAAAAATGAAGTGGGTGATTTACCGGGAATGGTGGCTTAAAAGAAAGGATTTTGGTTGCCAAAAAGAGGTATTTTTATCAGGTAAAAATACCTAGTAAATTTTTTCATTATTGAAAATAAATTAAAGAGGGTCTAAGAGAGCTGGAGAGGGGCTTTGAACAAAGGCCTGGAGGAACAGGACAAGGGGGAATGGCTTCCCACTGCCAGAGTGCAGGGATGGATGGGATATTGGGAAGGAATCCTTCCCTGTGAGGGTGGGCAGGCCCTGGCACAGAGTGCCCGGAGAAGCTGTGGCTGTCCCTGGATCCCTGGAAGTGTCCAAGGCCAGGCTGGACATTGGGGCTTGGAGCAGCCTGGGACAGTGGAAGGTATTCCCTGCTCATGGCAGGGGATGGGCTTTGAGGTCCCTTCCCACCCAAACCACTCTACAATTGGAGGATTTTGGTTATAATAAAGGACTTTGCCATGTGGAGCAGTCTGCCAGGAGGAGGGTGGTTGGTGCAAAGCTCTCCAAAACCCATCCCTTCCCACAGGACAGGGTAAGCAGCTGGTGGAATTTGTACCCTGGCAGGGATGAGGGGTGTGATGGGAGCAGGATCTGTGGAAGGACATCACAGGATTTACCCTGAGGAGCAGAGAAGGAGCAAGAGCTGTCCCTGTAGCTCTTTCACCTCTCCTCTCCACCTCTCTGCTGTCCTTTGTTCATTCACCCTCTCAGCTGATGTCAGGCAGCCGAAGATATTAAAAGCCTCTCCGGAAGCTCTGTCCTTTGCTCTGTGCACGTCCTCATCAGGCTTAAAAAACTAATCCCTGTTATTAGCAGGAAGTGGTTGTTACCTGGCCTCACAAACCCCATCCAGGAGTGATCACAGGTGATATCAGCCCCCCCTTCCCACAGCTTTCCTTCCCCTTTGGCACCAACACGGGCACAGATTTTTGAATCATGGGATCACGGAGTGGTTTGGGTTGGAAAGGGAGCTCAAAGCTCATTCCCACCCCCTGCCACGGGCAGGGAATACCTTCCTCTGTCCCAGGCTGCTCCAAGCCCCAATGTACACCCTGGCCTGGGACACTTCCAGGGATCCAGGGGCAGCCACAGCTTCTCTGGGCACCCTGTGCCAGGGCCTGCCCACCCTCCCAGGGAAGGATTTCTTCCCAATATCCCATCTATCCCTGCCCTCTGGCTTACCAATATCACGTAGGGAATTGCTGCCTTCAGCCATTGTGACGGATGGAATGGGAATAAATCCCCCCAATTCCCACCTACAGGAGGAAATCAGGTGGGTTCCTGTGGAGCTGGGTGTCGGAGGAGTAAACCCACCCTGCTCTAATTCCAGCCCTGCACAATGGAATCCCAAAAATGAAGCAGCAATGATCCATTTGGGGCGCCTGGCAGAGGGACGGCGGCGCTTTGTTTGCCAGCTCCAAAGGCGGCGAGCCTCCTTTACGAGGCACTGCTGTGGGCAATTGGCTTTGGAGCGGGAATGTTATACCTACAGAATAAATCTTGTTGGAATTTATTGGCTTTACCCAGCTCCTAAACCCCGAGCACCTTTGGGCAAACACCTGGAAGCGCTGCCTGTGGCAGCAACGCTCCAAAGCCTGATCCCTGCCTCGGGATGCAAACAAAGAGCTGCTGCTTCCCAGGAAGGAGTCAATAACTCAGCTGCCATTGGAGAAGAGGGACATCAAACCCTGCCAGTTATCCCTCTCCTTTTGTCATTAACCATCAGGGCTGTAATTAATTCACAGCAAGGGGAAGATTGGCCTGGGCAGAGCTGGCCCCAGGGAGTTCGCTGGGAGTGCTGTACTAACCGAGCGTTGTTAAACGTACCTTGGCAGCCAAGCACGAGCTTCCCCAGCTCTGGAAAGCCATCCATAGCATGATCCAGGCTAAGGGATTCGCTGGATTCCCACCGGAACTGCAGGATCACGGAAAAAGCAGGGAAGCAACCAGCTGCAACAATCACCAAGGGCCAGGGTGCTCTGATATTGCGTGTGGAAGTGGATTTTGTCAGGTTCAGGTTTGGGAACACTTCCTTCTAGAAGGTTTTGGGAGCTCAGGGTTCATGGCTGAGCTGCTGCTGTGTCTGTGAGAGCATTCCTGCCCCTGCAGGGGCTGGAATGAGACGGGCTTTAAACCATTCCATGATTCTGTGGCTCCATGGTCCTCCTGGTGAGGAGGATCCATGCTCCAGCCCTGGGGAGGGGAGTGCTGTTGCTGAGTTTGGGGCTCATCAGACCCAGGTCCGGATGTCCAGCCCCTGTCTGCAATTCCCAAGGCAGCATCAGAGCAAAAAGGAACTGCTCTCTTCCCAAAAAAAGCTGGCTACACTCACAGGGACTAGCCCTGTCCCTGAGAACTGTTCAGGCCAACAATTTCCACCCAGATTTGTGCCTGAGAAACACTGCAGAGGGGGAAGGCACACAGAAATGAACTTTACCATGGAATTCCTGCAAGACAGAATCCCAGCACCCCAGAAAAGCCTGGCCTCGTTAGGGCATTTCGTAAGGGGCTGATTGCTCCTTGGTATTGCTTCCTTGGGCTGAGCTGCTCCCAGGCATTGCAAACTGCTGGGAGAAAGGAGAGGGATGGATGCAGATGGAATGCCCATCCCTCCATCCCATTCTCAGCACCAGCAACGTGCCCAAGACACACCCTGAGCACTGGGAAAGCTGCTCCTAGGATAAGCAAATGTTGTCACCCACAAATTGCTGATTTTTAACGGAGTCCAAGCACAGTTTTGGCACGTGAAGATGTGCTTTTCCCCAAGGGATCGTGAGGATGCTGAGCTGAAACTGTAGGTTCTCTTACACCTCCTCCAGCCCATTGGAAAAGACACTTTCGTCCCCAAAGCCACTGAAGGTGCCAGCCCAAGACAGGAATAATTTTGCACTTTCTAGTATCCAAAAAAAAGGGGGAATCATACCAGAGATGGAAAAGAGGAATAAACCAGCTACTCAAGTGGTGATTTTAATGAGATTTTTTCAGGGGCAGAGGGAAAGGAGCACCCCAGGCTCGGTGCCAAGGCACACATGCGGGCAGCACCCAGCCCAGCTGCATCCCAGGTGCCATCCCAATGTTTTCCACTGGCAAAACAGGATGGAAATGCCCCGTTGCAGTCAGAGAACTGGGTTATCCGGCTGCAGGGAGCTCGCCTTGGAGAAACCCCAAAGCTCCCAAAATAACGCCGCAGAAAAGAGCTCCCAAGGGTGCTTTGAAGTGGTTCTGTGTGGCTCCTTTTGGGAAGCCAGGAGAAGGCTTGGATGAGGCCGGGAAGTCCCAGCTGAGCTCCAGGATGGGGTCTGGCCCTGCACGGACTCGCAGCCACCCCGTTGCCGTCCCACTTTTGTCTCAGCCCAGCCAAAGCTCCGTCTCCTTCTGCCGCGCTGGGCGCAGGAGGAGCCAGCACCAGGAAGAGGAAATTTAATCATCAGATCCCGATTAAACCCAGGAAAAAACAAGGAGGGGGTGGGAAGAGCAGTGGCTTGAGTAGCCCGGACCCATCTGCTCCAATATTTCTCGCTCAGCTGCTTTTCCAAAGGATGTTCCAACGGGAGATGGCCACTGTGGTGGTGTTGGTGACAACCACCTCTGGGTGCACTTCGTATCCCGCCCGGTCCTGCTGTGTTGATGCTCCTGCTCTCCCATTTCCTAACCCTGCATCCCAGCCGGGCAGCACAATCCCAGGACGAGATGTGCCCTCAACCTACAGGATTTTAGGAAGCCCAACCCACTTTTTCGGACGTTGGGAAGCTTGGAAGGCGCTCTCCGGCCGTGGTTAACACAAGAAATCACAGTTTAGCGTTTTCCTCCGTGCTTCTCCTGCCCTCCCCACCCGGGGAGAGCAACAGGGGCGGGATTTCTGCTTTACCAGCAGGATTTCGCAGCTTCGCTTCCGTGACAAAAACGGGAAAAAAAAAAAAACGAACCAAAAACGGGGGGAGGGGGAAGGGGGCACAACCCCCTCAGCTGCCCACCGCGCAAGGTTTGACCGTGACCACCCCGAGCGTGACCACCGGGCGGGGCGGGGGCGATTTTCACGGGCACTCGCCCCGTGCGGCAGAGGCGCTCCCGCCCATTCGCCCATTCC
>VZSR01000478.1:878601-901193 GCA_013398615.1 Brachypodius melanocephalos
CATCCCAGAAAAAGAGAGGAGGAGAAGGGAGGGGTGCATCCCACAGCTTGTCTTCCCTTGTTCCGGCTCCTGCTTCCCTGTGGATGCTGTTGGATGCAGGTTCCTTGGACACAGCCTCCCCATGAGTGGTGCTTCTGCAAGGATGCATCCTGTGACCGCTCAGATGGGACAAGTGGGATTGTTGGAGAAAGGAGAGGGAAACCTGGCATCCCTGGCATGGGGGTGGGTTATTTTTGGGGTGTTTTGTGCCTTGTTTTTTTTTTTGATACCAGCTTCCCAGAAAGCATCTCCTTTCCAGCTTATCAGGGAGTGAGACCACAAAACGAGGCTTTCCTGGGGTCTTTGGAAGTGCTTTCATTCCTTTTCTGGGAATGGACCATGGACAAAGTATTTTCTGTCTCTGGGGGGGTGGCAATTACTTCTTCAGCAGAGCAGAGCTGGCCTTGGCTGGCCTGTCATTCCAAGGGCTGCCTGGGAAGGATGCTCTGGATCAGCCTGGTGGCTCTCCTCCGCTGCCTGGCTCTTCACATCCTGCCTGGAAAACAGGTGAAGTTTTGGGGGGATTTGGGGTGGTTTTTTTTTCACTGAGAGTTGTGGGAGTCAGCAAAAGGAACAGCTCGGTGCCGTCAGTGCTTCCAAGTAATTTTTCCTTGTCTCTCCTGCTGCTCCCAAGCTGTGGCCCCTGCTCCCCAGGGAGAGCTGCCTGAAAGTTAATCGCTGCTGAAAAATGCTTTAATTAACTCAATTAGCCAGATGGTCCATCTGGGCTCCTGCAGAGCCTGATGAGGTTCCTGGAATGAGGTCGCAGCTCCACCCTGGTGACGGGGAGGACGCAGGGACTCATCCAGATCCCCACGGGATGTGCTGTGCTCTCCAGAGCATCACTGCTCCTGGACCTGCAGCGGGAGGGGTTGGACAAGGGCACGGGCTGACAGGACAGGGGGGACTTGCTTTAAATTCACAGGTTTGGAAGGCAAGGTTAAATGGGATACTGGGAGGCCCTGGCACCCAGAGAAGCTGTGGCTGCCCCTGCATCCCTGGAAGTGTCTGAGGAGAGAGGTTGGATGGGACTTGGAGCAACCTGGGCCAGTGGAAGGTGTCCATGGCAATGAGATGGGCTTTAAGGTGTTTCCAAGCCGTGATTGTGCACCTTGCCCTGCCACAGGACATCCCTGAGGCTCCTCCCAAGTCAGGGCAGCCTCCGCAGCTCTCCCTGTGAACAGGAGCTCCTGAAACATCCACCAAATCCAGGGCATGGAAAGAGCGAGCAGAGAAAAGCCCTGCACGCTGTTTGAGCAGAGGAATGCGGGGCTCTGGAGCAGGGATTTGGGAAGGGTGAGTGTTTAACCCCCTGCCTGCACTGTCCCCGTTCCATCCTGGCTCCAGCTCTGTGTGTTGGGCTCTGTTTGAGAGCCTGGCCCTACACACATCCCCAGGGAAGCAGGTTTTCCTGGCTGTGATGGACACCTGAGCGCAGGCAGGTGGTAGGTGCATCCTTTGGGCAAAAGGGAGGAATGTGTTTCCTGAAGGGTTTGGATACCACTGGAAAACGGTGCAGGGAAACTGAGGCACGGGGCAGCAGTGTGTCTCCGTGGGAAGGTTAAACCGTGGTCTCTGCAGTCCTGGTGCCCATGTCCCCAAAACTGGGCTCCAAAATCGCTCCAAAAGAGCTTTTGGTGGGGGGTGGGGAAGTAAATCAGTGTGGGAATATTTGCTGTTGGGCCTGATTTTTAAGAGATTGTGATCACAGGGTGGTGATGCTGCATCAGATGCTCCCCTGGCTTGGAGAGGGAAGGAGGGGTGTTTTCCTTTGGGAAAGGGCAGGTAATTCCTGCTTTAAGGCTGCTTTAAGGCAGCTGAGCTTGTGAAAGTGGGACAGAGGGCAATTCCCGGTGGGAATGCTGGCAGGGGAGGTGATGCTGCTGGGCACTGCTAGGATGCAGAGCATCTTCCTTGGGAATGAGCATCCACTGCCCAGTGCTCCTGCCTGGAGAGGTCCCAGCTCATCCTGAGCTCCGAAACAGTGCAGGGTCCGAGCGTCTCCCTGATTCCTTTCTTCCTCTGTGGATGTGAATCATTTGGGAGCAGAGCCTATCCGTGGAAATCCCACGCTCCGTCGTGCTGCAAACACTTCTGCCTCACTTTTGCCTTTCACCAGAAAATCCTCATCCCCCTTCCTGCACAAAAAAAATGTGAGTAATGCTGGAGAAATTTGGGATCAGGCCCAGCAAGGATCGGATATCCGGCTAAGCAGGGCTCTGACTTCTGGACTGAAAGCTCCCAAATGAATAATGCAGCAGGAGGAATGGCAGATTTCGAAGGATTATATTTTTCTGGCGGTGCTCTGTTTTATCTCTCTTTAAATCTTCACTCTGCAAAACTTGGGAATGGCTTTATATTTTTTTGTTGTTTTTTTTTTTTTTCTTTTTAATCACCTCGATATATTTGTTTTATGCTCAAGTAATAACACATTTCCCGTCATCCTGTTAAAAGCAGAGCTGTTGGTATTTAAAAATAATGCTGGTGCCAGTTGTCTTGTGATGCACATCATGTGTTCTGGCTGTAAATGTTGTTTACTGGGATCATGCATGGCCAAAAAAAAAAAAAGAAGCTGCATTCACTGTAAAAGTGGATTGTTGGGAGCTAAAATGCCAGTGGATGTTGCCCTAAGGAATAATGGGTGGTGGCTGTCTCCCTTTTGGTTTTCTTTCCTCCTTCTGGACCCTGCTGAAAAAGTTCCCATTTTTTTTTTCCTGTTGATCGAGCACTTAAGTCATTCTTCTAAATATAAATCTCTCCTGATGCGTCAGCTGTGCCTGGGATTTCACTGCTTTTATGTGGCACTTCAAGCAAGTTTTAATTAAAATTAAAAAAAAAAAAAAGAAGAAGAAGAAGAAGAAGAAGAAAGGTCCATCTGCATTGGTTTGATATTTAGGGAGTTTTTTTTCCTCATCAGAAGCGTGTCTAATTCCAGGCTGACCCTGCAAAGTCCTGCAGGCTGCATGTGGCCATCAGCTGGTTGTGCTGGAGAACATCCTCAGCTCCTGGAAGGTTCTTGCTGTGTCCTGCTTGGAATCAGGGAATGGTTTGTCTTGGAAGGGACCTTAAAGCTCATCTCATTCCAGGGCAGGGACACTTGGCGCTGTCTCAGGTTCTCCAAGCTCCATCCAACCTGGCCTTGGACGCTTCCAGGGATCCTGGGGCAGCCCCAGCTCCTCTGGGCCCCCTCTGCCAGAGCCTCCCCACCCTCTTGGGAAGGAATATCTTCCCAATATCCCATCTCCATCGGTTTAAAGCCATTCCCCCTTGTCCTGTCCTTTCGGGCCCTTGTGAAACATCTCCCATTCCCTGCAATTCCAGGTCTTTTCCTCAGGGCTGCTTTCAGTCCCTGCTGCTTCTCTGGGCAGAGCTGTGCCATCACTGGCACCAACACCTGCTGGATGTGACCAACACTGAGATATGGAAAAGCTCGATCCCGACAGGGGGAAAAAAAAATCTGGGATGTTGATGTTGCTGTGGAAGATGCTGAGAGCAGGAGGTGTTGTCTGGGCAGGTTGCTGAAGGTGCCGTGGATTTGTCTTCTCTAGCCAAGAGCCTGCTGCTTGCAGCCCCACGTTTTGGGTCTGGAAATCAAAACACATGGCTGTGGTTGTCAAAGCAGCCTCCAAGCAGGGCTGGTGGTGGGATTGAAGTCGTTTTCCACAAAAACCCATAAATGGAGCGGGTTCTGTGTTGCTCATGGCGTGCTGACCCAGGGAATCTGTCCCCCAACATGTGGGGCTTTTCAACCCCAGTTTAGTCCTTACTTTCTGAAAAGAGGTGTTCTTGTAGAGACGGGAGGCAGGCTTTGGGCTCCTCTCAGTGGCTTTCCTCTAATTTGGGCACTCCTGTGTTGGCCCAAAGCCACCCCTTATCACAGCTGATAACACTTCACCCCTAATTCAAGCTCCGGAAATCCAAAATTTCAAGTTCTGTGGAGTCTTACAGATGGGAATTGGGACTTTAAGATCCCTTCCAACCCAAACCCTGCTGGGATTCTGTGAGATCTCAGTGGGAATGAATGAAGCACGTGGCTCTGGGGCTCCAGCAGGGAGGCTCTGAGGTTCCTCTTGGGCATTGAGAAGCCAGGGCAGGTCTGTCTCCTTCCAGCCTTGCCTGGGGCTGACTTCTTGGAGCCAGCAGAGAGGGAATAACTTGTCCTCTGGAAACGTTTCCTCTCTGGTGGCTTGGAGTGGTCCCTTTTTGAAGGGGTGCTCTTGTGCTCTCTGTCTGGTGCATGCATGGGAGCTGTTCTGTCCTGATGGGTGCAATGCAGAGAGTTGTAGGCATTAGTAATTCCTACACTCAAGCAATAAAGCTCTGCCTTGGGCAGGGAACAACCTGCCGTGGCTTTAGGAAGACTTTCAGGTGTTGTTTTAATTTTGCCTGGTGACTAATGCTGAAAAAAATGTGTTTGGGATTCAACCCCGCTTCGTCCAGCAAGGAGAGTAATTTTGAGCAAAGGCTTTTGCCAAATTTGCATGGATTACTATTTCTGTGCCAAAGCATCTTGCTAAATAAGAGGCATCTATCCCCAGAATGGCTAAATGTTTTGCCATCACACATGGTGGGGACTGCAGGGGGAGGACTTTGGCTCTCCCCTCACCCCACATCAATCCCCCCAAGGGTGTTCTTGAACTGACTGCAAAGCTGCAGCTCAAAGTGCGTGACTTTGTTTGCAGATAAAGCCTGCCCATAAACATTTGGGGCTTAAAAGTGATGAAATTGGGTTCTTATCAGCCATCTGACCCATGGTGATGGGATTGGGCAGCTCTTAACCTGGCCAGACCGAAACAACAAAACCCTGAAGCTCTGACAGGTGGGGGTGGGTGGTGTTGGTTTTGGTTTTTTGGTTGGTTTTTTTTTTTTTGTTTGTTTTGTTTTTTTGGTTTTTTTTTGTTTTTGGTTGGTTGGTTGGTTGTTTTTTTTTCCCTTCATGGCACTCCTGATGCTGTGGAAAACGCTTGGAGCCACTGCTTGGATGCTGTGTGACCTCCCTCACCCCCAGGTTGAGTTAATTTGCAGGTTGCACGGAGTCTCTGTGCAGTCTGATGGGCTTTAATTTGGGGGTAATTAATTAAACAAGCAGGCGTGGTGTTTGCTCTTGTGTTGCATAAACAGCAGCCAGTTTTGGTGTATCTCAGGCACCCTCCTGGCTGGCAGGCACAGGTAGGTGTCTGCACCTGGAAAGCTCATTCCCACCCCTGGAAGAGCTCTAAGCTAAATGAAAGTGAGGACTTGTGCTGCTGAAAACCACCCAAAATGAGCCACGTGGTCTTTGGTGTCCATGTAGTCTGTGTGGTGTTCAAAGCATGCTCTGGATCGAAGCAGGAACATTTTCTGGGATGGGTCTGCAGCTGGCTGGATTTGCAGGTGAGATCAAACCTGAGGTCCTAATCCAGGCTGTGGTTGGCTGGTTTGGATCAGATATTAAGAAATTCTTCCATGTGAGGGTGGACAGGCCCTGGCACAGGGTGCCCAGAGCAGCCGTGGCTGCCCCTGGATCCCTGGAAGTGTCCCAAGCCAGGTTGGATGGGGCTTGGAGCAGCCTGGGATGGTGGAAGGTGTCTCTGTCCATGAGACAAACTTTAAGGTCCTTTCCAACCCCAGGCATTCCATGATTCCCTGATCTGTCCTCACATCCTCTTCCTACTTGCATCATCACCTGGGGGCTTGCTCTCCAGGTATCCTTGCCCTCTTCCTAACATGGAAATCCCTGGTTTGTGAGATTGGGTCAAGCATGGAGCATCCCGTGATGTGACCAAACCCCATCTTGCCTTCCCATGAGAAGACCATCAGCTCCAGCAAAGGGTTAATCTGCTTAAACCCAGGTGTCCCGGGCAGTCTGGATTGGGAATGTTTGCCAAAGAGGAGCTTAAAACCCCCTGCTGTTCTGAGGGAATGCTTTGCAATGTGCTGATTCTGTTTGTTTCTACTCAAAGAGCAAAGGAGGTTTTTGGCTCCCCCCCGTCAGCATTTTCAGCATAGCTGAGGGTGTCCTGTAATCCAGCAGCAGATCAGTGATGGATCAATCAGGAAGGTGTGCAAGAAAATTAAACCAAGGGGGTGGTTTTGTCCTGGCTTTGAATGAGTTCCTGGAATCCAGAGGGGTTTCATTCATCATTGCTTGGTGTCCATGGCCTTGCTCAGGTGGTGAGTTCAGGACAAACCCCCTTGTTTTTCCCAAAAATGGACCTCCTGAGTGGGGATACCTGGAGATGGATCAGTCTTGGTGGAGTGCTCGGGCTGGGAGAGCTGCATGGAGTTGTCTGTGATGACCTGCTGGGAGCTGTCTCGTCTCTGGTGGTCTGCAGCTCATCTCTGAGAGGAGCTTTGTGCTGTCCTCTCTGCACCAGCTGTGGTGGCAGCCTGTCCAGCCAGCAGCACGAGTGACTTTCTTGTGCCTGCCCTTCTGTGGTCACGCTGGTGGGACCGGTTTTCCGGCCAGGAACAAGGAGAACACGTGGCATTGCAGCAGCTCCTCTCCACCAGGCAAGGGCAGAATCAGTGAAGGGTGATGGGGACAGGGCTCTGAAGTGTTGACGCAGTTAAAGATCTGTCATCATCTCCTCTTGGAAGCTCAGCAGTTCAGGGACTTCAGGTTTTGACAGCTCTTGAAGGCCAAATTAGCATCCAAATTATCCGAGGGAGGAGAAGCTGCTGGGACTGTGGCTGGAGGGTGGGAAGATAGCGAGTTGCTCCAGGATTTTCTCAATTAGTGCCTTTTGCCTTTAAGCTTCTGTGGATCTGGTTGATTTGAGGTGGGGAGGAGGGGTTGAATGGCCCCCCTAGGGTGATTATGAGATGCTTCTTGCAGCACCCACAGAGGTGGGAAGCTGTTTCCCCTTCTTTTGATTTCCATGGCTTCCCTTACTCTGCTCTTTGTGGGTGTTGGCCTGAGATCTACTGGGTGACCATGGTGTCTGTGTGCATTTTCCTGGTGATTCTGGCAGCATCTTTTCTTTAGAAGTGTCTTATTGTGGCTCTGGAAATCTCGGTTTCATTTCTCCTCCACCACTGATTGCCTGAGTGAGGTTGGGCTGTTGCCCAGTCCAGCTCAAATTTGAGTTTCCCTGCTTTGAGAGACCTTTGGCCTTAAGCATCCTTCAGGAACAGTCTTGCTTTGGCTCTTGGCCAAACTCTCGGGCTTGTGAAGGACTTTGGAGGGGCTGTGAGGGCTTTGGAGGAAGGCAATTCTCTCCTGAACTCCTCTTCCATCCAAGGGTTTTAAAGCTTGAGTTTATGGCTTTTATGTTTAACTCCTCTGGGAGCACAGCACTGGACGTGACTTTGGGTCCTCATGGTTTCGTTGGTCCCTGTGGGGCTTGTCTGGATTAAACTCCTCGCCCTGCCAGAGGAGCATCCATCCACAGCTCCCTGTTCAAAAGCCAGAACACCTCTGGGAGTGCCCTGCCTGAATTAGGAAGTGTTTTTTCCCTTGGAAGAACATTGGGCAGAGAACAGGGACAGGGTGGAGCAGGACTGATCTGAGCTCTGCCTCTTCTGATACGAGGGCTGGTGGACATCGAATGAGAGCCTGTTCCTGATGGAGATGAGTTTTCCATTGCCTTCCAGCCCATCCCTAGAGTACCTTGCTGTAGGACATTGTGGAGGCAGAAATGTCTGTGGGTTCAGGGAAAGACCGACCCAGCCCTCCCGTGAGCAAGAGGTGCAGGTGAAGCTGCAGAATGGTTGCTGTTGAGGTCTCCTTTGATCTCACTGCTTCACCAAGAGATGTTTGGGCAGACACCACCTCTGGGTTTTTAACTGGCTCTGTGGAAAGGAGGAATCTGCTCTTGGGAATGGCCTCGCTCTCCATGCCGGCGTTCCGGCAGCATCCGTTGCACTGAGGACCATCCCACTGGAGACATCCCTCTGCCTTGCATTTTTTGGGGGTGCCAGAGCAGGTGTCTGGTCTTGCAGCCTGTGATAGTGTTGAAACCATGGAAGCAGGTCCGGCTTTCTTTACTTCCCTGTGTTATTATCAGGACGGGCGTGCGTGTCGTGGTTTTGTTGCCGGGAAGCGTTGCTGTGGAGCGGGAGGACCTGGGCTGTTGTCCCAGGAAAACCTTTTTTGTGGCCCTGTAAACCTGCACAGGGTTCCTGCCCTGTGCAGCACCTCCAGCACCTTCCTGCTCTTCCAGGTTTGTTAAACCTCTGCCACACCAGCACTGTTTTCAGGGATTTGGGGCAGGCTTTGAGGTTGCTGTGGGTGCTTGAGGGTGATGCCTGCATCTCCAGGACCCTTCTCCGTGGCATCAGTGCTGGGCAGCAGCAGGAGGTCCTGAAGGGAAAACTCCCTTTTCCCACCCTCAAGACTAATTTATATTTGAGTCTCACACAGCTGGTGATGGATATCCAGCGGGACTCGTGCTCTGGAGTCGCTGCTATAAAAGGAAGCTTTCCCATCCTTCCTGCTTCCCTGTGAAGGATGACACCCCTGGCAGGGAGGCCGTGACGGACACCAGCCACCAGCAGACACTGGCAGCACGCACTCAGCCAAAATTGCCTTCATTCCCCTCCCTTCTCCATCAAACTGGCCATGCTTGGCTTGCCCTTGCCTGGCAGCAGGAGCTGAGCCAAGCTGGAGCTCCAGGGCAGGATTTTTCCATGGGGCTTGGCAGGGAGCGGAAGGGCACGGCGTGGCACGGGGCCGGGCTCCGCTGCCGCCGCCGCGTTGGGTGCAGTCATTCCCACATCACATGGTGGGAATGGGCTCCAAAGCAAACCCCTGGGATGTGAGGGTGCTGCAGGAGGGGTGGGAGGTCCCGATACTTCCACAAGTCCCTTCATGTTTGCTGGAAAAGGGACCAAAAGCGCCGTGTGTTTTGTTCCTGGCAGCTCCCGGGAGGCTCGCGCTGGGACGGATGTGTGAGTTCACACCAGGGTGTTCTTTCTGGTACAAAGAGCTGGAGTTTGGTGTTGTCTTAAGGGGTGGTTTATCTTTGCTTGGCTTGGGTGGGTTTTTTTCTTTTTTGTTTTGGAAGATGAAAGCATTGGCTTGGCAAACACAAGCGGTGAAGGAGGAGGAGGAGATAAGAGAGAGGCAGCGGGGTCAGGAATCACCGGGATACGGGGCATGGCCAGCATCGGACTTGGGGAATGCCTGGATCAGGTTTTTGAGGGGAAGAACTCAACAGCAGCCAGCTCTTCCTTACCCATCCTCACCTGCAAGGCTCACGGAAGAGACGTGGATCACTGGGAGATGAGCTACAAGGTCATCAGTCTGTTCCTTTGATGCCTTGGGAAGGCTGAGCTGGAACACAGACTGGACAGAGCTGGAGAATAAAGCAGATATTTATTGAAAGGCTTTTAGGGTACACCTTGGGCAGGACAAGAGCCTGACCAGGGCTACACCCAAGGTGGACCAAGAATGGTCACAAAATGGGTGACAAGGTCTTACACTTTTATAAGTTTTGGTCCATTTGCATATTGGAGTTTGATTGTCCAATTCCAGGTCCAGGTTGTGAGGTCCCATCCTTCTCGTTCCTCCCTCCAGCCCACCGTTGTTTGTGCTTTTGGGCCTGAAAGTTGTCCTCGGTCTTCAGCAGGAGAAGGATTTGTTTTATCTGCCTAGTCTGTGAAGAGAGTTTACTAACACCTAACGTGATGCTCAGAACTGCACCCCCAGGCAGCGCAGAACGTGAGAAACATGAAAGCTAAAACTGAAGGCATCACCTTGCCCCCAGCAGCTTCCAGAGCCATGCCAGCCTTGTAGGAGGCTGCAGAGGGTGGGGCTGTGCTGATGTTGCCAGTTTCGAGGACATTTTGCTTTTTCACCTGCCTGAAGATCTGTCAGTACAAGCGTGGAGAAAGGAGGGAATTCCGGAGGTGCTGGGATCATTTTCCGCTGGGGGGAAGCACGTGGAGCCAGGGCCAGCGTTGTGTTGTGTCATAGCCATGGGGGAGATATTGAAGGTGAAGAATTCCAAGGGCAAAACCAAGTTCCTAAATCAGATTGTTTGCTAAAATTGGGCAATTTTGGCTACTTGGGGGCTTCTTGCAGCTTCTTTTGTAGGCCATTGCACCTTGCAGTGGATTGGTGTCATCTGGCACTCCCTGAGCAACTCCCTCAGGGCTAGGGTGGCCCCGGAGTGTGGAGGGGTCTTTTCTGCATCTGATGGCACAGATTTGAGTTACTTTGGGTGTTGTGACGGAGAAAAGCAACATTTTCAGTGAATTCATTGTGTGGGACAAGTGGTGTTGGGAGCGCTGTAGCTCCGCGACATGAATTCCTCCCTAGAAAAGGTTTAAGTTTGCTCATATCCGAGCAAAGCCAACTGTTGTTAAAAGAAACCTCCAAAAACACTTCTATGTTTGTAGGAGAGCCAGAGGAACTCGACTTTGGAGGAAGAAAAAGCAAATTAAAAGCCATAAAGCAACAAGCGCCTGGAGTTGATCTTGGCTCTAGCGTGGGGAGAAGATGATGAGGAATTGATTGGAAGCTCCTTCTTTTTTTCCCAATTTTCAATTTGTGGCCAAGGGTAGGGTGGGAGATTTCCCCACAGCTTTTGCACCGCAGTCTTGAGAGGCTTTTAATGGGTTTTCCAGTGAAAACAGGGGTGCAGGGTGGTAGAGCTGACCAGTCCTGTGTCACGGTGGCTCCCGTTCCTCGTGCTTCCCATGGACACAGACGTGCCCTGGTGGGATGGACCCCTGCAGCTCCAGGGAGGGCTGGGAATGTGGGATGGGCAGGGATGTGTGCTGCTCCCTTTGCTGCACCTGGAAGGACCTGGCTCCATCTCCAGCCCTGATGGTGCTTGGTGCCGCCCAGCCCTGCCAGCCCTCCTGCCTCTTATCAGCCCAAATTCTTGGCAGCCAGGGATTTTCCCTCACTGAGGCTCCTGGAGGGGTCCTCTCCCACCCTTGGCCGACAGCAGATCCTGCTTCCTGCCCTCGGGCTATGCACTTTGGGGTGTTCCCGTGGTTTTGCTGCATTTCTTCGCTCCAGAACGTGGGTTTGGTATTTTTTCCGGGATCGCTTTTCCCTGTTCAGCGTGGCTGGGTGTCCGTGGCGTGTCTTTGACTGATAGCAGAGGTGGGTCCATCCCATCAGGATGAGCTTGGAATGATGGATGAAGCTGGGAGCGCTGGGGAGGACGGGGCTCAGCCTGTGCCAGGGGGTCTCGAGGGGTTGCAGTTGGATTTCTGGGATAAGTTGTTTTTATTTATTTTATGAATATTTATTTTATGGGATAAGATGTTATTTTTAACCTTTTGTACGCCACTTCTCGCTAGGAAATGCTGCAGCTGGGATGCTGAATGCTGTGCGTTCAAGTGCTGCAGGAAAATTCACCTTTGGGTTTAGTTTTTATTTAAGTTTTAATGAGTGGCTTTTTTTAATAGATGTGACACTGTCACCAACCCCAGAGCTGCCTGGTGGGACCTGAAGGAGCAGCTGGAGCTGTGTTTAGGGGATATTGAGGTTGGATTTTAGGAAAAGGTTCTTCCTCCAGAGGGTGGTGGGGCACTGACCAGGCTCCCCAGGGAAAGTTAAATCCAGGGGCAGCACCGTCCATCCCAGGAAGCTGTGAGGATGCACCCATGAGAATCTGCTCCCTGGGCCTTCCCTAAAGCTTTCCCCAACTCTCATCAAAGCCTGGGTAGGATTTGGGAAAGAAAAATGTAACTGCTGTGGGGCCCTGATCCATGCAGCTGGATTTGTTGGGATGGGGGAGCAGCCAGGTCCCCCTGGCTCGTAGGGTTGGATTTGACCCTGCAGCATTCCCTGTCCCTCGCAGGAGGGAGGAACCAGTGTGGGAAGCAGGACTGGAGCCCTTGAGAAGCTGCAGGACGAGCTGCTGGCGCTGTCAGGGCGTGCTCTGGTCGCCCACTGGTTTCCTTCCCCCCACCATTCATGTGGATTCTGTTTGTGGCTTTGGGTAAACAGATGGGGCTGGCTTTTCCCCTGCTCCATATTTAACCCCAGGCTAAATTTAAAGCGCTTTCAGAGGAGTTTGCAGACCATTGTCTCGGTGACTTCTAAACAAATCTCGCCCCTTCCACCCTTTGTTTCCCCCCCCACTTACCCCTTTTATCCTCACACAGCTTGAATTTGAGGGTTTGCTGGTTACCTCTGCATCCAGAAACATTTTGGGTTCATCCCCAGCTCCAAAACAGGGCTCCCACCCCAAATCCACCCGTGGGGGACCTGGCCCTCCATCCTTGAGTGTGTGTGTGCGTCCCGACTTCCAGGAGGGACAGACAGATCCAGGATGCTGCTGTCAGGAGAGGAAATACCTTTCCTTTATCCCTCATTTGTGTGTAGATTCTCGATGCCTTTGGGGGCCTCAGGGTTCGACGCAGAGGGGGTTTTTTCCAGCTGTTTCTCCACACAGCCACATCTGTCAGAGACCTTTAGCAGGAAGCTTCCCATCTCCTGATATAAACAAGAGGGAGGGGAAGCATCCCTGCAAATTCCAGGCTTGTGGATATGTCAGTGAGAGCTGTCAGGGCTGCAGCTGCCATAATTAACATAAAATTCATTTGCTGCTGGATCAGCAGGCAGGTGTTTTGAAGTGGCTTACACTTGGTTTTTTCCTACTTCGTGCAGTACTGCCCGATCAGGGGGGAATTTTGGGATGCCACAGTGGCTTGATTTTATTCATTTATTTAACAAGATCGTGTACAAGAATTGCCAGAATTGGTGAGGTGCGGGGTCTCTAGAGGGAGGCACCGTGTGTTTGGGGTCTTTCCATGGCGCCTAGAAAAGCTGCAATCCCAAATGGCATTAATGGGAAGCTGGGTGGGTGGCGAACCGTGCCAGCCAAGGGGAGCATCCTTCCTTGCTTCCTGCTGGAGCTTCCTGCTTGTTATTCCTTTGTCTTGCCCCTGACAGCAGCTCCAGGTCCCCTCTCTTACCTGTCCCAGCTGACAAGCTCAGCCTTGACTCAAAGCCTGGTTTCCCTGTGTTTATTCCCTGCCAAACTCTTTCCCCTTGGATTGCTCCCAGCAGGACCCGACAGGAGGCTCTCCTCGAAGGGGAAATGTTTGCACACAAGTTCTCCCTTCCCTTTTCTGGCTGCAGCCTGGTGCATCCCTTCCAGCCAACCACATTCCCGGCATACCAGCCCTGGGGATGGCTTGGGAAGCATTTCAAACAGGCTGGAGTATCTCCTGCTTAGGCTCTCCCCTGCAAATTTCCTGTTGCTGCATTCCAGAAAAGGGCACCAAATCCTTCAGGACTTGCTGTTCCCCCTCCCAGTGCCGGAGGAGACCTCAGCTCTGTATTCCTGCCTAAGGAATTTGGGTCTGGCTGTTGTTTTCTGCTTGATTTCATTTTCAAGCAGAGGGAGGAAAAGAAAAAAAAATGCATGGCAGGGGGAGAAAGGAAGAACAGTGTTAGGAGTGGATGAAAATCCCTTTGTAAAACAAGGGATTTGGATATAACTTTCAATTAGAACTTTTACGTTCAAGACCTGTTGGTGTTTTGCAGCCAGGCTGGAGTTTTGTGACAGCTCTGAGGGGGCAGGAGGCAGGGGCTGAATCCAGAATTTCCAGGATGATCCTGGGTACGCCGGACAGCGTTCCCGCTCCCTGGTGCAAACCTGGAGTTAGGAACTCGTGGCTCGGGCCGTGCCTTCAGCCTTCCCTGCTTGTCCTGGCCCATCTGGCCACTGTCCCAGCTCCAGAGGACACGGGTGACGTCAGGGGAGCTCTTGCCCATGCTTGCATCAGCCACGATGTTGGTGGTCGGAGTGTCCTGTGGGAACGGGCTCATTTTCCTCTCAGCTCCAGCGGGCCGATGCAGCTGCTCTTCCACAGGGGTTCTGAACGTGTTTTTGCAAGTGCTTCTGGAAAAAAGGAGGAAATATCCCTTTGTTTTTATCGTGTTCACTGCAGGAAGGGATGCTGTCCTGCCTGGTTGGCTGGGTGAGGGGAGAGATGCGGGGAGCACGTGGGAAGAGCCAGTCCCCATCCCAGGAGATGCAGCAGTTGGAGAGAGGGATGGCCCCTTTGAACAGGGAAAAAGCTTGATCCTGTGGGTCTCCCGTGCTCCCACAGCAGCCCAGTGCCCAGTGGTTTTATAACTGTGTTACAGCAACGCGCAAATGCTTGGGAAATGGGGAGAAGGACCAATTTAAGCTCCTGGGAGCAGTGTATTCCCAAAAAACTCTTAAAGGCCAGAGGGCTGCTTCGGATGGGGTTGTGTCCGGTGTTGTGTGAGACCAGGCTGTCCTTGCTCTCCAGGGGTTTGTAGGCAGTGCTGGTTCCTGGGAGCATCCAGGTTATGTTCCACGATGGTTCAAGGAGAACGGGACAGGCTCTCCTGTATCAGCACCACGGGATCAGCGTGTGGGTGGCACGAGGGGACCCGGAGCCTTTCTAACACCCTGCCCTTTGTCTGTGTCCCCCAGGCTGGTTCCCCGAGGTGACACTGGGGTCCCCACCGCTGGCAGGGAGGCCATGGCCATGTAGTGCCCGCCGGGAGCGGAGATGGCAGCGCAGAGGATCCGGGCGGCCAACTCGGGAGGGCTCCCGCGGTGCAAGTCCGAGGGGACGCTCATCGACCTGGGCGAGGGCTTTGCTGAGACCACGCTCTGCGACGTCAAAGGTGCGTGGGGATCATCTCCCTCCTTGTTTCAGGCCCGTCCTCACCCCCGGGGAGGGCTCAGTGGCGCCAACGAGGCGGTGACAAAGGTGTTCCTTCTCCCCAGCGCTGGGAGCCTGCAGGCTGCTCCTCCAATAATCCTTTTTTTTTTTTTTTATCTCCAGCTTTTATTGCCATTTTTTTCCTGCTGTGTTTTCCTTACCCAGCATAACAGCCTTGGTCAGGTGGGAGGGGAATTACCGCTCCCCTGGCAGGAGAGCATCCCAAGGAAAAGCTCCAGGTGGAAGCTGGAGAGCGCTGAGGGCCTTGAAAATAAACACGCACAGAGGCGATTGTTTTTGCAGGTGTAGCAGCTGAACATCAAACGCTTGCTGCAAATTAGATGGGTTTTAATGCAAAAATAGGAATGGCTCCTCTTCTCCAAGGGGTTTCAGCATATCCTGGTTAACCCCTGCATGCCCAGCTGGAGGGACATGGGAACAGCCACTTGCCTGTCTGATCTGACACCAAAAATGCTCCATCCTGCGGGATGACTGAGTTAACAGCAGCTTCCAACCTAGCAGGTTGCCAAAATAATTCCAATTTAGAGTTTCCGTGTAGTTTTCCACTGGATGAATGTCCTCACGCCTTTGCCTGCTGGCGGATGAGTTGTTCAGGATACAAAACTTGTATTTCAGTTGTACAAAACTCTTCTCCTCCGAATACTCGATCCCCAGGCTATATTTGAAGGCTTCTCTTTGCTCAGCTGAATCTTCCCTTGCCTTGCTATTTCCGTGGGTGAGAAGTGCTGCCAGCCTGTGAGTGGTGACTGCAGGGATGTGCAGTCTGAGCTCCCATCCCTCTGTCTCCAGGATTTTAAGGGCTTCCTGTGTTTTCTAAACTCCCTTTTCCTCCCAGAGAGCTCTCAAGCCTGTTGAAGCAGGTGCTGTCCCAGTTCCCCTGCAGCTCCCTGTTGGGTGAAAATCCAGCTTTCCTTGTTTTCTTCAGTGTCTCCAGGGAGACAGCACACATTTAACTATTGATGGAGCATCATCTGCAGCTTGTTTTTAGCGCTTTTTGCAGAAACACGTCCTGGAAATAATAAGAGCAAAGCAAATAAGTAGGGTGGCAGTGTAGGCTCAACCCAGCCTGGATGTAGATTGAGATCCCCTGGCAGAAAACTCTTCCACTGGCACTTCTGCAAGAGAGGTTGGAGATGCTGCCAGAACCAGAAAAGCAATGTGGGAAGGAGGTGCTGGGATTTTGTGAGGGTTCAAACTGGGTAACTTTTAGAACCACAGAATGGTTTGATTTGGGAGGGACCTGAAAGCAGGGACACCTTCCACAAGCCCAGTTTACTCCAAGCCCCATCCAACCTGGCCTGGAACGCTTCCAGGGACTGAGGGGCAGCCACAGCTTCTCTGGGCATGTTTGACATGTGCAGGAGAGGGGTTACAGCAGAGCAAGAGGGCTTTTAGCCTGGAGGAAGAGTTACCTTGGGTTTGATTGAACCCTTTAGGGAAGAGAGGTGTGAATGTACCAGAAATAGTGGAGTTCTCTTGAAAAAATTTTATGGAGAAAAATACCTTCAGGCTTGAGAAATTGCTCAGGGAATTAGTGGACCTGGAAGTGTTCAGAAAACACGTGGATGTGGCACGTGGGGACACAGCTTGGTGGTGGACCTGTCAGTGCTGAGCTGATGTTTGGACTCGATGATCTTGGAGGCCTTTTCCAACTTTATCGATTCAATGGTTCCAAAACTACCTTCAATACTTAAAACAGCATGGAGGGGTGACCTGGAATAAAGGATTCCAAGTCAGTGGCGACTCTGTTGTGCATCTCTCACAGTGCTGTCTCCTCCTTGCCTCTGCAGTGCCTTCTCCCAGTGCCTTGCTGGTGGACAATCCCACGTCCTTCGGGAACGCGAAGGAAGTCGTAGCAATCAAGGATTACTGTCCCACAAATTTCACCACCTTGAAGTTCTCCAAGGGAGACCACCTGTACGTGCTGGACACGTCGGGAGGGGAGTGGTGGTACGCCCACAACACCACGGAGATGGGCTACATCCCGTCCTCCTACGTGCAGCCCGTCAGCTACCGCAACTCCTCCCTCACGGACAGCGGGATGATCGACAATCTGCTGGAGAGCCCCGACGAGGGCGTCAAGGAGCTGGACCTGCTCGGGGAATGGACTGACGTGAAGAGAAACTCTGCCAAATCCTACCACAACAACCCCTTCCTGAACGGGGTGCAGACCAACCCGTTCCTGAATGGGAATTCGCAAGCAGCGCCCGGCTCGGACAAAGAGTCCGACTCCAGCGCCACCGTGGATTTGTTGCTCTTCGACACGGGGGCTCCCACGTCGGCTCTTCCCAGTTCGGCTGCCAACAGCAGCCTGGGGAACCTTTTTGATGAGTTTCCCTCCACAAACAGGCTGGATGTGGAACAGCCTGTGAGAAGGGACAACCCCTTCTTCCGAAGCAAACGCTCCTACAGCTTGTCCGAGCTGTCTGTCCTCCAGGCCAAGTCGGACGCGCCGGCATCATCGTGTTTCTTCAGCGGTTTGAAGTCTCCCACCCCCGAGCAGTTCCAGAGCAGGGAGGATTTCAGGACAGCCTGGCTGAACCACAGGAAGCTGGCTCGGTCTTGCCACGACTTGGATTTGCTTGGCCAAAACCCTGGCTGGGGTCAGACACAACCGGTGGAGACCAACATTGTGTGCAAGCTGGACAGCTCCGGCGGGGCCGTCCAGCTGCCGGACACCAACATCAGCATCCACGTGCCCGAGGGCCACGTGTGCCCCGGGGAGACGCAGCAGATCTCCATGAAGGCCATGCTGGACCCGCCGCTGGAGCTGAACAGCGACAAGTGCAGCACCATCAGCCCCGTTCTGCAGATCAAGCTCAGCAACATGGAGGTGAAGACCTTCATCATCCTGGAGATGAAGGTGTCGGCGGAGGTCAAGAACGACACCGTGAGCAAGAGCCTGGTGGGGCTGCAGTGCCTGCGCAGTGACGTGAAGGAGGGGCCGTACACGCCGATGCAGCTGAGCTATTCCTACGGGGACACGATCCAGGTGCAGCTGGAGAACCTGGAGCCCTGCATGTACGTCGCGGCCGTGGCGCAGGGCCAGAACATCCTCTACCCTTACACCGTGTGGGATTACATCAGCAAGAAGATCACGGTGGGCGTCTACGGCCCCAAGCACATCCACCCTTCCTTCAAGACCGTGGTGGCCGTGTTCGGCCACGAGTGCGCGCCCAAGACCCTGCTGGTCAACGAGGTCACCAGGCAGTCCCACAGCCCCGCTCCCGTCGCGCTCCAGCTCTGGGGGAAGCACCAGTTCGCCCTGTCCCGGCCCCAGGACCTCAAGCTCTGCATGTTCTCCAACATGACCAACTATGAGGTGAAGGCCAGCGAGCAAGCCAAGATCGTCCGGGGCTTCCAGATGAAGCTGGGCAAGGTGAGCCGCCTCATCTTCCCGATCGCGTCCCACGACCCCAACGAGCTCTCGGACTTCACGCTGAGGATACAGGTCAAGGATGACCAGGATGCCATTCTGACCCAGTTCTGCGTCCAGACGCCGCAGCCGCCTCCAAAAAGCGCCATCAAGCCCGCGGGGCAGAGGCGGTTCCTCAAGAAGAACGAGGTGGGGAAGATCATCCTCTCCCCTCTGGCTGCCACTGCCAAGTATCCGGTTTTTCAGGACCGGCCGGTGTTGAGCCTAAAGTACGGGAAGCTGCTGAAGACGGTGGTGAGGCAGAGCAAGAACCACTATTTGCTGGAGTACAAGAAGGGAGATGTCATAGCCCTCCTCAGTGAGGAGAAGATCAGGTTGAAAGGCCAGCTGTGGACCAAGGAGTGGTACATTGGCTACTACCAGGGGAAAGTCGGCCTTGTGCACACCAAAAACGTGCTGGTGGTCGGGAAGGTCAAACCCAGCTACTTCTCCGGGCCGGATCTCACCACCAGCCTGCTGCTGGAGCAGATCCTGAGGCCCTGCAAGTTCCTGACCTACATCTACGCCTCGGTGAGGACTCTGCTGATGGAGAACCTCAGCAGCTGGCGCTCCTTCGCCGACGCCCTGGGCTACCTGAACTTGCCGCTCACGTTCTTCTGCCGGGCAGAGCTGGACAGCGAGCCGGAGCGAGTGGCCTCCGTCCTGGAGAAGCTGAAGGAAGACTGCAACAGCGTGGAGAATAAGGAGAGGAAATCCTTCCAAAAGGAGCTGATGACGGTGAGTCTGAGACCTGGCAAAGGGGGGCTTCGTTCCTGGCTCTGCAGAGGGCTCAGGGAAGGTGGAAGTTTCTTAACTCACTCTTCAGAGAACAAAGTCCATCTTGAAGGTCCTTTGGAGACTGCTGGGCACTGCCAGGCGGGAGTCCAGCGCTGTGCTTGGTGGGCTCTTGGTTTAGTGGGTTTGTGGCAATAATGAGGTACTTGGAGTGCTGAGGTACTTGGAATTCCAGAATCACGCAATGGCTTGGGGTGAAAGAAACGTCAAAACTCATCCAGTCCCACCCCCTGCCATGGACGTGGACACCTTGTGCTGTCCCAGGTTGCTCCAAGCCCTGTCCAGCCTGGCCTGGAACACTTCCAGGAATGAGCAGCTCTTTTTTTTTCTGAATAGCAGCTAAACCAAGGGCACCTCTGAGCTGGGATGTTTTATGCATTGCAAATGGAAATGCATGGCTTGCTGCTTGTCCTGGAAGGAATTTGGGAGGAGCGCTGCCTGCCGGTATTTTAGGATGCTGTTAGCAAGTAAATCCTTCACAAAATATCATCTCCATGATCATTTCTAGCATTTAATAGGAAGCGAGCCAAAGAAAATACAGGGCAAAATGTCTGGAAGAGATTTGCAGCTCTCTCCCGTTCCCTGCTCTCCCACAGGAGCAGAACAACTGAGTTATGGAGAACAGCATGGTTTAAAATGTCAATTGGATTAAGGGATAGCGGCGGCCTTGCTCGGCAAAATGAAATTATGGCAAAAGGGGACTGGAGCTGAATGAAGGAGTTCAGTTCCCACACGCCTTTTAGGGAGAAGGGGGAAATTTAAGGATTGAGCAGAAGGTGTTATGAAGAGTGTAGAATCCATTGTTATTCATGGGAATGTTGTCTGGAGTGTTCCCTGTGCCTGAGTACTGCTTTAGGGCCTGTGGGGCGATGTTTCAGTTTTGACTTTCAGCTTTCAGGTGATGCCACCAACACTGCTTCTGTTGCAGGGTTCTCCTGGCTGTCAAGTGACCCTTTCCTCATCCAGGATTGGAAAATCCCCCCTCTGGCCCCCATTTCCCCCGAGGGAGGGTTTGTTCCTTTAATCATCAGGCTCAGTGAATGTTGGGATGAAATCCATCTGCTCTTGCTGGATGCTTCTGGGAGCTTTGTGGTGTTTGCTTTACCTGTTTGCAAACCCCTTAGGTGTTGCTTTTATCTATCCCCGTTGTTTTCAGGGATCCCAGACAAAGTCTATAGGTCGTGGAGAATCCTCACTGGGGAGACAGAGGGAAAGATAAGGCTCAGGGAGCTGCTGACTCAAGGGAAGGGCTGGAAGCTGCAGGAAAACATCAGGCTCCCCTGCGGCTGCCTGGAGAGCAGAGTCCCAGGGCAGGTTTTATTCTCCTTGTTTCTCTAATCCTGCTCTCTGTGAGGCTGAGCCTGTGGATAAAGGATGAGCTCCCTTCTTGGTGGAGCTTGATGCTGCTTCCAAACCCCTGGCTGCCGTCAAATCCTCCTTAGCCTATGAAGAAATTAGATTGAGCCTGTTGAAGGAGGAAAATAATGATGTTTCAGGGGATGGCAATGGAGCAGTAATGGATTTTATTGTGTTTAAATCTGATTTTGTTTGTAACAAATGGACTGGCTTTCTGGCAAGAGGTACCAACTACACTGAGCTCCAGTGTGGCCATTTCAGCTGAAAGTTGGTTGTCTCCCCTCAAAAGGACTGGGAAGGGAGAAGTGGAAGCAGGTTTATCAGTGTTGAGTACACAAAACGCCAGTGGCAGAGTCATGCACCAGCAGCCAAGCAAGGAAAAGCCTGGTCCTGATGACTGGTTAATCAGTAATCTGCCTTTAATTACTATTTTTCTAATCAGGCACTAGCACTGGAGTGTGAAGGTAACTCGGGGGGATGTGGCTCAGGAATTACTCAGCAGAGAGGGAAAACTCTCCCTCCCTCCTCTCTGCCCATTGGAAGCAGGCAGCACGTGGAGGGTTTGGATAAAAAAGCTGGGCATGGATTCAAGAAGATTTCACTGCCCCTGGTGCCTGGCCTGTGGGGTTAGACCTGCCCTGAGACACAGCATTTCTCCTTCTCTGGCTGTCAGAGACAGACTCTCATTTATCATCCTTCCAACAGACGCTGCTGTTGGGAAAAACACGAGTCTGCTGGGAATGGCCCCTGGCACGGCAGCAGGGAGCTGTGCAGAGGAAACTATGAGCTTGTTCTTCTCCAGGCTACTTGTAAAGGTCACACAGGAGATGAGCTCGGGATATTTTTTTCCCCTCCCATTGTTTTGTTTGCTCTGACTCCCAGTATCCAGGTATCCATGTGCTGCCTGTCTCCTGCCAAGAGTTTCTGCTTGTCCCTGGTGTCTGCAGCTCTCGAAGAGCTGCTGGGGGGGCTGGAGCTGTCCTAAAGTCCTGCAGGTCAGGGTGTCCATGGCTTCGGGTTGGAAGGGACCTGAAAGCCTGTCCCTTTCCAGCCCCTGCCATGGGCAGGGACAACCTTCCACTATCCTGGGTTGCTCCAGCCTGGCCTTGGACACTTCCAGGGATGTGAAGCCACATCTCTGAGCAACCTGTGCCAGGGCCTCACCACCCTCAGCATGCTGAGATCCAGCTGGACATCGTGTCCAAGGGAATTAATTACCCTGTGAAGGCAGAACATGACTGTATGAGGTAAAAGGAAAAAAAAAAATCAGTATTTAAGGCTGAGAGTGTGTGTTTTAAACGTGCAAGATGATTTTGGAGGTGGTGACAGCCAAAACAGTGAGTGAAAGAGATGTTTGATTCCTCAACAAGGCTTATTTTGGGGAGCACTTGTACAGAGCCAGCTTTTTTGGGTCAAAACCTGACATGTATCCTGGAGAGGATGATGAGCCCATGCACGAGCATCCTCTCACCCCATGGGTCTCATGGTCTCCTTGGGGACTTTATCCCCTGTGTTTGAGGAAGTCCCAGGGGGGAGCTGTTTTCCTCCACAATGCTGCTTTCCTTCATTAGGAAATGGGATTCTGCATTTCAAAGCTGGGATGTAAATTCAGCCTCCCCTGGATGCCTTTTAAGTTGAGGTGTTTCTGCTTTGAACTGGGATTTGAATATCAAACACCCTCTTTGCTGGGCTGGCGGAGCCGGTTCCCAGCTGCTCCCAGGGGAATAAATAATAAATATTTCCAAGGGCTCTGGCAAAGCACAGCCCAGGTCACACCTGGGTGATGAGGGATGGAGACGCAGTGAGTGGACCCAGCTATCCTGGGAGGCTTGTCCGGGGCAAGGGAGGAGGATGGAAAAGAACCATAGCATGATCCCACTGGAGGATTAAGTCTGCTGAGCTAATCCCAGCGTCTTGACATTCCCCCTCTGGCTGCCACCTCAGCATCTGTGATGCCTTGCACCCCATCCCCGCGTGGCTCTGGTGCTGTCCCCGTGTCCTGTCACCTCTGCCCGTGTGGTTGGAGCTGCCAGGGCAGAGCAGGTGGTGCTGTGGCCATCACGAGGTGTCAGGGTTAACCTGCAGCGCTCCAGACCGATCCGTCTCTCCCAGAGTCGTCGTTCCCAGAGTGGTTTTGCAGTTCTTGATGAGGGGGCCTCCCGGCTGTTTTCCTTGCTGCTGTTTTGTTGTTCACCTGGAGCAGCAGAAGGAGCAGGAGAATCCATCTCCTGCAGCAAAGGAGCAGGAGAATCCATCTCCTGCAGCTCCATCCGTCCTAACCCTGCAGCGCTGCCTCTGACCTCGGGCAGAAGATGAGAGCAGCTCCTTCACCCTGCTCTCCTAAATGCCAGGTCGTGCCCGGGGTTGGGATCTG
>VZSR01000478.1:903096-917136 GCA_013398615.1 Brachypodius melanocephalos
CTCTGTGAGGGCTCAATACCTCTGAGGGTGTCCAGCACCTCGCAGAAAATGGCTTAGATAATAACTTTGTGAGACGGCGTGGTCTGAAAAAGCAAAAAGGCTTCAATAAAAGAAGAAAATAATACAAAACACAAGAACAAAGCTGTTAACAGTGTAGGGACAGGTCCCACGCACCTGCTACAACATCTTGAAAATGAGCTGAGAAGCCTCCTGCTCTCTCTTACGTATTGAACTGTTCAGGTGGGGTTTTTTGGCAAACAGCCCCATAGACAACAGCTGCATTTCTGAGGAACATCTAAAGAGACCTGTCAGTGTTTTTGTCATGGCATTGAGCCAATTACTGCCAGGAGAGCAAAGAAACTTCGAGTGTTTTTCCCTTAAAAGTCCTAAGGTGAAACTGGAACCCTTTTCCTTATACAGAAAGAGTCTGCCTAGTCCAGTGCTACGTTGAATCTTATAAAAGAAAAGCTTTATAAAACCAAGCCTTAAGCCTGGCACTTCTTAGCAGCTAGCTAAGTTCCCATGTGAAAGAATCTCGACAATGAAAGTCAGTTAACACAACAGTTTATTCTTGTAAAGAAAAATAAGTTTGCACGTGCATAAACAATAAACCTATCCCACGAGAATCAGTGAAAAAAAAATGTAAACAATCCAAGAACAGAGAGACTTGATAAGCAGGTAGAATGCTGTTTACTAACCAATGAATCAAGGGGCAAGAAAACTACTAGCCAGTTGGAGCTGAACGTGAGAAAGCTGTCTAAAATGAGTTATGTGAATGAAGAATTGGCTTTTCTGCGTGGAAAGCCCTGTCTGCTTTATTGCTGCAACGCTGGCTGAGCTCTGACCCCCTCCCTCCTGTGCCCTCACTCTCCCCAGGCCATGTGGAAGCCAGCATACGACTTCCTGCTCACCTGGAGCAGCCAGATGGGGGACAGCTACAGGGATGTCATCCAGGAGCTGCACACGGGGCTGGACAAGATGAAGAACCCCATCACCAAGCGCTGGAAGCACCTCACGGGCACCCTGATCCTCGTCAACTCCTTGGACATGCTGCGGGCGGCTGCCTTCAGCCCCCACGACCACGAGGATTTTGCCATCTAGCCCGTGTTTCTCCACTTCTCCTTGGCTGGGAATTTTTTTTCCCCTGTGCTTTTTTTTTTTTTTATTCTCCCCTCCCCGCCTCCCTTTTTCTTCAGCGGTTGACTTTAAAGGGAAGGAGTGGAGGTTGCTCTCCCCTGGGTTTGAAGAGGCCAAAGTTCTGCAAGTTCTCCACCAGGACTGGAAATCAGCAGGAGATATCCCACCTTGATGGGAATTCGTCTGGAAAGGGATGGCTTTTCATCCAGTTAAACTATTTCTTACTTAAAAAAACACTTTCACGAGGGCAAGGGGTGGGGAGGGATCCCAAAAGAAATCACGTTTTCTAGGCATTTACAAATAAAAGTCTAATTTTTGTAACGAGCAGTAAAAGTTGTCACCACTTTGAGGAGGGGTGGGGGAAGCTGTAGCTGGTTTTAGGTTGTAGAAACTGCTTTGAAATGATGGGGTTTGAGACAAATACGAGTCCTGCAAATACATATTTTAAGAGGAAGCACAGTACATGCCTTTTCCTCCCACTACAGGCAGGTTTTGGGCTGCCAGATGTGACTAAAGCACCATAAGGAACTTGGGCTGTCCCCAGATTTGGGATGTGCTCAGCCCAAGCAGCACCTTGCACCAAAAAAGCCCTTTTTTAAAAAAAAAAATTACCTTCACAGGCCCTTGTGAGCATTTTGGTTGATTTTTGGGTTATTTTCATGTCTCTGCAGACGTGGATTTTCTTGTTTGTGGCCAGGGAGTTGCCTTTTCCTGTTTTTTAACCAGGAGGAGCTCCTTCCCACCTGGATGAGGTGCAGGACACCTCTGGAAGAAGCTGGAGGTTTGGGGCTTGCCAGAGACCTCAGGAGGTGGATCAGGAGGATGGGGAGAGGGAATCAAACTGCCCAGGTGCTCCTGCTCTGGGGAAGAGGCCAGAAAGGGGGAGGAGGAAATTGTTGCCATCCAGATAATCCCTCTGCAGGCCAAAAGAGAAAAAAAAAAAAAAAAAAAGAAGGAAAAAAAAATTGAAATCTAAGCTCACTAGGGATGTTCCAGGTGCTCTTTGCCATTGATTTCTAATTCTTCAAGGCTTCTCAAATCCAGTTTAACTTGTAAATAATTTTTGCTATAAACCTGGTGCCAAAAACCTCAGTACTTGTGTCACCTGGTGCCCGTATTATTTTTCTCCTGTTCCTTTTAAATCCAAGCTTTTTGAATGACTTCCTTTCCTCCTTCTGCTCCTCAGCCTTCAGATTTTTCATCTGGGAGGGAAATACTTTTGCACAGAAAGACCATTTTAAGTGCAAAGGTTCCTTTTAGTGAAAAGCTGCTGCCAGAGGATGTGTAAATGTTCTTAAAGGATGTTTTTTTTATTTTCAGGTTAATTTTAAAAAATAACAAAAGAAAAGGAGTAGGAAAGGGGTCTGGTGGAAGGAATGGTGTCTTTTCCTCTTCCCAAAATCCCATCCCCAGAAGTGACCACTCTCCATGGACCCCACAGTAGCAACTTAAATTTCTCCTCAGGGGCTTTAAGGGGTTCCCTGTGCTGCTCCCCATAACACAGAGGATCTGTCAGCAGCCCAGCCCCATTCCCTCTCCTTTTTTTTCCATGCAGGAGCTGAAATCCCTGTCACAGTGAGGGTGCCCTCCAGGTGCAGGCAGCAGCATGCCTTTCCCCGGGGGTTTTACCCAAATCTGGGCTTTCCCCCTTCGAGCTCTGCAGAAGGCTGTGCTGGGAGAGCAGCAGGTGAGGGCAGGAATTTGAGCCTCCCATGATCCATGAATAATCCCAGGGTTTTTTTCCCCCACCCTTGGTTTTTCAGTCTACCTCAGGCACTCTGAATACTCGCCTTGGCTGCCTCAAACACCCTGAGCTCAGCTCCTCACCACCCTCTGCCCTCCCCAGACCCTTGGGACCATGGCCAGTGTGTTTTGGGGCCCGTGGGGTGTGGCTGCATTATTTTCTCCCTGTTTCTGGTCTGAAATCCAGTCCTTCCTCCCTTGCTGGGACTGGGAATGTGTCCCTCAGATGCCTTCTGAACTAAATGCCAAGGCCTTCTCCTAAAAATCCATCTGGGCTTTGCTTTGGCACCCTTGTGCAGTAACTGGTTTTTGTTGAAATTGGTAATGGTCCTTTTTTTAAAGAAAAAGGAGGTTTTGGGAAAAAAAAATCCAATTAAAGCTGTTACTCTCCAGTGCTGAGGGATGTCATCTGCTGTTGTCTCTTCATCCCAAAGCAGAGTGGGATTAATTTAGTGGGGTTTCCACTGTGCCAACACCCAGAGCCAGTGGTCCTGAATCCTGATTCCTCCCCTCAGCCTTTCCATCCCACTGTCTCCAGGGAAAAACGTGGCTGGAAAGGATCTTGCCTCCCAAACTGCTGCCTATGCTCAGGGTCTAGGTAAGGAACTTCCTGAAGTGGGACGAGATGGATTTGTTTTGGCACGGAGGAGTTTTCCTGGTTGTTTTCTGGCTGGGGAAAACACCCCAGCCTGTTGTGGTGCTCCCAATCCCACTGGAGGTCAGATCCCAGGCCGGGGAAGGGAAATACTCTGGTTTCTGCTGGGGCTCTCAGGCCACCTCTGCTCTGCCCCAGCTCTGTGGGATGGACACAGGTGATGCCCCACCATGGATACCCTGCTCTGGGAAATAGGGACACCAGCCAGATGATCTGGGGAGTTCTCCCTTGGCTTCTTCCCTGCTGCCTGGCTCCCTGGAATATTTCAGCTTCAAGGAAAGAAAGGATTCAGCTTTTCATTCCTCGGGGAACAAAGTGCTCCAGCGTGAGTCACCTTGCAAATGCATCCCCACAGCATTTTCTCCTCTGCTTCAGCCATCACGAGTCAGGGATCATCTTCCATGGGCTCATCCAGCACCAAAAGGTTGGAGGAGAGGTGTCAGGAGGGGAAGGGAGAGGAAAGTCACCCCATGGCTATCGGGGTTTCCATGCAAAGCGTGGTTTTCAGGGAAATCTGGAGCCTGTGGTGAAAGACCCTGGAGCTCTCCGGGCGTTTGTTTTCATCCCTGGAAATCCCTGCTGGAAATGACCGGCTTTGCTTCCTTCCCAGCCCTCCTTTAAAAGCCTGTTGTGGATGAACAGGACACGGTGTGAGGAGCTGGCTGTGAGTGCTCAGAGGAGCAGGGTTGCTCCCAAGTCTTCCTCAGGTTTTTCTTTTGCCACCAAACTCCCACCCTGTTCCCAGGGCTGTCTCCTGCATCCAGCCTCCTCTGGGGGCCTGATTCCCAGGCCACGTGGAGGCTTGATGGTTTGTTTTGTGGAAAACCGTGGCAGAAACACCTCCAGTGAGGATCCCAGTGGATTCCTTGGAATCCTGCCCTGGGTGCGGGGATTTGCTGGCGTTCAGAGCACACCAGGGTCAGCAGTCCTGTTCCAGGTTTGGGTTTCCTTGTTTGCTGGATCCTTAATTTTTTTTTTTTTTTAACCTTAATAGCCCGAGGTGACTTAATCAGACCGGATCCCTCACAAAAAAAACGGCTTGAATGGCTGGAAATTAAGGGAGATGATGATGAACATCCCAGGAAATGCAATTCCCACTTTCACAGCATGACCTGCTCAAGCCTCCTTTCAAAGGCTCTTTTATTTTTTTTTGTAACAGGCTTTATCCAAAGCATCCCCTGGGTCTCCCCTCTTCACAGCTCAGCAGGTTTAATCCATTGCTGGAATTCAGGGGCTTCTGAAAAACAAATGGCATCTTTGGGTTTTTTTATTTTATTTTATTATAATTGCAGGGGGAGGAAAAGGATGTAAAGGTAAGTTTTTCTCGAGGGGTGGCTGGTTGCTGGATTTGGGGTGGAAGGACCCTGATGTCCAAGTGAAAAGGAAGAGGGTTCTGGCTAGGGGGGAGGAGTGTGTAATTTTTTTACTGTTTAACAGCCTCACTGGGTGTTGGGATGTTGGGAGTGACGCTGGTTGTGGTTTCCCCTTGCTCCCCGTGCCCCTCCCTGAGTCATCCCAGCCCTGAGTCACCCTCCTGCTCTGCTGAGATCATCTCCGAGGGGTTGGGACCAACCCAGCCTCCGAGGACAGCCCCTGCTTCAGCAGCCTCTGGGATATAACTCTGTGTTCCTGCCCTGCTTTGATTCCCCCCACTGAAGTTCAATTAAAGCTTCCAGCTTTGTGGCATCGTCCAGCACAAATCGAATCCCTGGGACTGAACCCCAGAAGGATGCTTGGATCTGCCCCAGTGAAGCAGGGATCAGGTCTCCCCCTCCCCATAGATAATCCAGGCTGGTAGCATTCCTGGGAAGAGATCTGCTCCTTTTTTTTCAGGCTGCTTTTATTAAATAAGCCAGGCAGGAGCTAGCTGGGGGGATTTGGGATTTACTTTTATCATCCTAAGCCATCAGATCTGGCACAGGAGACCTTTCACTCTTCCTTAAAAGAAAAGGAATTGATGCTCCTCCCCTGTGGAGGGACAGTCTGTCCTGCCCTTTGTGTCAGACATTTTGGCAATCCCTTTTCCCCAGGTTTCATCCCACTCACCTAGAAATAACTCCAAAAAACACCTCTGCAGGTGATAATTAATCTGAGGGCTCTGTGGCCGCTCCAGCTAAAATTGCCTGGGCTTGCTGGTGCCAGCTCCCTGTCACCCTCAGGCAATGCCAGGGATCCAAACTGCCGTGGGATGGGACATCTCCAGTGCCAAACCCTCCGGAATGCTGCAGGGATAACTCGGGGGGATTATGCAGGGGCCAAGGCCTGTTCTGGACCACTTCCCTTGGGTGTTCCCACAGCATTATCCCTGCCCTGCTCCCCAGGCTGGACCATCACAGCTGCAATCCCAAAGGCACTGGGGATTTTTTTGGAAATGCGTGTGGGTTGGGGTGAGTTTGAGTGGTTTTTGTTAAATGAGGCTGGTGCTGCTCCTGCCAGGTTGGTTTCCCTCATCCACACTCCTCAGGGAGGTGGGATGCACTCCACATCTTCCCATGTCATGCTGCCATGATTTTCCACAGTGGGAAATGAGCTCCTGGAAAACCTCCCCAAACTGGAGTTGTGGCTGGCTACCAGCAGCAGTAAGGATTTACTTCTTACGAAGCCACCCAAAAGGTAGATTATCAAATAAATGAATTAAATGATGAATTGCAGGTCTGAGTGTGAGCATCCAAGTGAGAGTGTCCAGGGCAAAGGACCCACCTGTGGGGTGGTAAGGTAAGGGGTGCACAGGTAGAGGGAGAGGGAGTGTTCCTGTGCCTGTGAATAAACAGGATATTTATTCATAAGGACATATTTCTAAGGGGGAATGGCTTTCAGCTGACAGAGAATAGGTTTAGATGGGATATTAGGAAGAAATTCTCTATGAGGATGGTGAGGTTGCCCAGGGGAGCTGTGGCTGCCCCTAGACTCCTGGACATGTCCAAGGCCAGGTTGGACAGGCTTGGACACCCTGGTGTGTCCCTGTGGGCCAGGGGTCTCCATGGACCCCCACACTGGGGAGGTGGAGAAGTCCAAGATCCACCCATATTCCCGTGGCAATGGAAAAACCTCACTGTTGCCCTTGAGGACTGGGCTGAGGCTGAGAAACCCTGTGGCTGCAGAAGAATGCCAGCAATTCCTGTCATTTCCCGTGGTCTGGATGGTGGGAAGCAGGGAGAGATGCTGGCTGCATCCTCCCCCCAGGAGCCAGGGCTGCTGTGTCCCCCAGGACACCCCATCCCAAAACCAGAGAGCTCCCTGGCTGTATTTTGCAGCTGGGCTGGGTCTGAGCAGTGCAGAAGCGCTGGGAAGCAGCACTGTCTCTTTCCCAGACTTACTGGGCGTTAAAATCCAGGGGAAAATAAGATAAACACTCCAAAGGTCCCTGGGTGGGAGCAGAAATCACCAGCCCTGGGGGGGAAGCTGCTGAGGTGAGCTGTGGTGATGATCCAGCTCCTTCCTCTGCACCAGAGCCACTTGTCCCAAGTGCTTCAGCTCCTAACTGGCTCTGGAAATCCTCTCCTGGCAGCAGTGTCCATATTCCTGGAGCACGGCGGGGATTAACATGTCCCTGTGGAGTTCCAGCCACCCGCTTGGTGGGAAGGGTGGCCTTTTCCCTGCTCCTGCCTCTGGGTGATCCCAGAGTGTCCTCTGCTGGGCACAGGGATGCTTGTCCAGCCCTGGCCCTGCACATTCTTTCTCCAAGGGAAATTAAAGAGCAGGATAAAGCAGTAAGGGTGAGGAGAGCAAAGGGAGGAAGAAGAGGAGGATACCTGGTTTCTGACGTTGTTTTTCTTAGGCTGTTTTAAAAGTATTTCTGAAATGAAATTAAGTCATGGGATGGGCATTTTGACTTCCTTCCTTTCAGTTTTACTTCTCCTGCACTAGGGGCTTGGAGCTGCAGTTGGGATATTTTTGTATTTTTTTTCTCAGTTGTGCTCCTCTGATCTGAAATCAAAGAGTTTTCCCCTTGTCCATGCAGAGAAAGTCACTGGCTTGATCCAGAGCCAGTTTGCAGCAGGGCACTCGGAGAACTTCTCCTCAAGGACATTTTGAAGAGGATTTTTTTTTGGCGTTGGACACTGCTGGGAGCCAGGGATGCTCGGAGAGGACTGAAATCACCGTGGCTGTGCTGTGACAGCCCTGAGAGGTCTTGCAGGGTCTCCTTCCAGCTGCACTGCTGTCACCAGAACCTCGAGGACAGCCAGAGCTGTCACCCCAGGAACATGTGGAGCTGCAGGAGCTGCATTTTCCAAGCAGGTCATCCCTCACACACCGTGGGGAGCCTGCACACCCCAAAGAAAGGGTTTCCTTCTATTTGTGGTAGGCAGGAGCAAGGAAGGGAAAGTGCTGGACAGGATGTGGGTGAGGTGGATGTCCATGGGATTTGGGCACCGCAGTGGGGACAGGCTGAGGACAGAGACTGCCTTGAACTTCACACAGCTCCCTCTGAAATCCCTGCTTTTCCAAACAGCCAGAGGAAAGTGCAGCAGCAGGTACTCGGCAGGACACCTGTGCTGCCCTGGCGTGCTGGGATCCCCCGGTTCAGAGCCCAGGATATTCACCTGGGAGCTGCGGCAGCCTCAGGATGTCACCTCTCAGCAAGGACCGAGTCACCTGGCAGCAGGGACAGGAATGAAGGGGGTTTGTGTATCAAGGTGGCTTTTACACCATGGGGGATTGAATCTGTCCTTTCTCCAGCTCTTTTTCCATGAACAAACAAGCATCCCCCCGACAGCTCTCAAGACAGAAAACACAGCAGCCTTTATTTTCGGTATTCGGGGTTTATTTATAGGGCTGGGGTGTGGGGTCTTTCCCTGAGCATCACTTACAGAAAGCAAATCAGTTATGGGGGTTTATAAGGAAGGCTTACAAAGATCTCACCAGCAGGTGAGCTCCAGGTTAAAGCACATCTGCCTGATGGGGAAATTGGGGGAAACACCAGTGGTTTTCCATCGGGTCCCCTGCCAGAAACCTTGGTTTTCTTCAGGATCTTGTAAACACACACGAAGATGTGCATCAAGCTTGGTTTGTGTGACAGGAATTGTGAGTGTAAAACGTTTGCCTCTCTGACAACAGCAGCCACACAGAGATTTCAAACAGAAATCTGACCAGATGTTTCTCCTAAAGTCCTCCAAAATCCCTACATATCTCTGCTGCAGGTTAAAAGAAAAAGTCACTGAGAGTCCTCCGCACACCAAGAGGTGGAAGCCAAGGGCCTTGGATTTCACATTCAGACCTTCCCAAGTGACTGCAGCACTCCTACACAAGTCATTTTTAACAAGCCATCCTTAATCAAAAAGCCAAAATCAGATCAGTGGGACAATCCTCGTCACGCTGCTATTTCAAAGGATCCCTATCATTCCTTGACTGTGCAATCGTAGCATTCTATTCATTGCCGTGAAATTGGAGCCGTTCCCTGAGCCCGCTGCCGGGTCGGGAGCAGGAGCTTTGGCACCCGCCGCCTTCCCGGGCGCTAGTGGGACTTGGCTTTGGGGGGCTTCGCCGTCCTGCCCTTCTTGCAGATGAACCTGCGGCAGCAGCAGAGGCAGCACCTGAAGGTGATGAAGAGGATGAGGAGCGCAACGGCCGCCAGGAAGGCGATGACATCCAGCGAGTGGTACTGCACCCAGTTGAGCTCGTGGGCAGCGGGGCGCAGGTGAGGGGCCCCCTTGTGCCTCATCACAAACTCCACCCAGTGCACGGCCAGGTCCAGCGGGTGGATGGGTCTGTCCAGGTGCAGGTCGGAGAGGCGCTGGATGTTCTCCTTGTACCTGCAGAGAGAAGGCACAAGGTGGGGTGGGAGGTTTTCAAACCTGGAGTTGATTCTTGAGGATTTCGGCTTTTCTGTTTTTTTAAACCCTGCACTGCTTTAGGGTGTGACTCTAACACTCCATAGCTTGTCAGCTGCTCTTCTCCCGTTTTATACAGACAAAACAATCCCTCTAGTCCCTCAAGGACGCCTTATTGCCTCAGGCCCCGGAAAGTGTAAACAACAGTGAACTGGGGGGAAAGCAAACTGGGGGTAAATGACTTCATCACCTGAAGATGTAATTGGAGCATTAACCCCTGATACGTAAATGGACCAAACTTAGAATTGTCTGAAAAACTCGTGACCATTGTCCACCTTGGGTGTAGCCACTGGGAGGCTCCTGGCTGCCCAAGGTGTATCTATTGAAGACCTTTGATAAATACCCACTTTTTTTTCTCAGTCTTGTGTAGCCTCTGTTTCTAGGTAGACACTCCAAGGCATCAGTTTTCTGGCACTCCAGATGGGACAAGAAAGGCTTCTGGAAAACCCTTGGACCAGAGAAACATCCATCTTTTTTTAAATACCCACTTCCTTCTCTTAATCCTGTCTAGCCTCTGTTCTAGGTAGCCACTCCACGGCATCAGTATCACAGGGTGGGGTGGGTTGGAAGGACTTCAAAGCTCATCCCTCATGGGCAGAGACACCTTCCACCAGGCCAGGTTGCTCCAAACCCCATCCAGGACACTTCCAGGGATGGGGCAGCTGCAGTTTCTCCAGGCTCTTGTGCTACTGAGGCCCTTGAGAAGGATAATGGCAAAGTTACAGGCCCAGGAAGTGCTATTTCCAGTGACAAAAATTTTTTTAAAAGGAGGGGAAGCTCAGTTTGGACTCTCAGCAAAATCTTGGGATGAAGGTCTCTGGCTGGAAGTGGTAGAAAAGTTGGCCAGCTTTTCCAGCTGCATTGTTATTGGTTTTGCTAGTAGTAGTGCTATTGCTATTATTGCCATAAAAATTGGGTAGGAAAAAATGTCAATAAGCTGCTATTTCTCAGGAATGTGGTGGAGTTTCTTAGTCCTTGGCATCCTCGAATGGGAGCAGGGGAGAGCTCTTATGTCTGAAAGAAATCTCTGTGCTGCCTTTAAAGCCCTTGGTGTGCTGACTGCAGCGCTGTGATGTTCCCTGGACTTCCTCAGTGCATCCCTGCATGTTCCTCCTGCTCTGTGCTAGGATTGTCCAGCTTTGCTGAGCCAGGCAGCAGCTCTCTGTCCTGACAGAATTCCTCATGAGCACTGGGGGGGATAAAAAAAGCCTGAGAAAACTCACCTGTAAGATAAATGAGCAATAAATATGTTTGATAAACCCTTTTTAGGCTCCCCACTGACCTGTGTCACAACAGGTTTGGGAACAAAAGCTGTTTGCCGCTTGTGTCAAAGCTCTCTCTGTCGCTGCTTTGGCTTTAAGAAAGTGCACACATTTTTTTGGCAACTTGATTTCTTCCATTGCATTCATAGCCCATCTCCCCTGCTCCCTGCATCCTCCCTTCTCAGACACTTCTTGTCCCCTAAAGGGGACAGCCTGAAGTTAACCAGGGTGAGCATCAGCTTCTCCATTGAAGCAGCTGCTATCAAATCCATACTTTAGATAAGAGAAGGCATTTAGGAAGAGAAAAACGCCGTGCTAAGCTGGAAGTGAGTGTGCTGGGGCTACACGGTAAGAAGGGGGAAGGCTGTGCCTCTGGTACTGACGTTTTATCGTTGATCACTGCTTTCAGGGCGGTGGAAATGTCCTTGGAAGTCATCTCCAGGATATTCAGGGTCAGCCCTGCTCCCCGGGACTCCACTCGCTTGGCGTTGTCCATCTGGTCCCCAAACAGGGGCATCAGCACCATGGGCACTGCATTGCATATTCCCTCATAAACACCGTGGGAGCCTCCGTGGGTGATAAAGGCACGAGTCTTGGGGTGGGCTGTGGAAGGAAACACAGGCTTGCTTAGTTCCTGGAATTACTGACTCGCAGCAACACGTCCCTGGGGAAAAAACATGCACGAGAAAGGGCGGTGGTTGGGATAAATCAAGGATTGGGGGCTGTTGTGAGCATCATCCCTTATGACCAGATTTAGGGATTGGAGTGTTGTAGACCTCTGTCTTGGATTTGGGCAATCCTCTGACTTTAGGATTAAACCAGAGCCAGGAGAGGTTAAAAATGATGTTACCATCTTTTTCACCATCTCTTCCACAGTAGCGAAGGTCTCTCACATCTGAACCTGTACTCTTACCAACAAATGCTCCCCTGGCAACAATTCCACCACTTTAAAAGCCCAAAGACCTGTCTGGAAGTGCTCCCTTGAGGACCATGAAGTTTTTTTTCAGGCCAGAAGATGGGACAAAAACACAGCTGGGTGTTGAGACTGCTGAGTCAGACATAAAGACTCCCATTTTTGACTGGTACTGAAGTGTTGGAAAATCTTTTCAAACAGAGTTGTTTCATAATTCAGTGATTCCCAGCTAAGTTCCTAAAGGACAAGCCCTGGCTCCAACAGCAAAAGCTGCAAGGGAGGTTTGTGCCCCACAGCGATGGATCAGGGGATGGTAGCTTACACCTGACTCACAGATGATGCCCTTGGGGCCTCACAAAAGCAGCCCTGGAGCACCAGCCCCACCGTGGTGTGTCAGACCTACCCAGGAGGTCGTTCTGAGGCAGCCACTTGAGGAGCTTCACGTTATCGGGCAGGTTGGGGGGCGCCTTGCCCGTGTAGCGCCAGAAGACCTGGCAAGGGAAGCAAAGCCCATGTCAGATCCCAGCAGCAGAAGGGATGGAAGACCTGAGAACAGCATGGAGCTGCTCTGCTGGAAGGGGAAGAGGGAATTGGTACCGTCTGAGGGATTGTTCCCAAGGCATCTGCAATTTCCATGGCTTTCTTCATGGGAATCTCGGACACCATGGAGCCCAGCGAGAAGACAACGATGCCATGTTCTCCGGAGGCGTTCACCATGTCTTCAAAGTCCTGCCAAAGGAAAGCAAGCCTTTAGTGAAAGCCCTTTCTCTTGTCAGAGGCTGGAATTGCTGCCATGTTCCCACAAAACTCTCTGGAAAGAAAAAAATACAAGCAGTGAGCACAACAAAAATAGGACCAGGAAAACGAGTTGCTATTGACAGTTCTGCATCCAAAGCAGCACAGCCAGCAGGTCCAGGGAGGGGATTCTCCCCCTTTCCTGAGACCACACCTGGAATCCTGCATCCAGCTCTGGAGTCGTCAACATGAGGATGACATGAGACTGTTGGAGCAAGTCCAGAGGAGAACCATGGAGCTGACAAGGAGACAGGAGCAGCTCCCCTGTGGGGACAGGCTGGGACACTGGGGCTGTTCAGCCTGGAGCAGAGAAGATTTTTGTGTGGAGACCTCAGAGCCCCTTTCCAGTGGCTGAAGAGGTCCAGATGGAAGTAGAAGAAGGACTCTTTGCTAGGAACTAGAGTCATAGGACAGGAAGTAATGGGTTCAAACCAAAAGAGGGGAAATTTGTGTTAGATATCAGGAAGAAATCCTTCCCTGTGAGGGTGGGCAGGCCCTGGCACAGGGTGCCCAGAGAATCTGTGGCTGCCCCTGGATCCCTGGAAGTGTCCAAGAGGAGGATGGATGGGACTTGGAGCCACCTGGGATAGCGGATGGTGTCCCTGCTGATGGCAGGGGGTGAGTACTGGATGGGCTTTAACGTCCCTTCCACCCCAACCTGTTCTATGATCCCAAAGAAAATGAGTCTTGGGGAAGTAAAAATGGGCACATTTGAGCCCAGCCCGGATTCAGAGCTGATGTTCTTCTTTTCAGGCCACACAGCTGCAAGAGAGAATTAAAACCCTGGAAGAGGGTTCAGACAGCAGGTAACTCAAATTTCTAATATCTGGATTTATTGTATCTGCTTTGGGTATGATAACACTGAACTGCTGCCAGTTTTGTCTCTCTTTTGTTTGAGTCATTTAAATAATAGAAGGAGATCTAGCACTGGAATCCAGGAACAAAAGGATTCCAATGAAGCAGAAAAAAACAGCCCAAGGCTGGAGCAAAAGTCCTTTGAAATAGAAAATTGTTTGGTCGAGCCAAGGAAGGAAAGGCAAAACTGGAGGAAATTGTTGCAGGCATCAGCGTTAAATAAGGGGAATACAATGAACTAAATGTTCCTGTAAGTCTGGCAATTTCCATGTTATCTCTGGGATCTGAGGGGATAACCAGAGAACCAAGGAATGCTTTGCGTTGGAAGGGACTCTAAAAATCATCTCATTCCAACCCCCTGCCATGGGCAGGGACAGCAGAGACTGACTCTGTCGGTTTATGGCTCTTTTCCCATTTTTGTGGCTTTCTCGAAGCATATTTAATCCTATTTATATTCTGTGGGACATCAGTTTCACTTTAGGTTTTTAGATGTTTTTGAGTTCCAAAGTCTGACTTTGTGCTCAGAAGTTCTCCTACTATGAGAAACTCTTTGCAGCCCTGACTTGGGGATACACAGATTATTTTAGTAGTTTTAACAAGTACCTACTCATACTTTTATGAAATATCTGTAGTGGAGACTCATGGAAAAATAAGAGGATTAGGAGGATTTCTTAATGGAAAGTGGGAGATATCCAATACTGAAGAATTTTGGCACAGTTGAAGCAAAATACAGTTACAGTGTGGAGTATTTTACACAAAAGTGGCAGAAGTGCTGCTTCACTGGTGGTGGAGATTTCATTTGGGGCTGCCTGAACTGTCTGAAGTCCATGGAACATCCTTTGTTGGAAG